>BLBF01000002.1:47995924-48027759 GCA_015471245.1 Laticauda colubrina
AATAGAATAGAATAGAATAGAATAGAATAGAATAGAATAGAATAGAATAGAATAGAACAGAACAGAACAGAATACTTTATTGGCCATGTGTGATTGGACACACAAGGAATTTGTCTTGGTGTAAATACTCTCAATATACATAAAGAAAAGGTATATTCATTAAGAATCAAGAATCATAACATATAGCACTTAATGATAATCATAGGATACAATCAACAATCAAATCATACTAGGAAACAGTCAAGTGGGAGGGGATGGTTGACAATGAGTGGTGAGAAGATTAACAGCAATAGTAGTGTACACTTTGTAAATAGTTGAACAGTGTTGAGAGAATAACTTGTTTAGCAGTGATGGCTTTCAGGAAAAAACTATTCTTGTGTCTAGTTGTTCTGGTGTGCAGTGCTCTATAGCGTCATTTTGAGGGAAGGAGTTGAAACAGTTTATGTCTGGGATGTGAGGGGTCTGTAAATATTTTCACAGCCCTCTTTTTGATTCATGCAGTATACTGGTCCTCAATTGAAGGCAGGTGGGTATGCAGTCCTAATTATCCTCTGAAGCCTGTGTCTTTCCTATTGGGTTGCAGAACCAAACCAGATGGTAATAGAGGTGCAGATGACAGACTCAATAATTCCTGTATAGAACTGTATCAGCAGCTCCTTGGGCAGTTTGAGCTTTCTGAGTTGGTGCAGAAAAAACATTCTTTGTTGTGCTTTTTTGATGATGTTTTGGATGTTAGGTGTCCATTTTAGGTCATGATATAGTAGAACCTAGACATTTGAAGGTCTCTACTGTTGATATTGTGTTGTCTAGTATTGTAAGAGGTGGTAGTATAGGAGGGTTTCTTCTAAAGTCTACTACCACCTCTATGCATTTCTTTTAAATATTATGGACTCAACCCACATGATTAGAAGATTCTATCTAATTCTACTAAGATTTTACATTCAAAACTGAACCAACTGAGTACAGTTCAAATGTGTTAATGGTCTTAGTTATACTTTTATCCTATGTACCATTGCTATCCTGTTTAGGGATTATTTTGCTTAAATATAAATGTAATAGATTTATTCAGAGTACTAACACGAGATTTAGTGACAGATTATCAAAGACTGCTTGTCTTTCCTGCATTAATCCTAAAACAATAGATTTAACAAATATATTATTATGGAAGGTCAAAATAGTAACATTTGATACAGTTAAATGAAATGAGGAGCCAGTATAGTGTAGTGGTTAAAACATCAAGGACCACCACTGGAGGACCATGAGTTCTGGTCCCATAATCGGCTGGGTGACCTTGGGTCAGTCACTTTCTCTCAGCTCTAGGAAGCAGACAATAGCAAAACACTGTTGAATACTTTGCCAAGAAACTGCAGGGACTTGTCTAGCAAGGTACAAGAATCAGATGCAATGGAATGGACAAAAAAATGCCACAGAAAACATTGGAGTGGGGAACCTATAAATGTGGAAGGTTAATATTGAATTCAGTTACAATATATTATGCCAAAGACAGGATATCAGATAAGTAACAACACAAAACACTTCTTTTAAACATGCACTGAAGTTGAAGAGCATTATACACTTCTTTACTTCTTTTGCTGAACTAATTAAAGATGCAATGCAAAATATTATTTGATTTTCTTACTTTAATTAAGTCCGACCAGGCAGAGTTCAAGGAGGGATCATGAGTTATGAGTCCCTTTGTGCCCACAAGATATCAACTCTAGTCCACCTTGAATTCCTGTGACTCTTATCTACTAACAATCTGCTTGGACCATTTGTAGTTCAGATTCTTGTAGAGATATTAAACTTGCAATGAATCTTTATACCCATTTGAACTGCCCAGATCTCCTGATTCTCCTGGTACTTGACAGTTTAGCTGTTAACTTACTAACTGCAGCTGTTCATGATGTGCAAATGAATGCCCAGCCTCCTTGTAGTTTCCTACCTTATTCCTAGTTTGGTTGTTATATTCCTCCCAAGCTCACAGCAACTAAAAATGCATTGCTTATAAAAAGAAGAGAGGCCTAGAATTAGTTATACAAACTATGATTATTTTGTTTGTTGAAAATGCTAACTTTAGTTTCAACAACACACTAATGTTAAAATAATTAAACACAGGTGAATATAATCATCATATTACATATACTTGGATGCCTCTGTTAGTCATGTTGTATTTTGAATATTTGTCACATCCAGCTGAAGAATGACATAAATCAAGCCAGCCAACATTCAGTTCTTTACTTGCTTATATCCAATAGACAGTGTCTTGCCAAACTAAACCCTTACTATTCATATCCAGTGGTGGGATTCAGCCAGTTCGCACCACTTTGGGAGAACCGGTTGTTAACTTTCTGAGCAGTTTGGTGAACTGGTTGTTGGAAGAAATAATTAGGGCAGAGAACCGGTTGTTCAATTATTTGAATCCCATCACTGCTCATACCCTAATGGGATATTCTAGTGAGTGGCCATCTTAATTCTCTTCCTCTCCTCCCATTCAACTTTGGACTATGTTGCTTCTTATCTGTCCCCCCCAAATTGGCATTTCCCACCTTCTTTTTGGAAAACTGCCACATCAGCGTAATGTATCATACCAGTCTCTTTTATTTCTTCTATTGCTCCCCAGCATTTGAGGTATGACAGTTCACTGATTGACCCCTCCACATACCCAAAATATCCAGGGCCTGCAAAGGTGACCAAAGTGAGTGTAGAACCATATCGATGCAGCATCATTTCCCCATAGCCTTCCTTCTGGTTCCCTGGCCAAATCGCAACTAAGATCATACACAAATCATTTATCTTTGGCCTTTCTATTCAAAGAGGGGCTACTATCTTTGGGAGGCAATCCATTCTTTCCAGTATGAAGCAGGAACCTATGAAAAAGAGGATTGCAGGATTTGGGTTTGGCTAGGCTAGAGAAAAGGACTGGGTGGGACATGATACCAGTAGTCCAGTGTTTGAAAGGTTGCCACAAAGAGAAGGGGGACAACTTATCTTCCAAAGAATTAGAGGGCAGGACAAGAAACAATGGATGGAAATCTGGAATTAAGGAGAAGCTTCCTAACAGTGAGGACAATTAACCATTGGAACAGCTTGCCTTCAGAAGTTGTGGGTGCTTCATCACTGAAGATATTTAAGAAAAGACTGACAGCCACCTGTCCGAAATGATATAGGGTCTCCTACTTGATAAGGGGGGTTGGACCAGAAGACTTCCAAAGTCCCTCCCAATTCTATTCTGCTTGATTGGGTTTTTGCAGGAAAGCTTTAAATTTACAGTTAGCACTGAATTCTGTAGATAGAGTTGAGAAATGGGCCTTACTGAAGGTAAAGTCTCAATGAGCAGCTTTTATAGAATAACATTTTAATAGACCACAACCCTGAAACCAAGAAATTAGGCTCAAACAATATCTTGTGCAAGTACAATCTTAATGTGACTACCTGATAACACACAGCTGACAGCTTACCTTTGATAGCTTTGTTTTTTCCCTCCTGGAATTGAACCTGATCTCTTTCTCTTTTTCCCTTCAATAATTCCTACCAGCCCAATTTCCACAGTCAGCAACATTCTCCACTCCCAAAACCCTGCCAACTCCCATCTATCCATCTCATAACCTCTTTCCGTCCTTGAAAAGATTGAAAATTACCACATGAGTGACAAACTGCATTTTTTCCTTGTTACTGTACCCATATTTCATATCATCTTTGAGAATTCCTGGTCTTGCATCATAAACAAAACCAGGCATTCTCCATCAGCAATTTCACATTTAAGGATTTGTATATAAAGCCCATGTCACACTGGCCAATGGATGCAAAAAGGACACAGCGGACGAGCAAAATGTTCCATCCATTGTTATCCGCTCTCAAAAGGGGCAAAAATTTGCATAATCGGAGCGGATAACACGGATGCGGGGAGGATGCAGGGCGGATGCAAAGCGGATGCGGCATGGAAGCCCAGCGGATGGAAGCGGATGGGAGCGGATGGGAGTGGGTGGCACATCCGCAGGGCTTCCGGGAGGCCTCAGTGAAGCAGACGTGGAACGGAAAGAGCGGATGCAGAGCGGATGCACAGCGGATGAAGCGGATGCACAGCGGATGCACAGTGGATGCACAGCAGAAGCCTAATGGATGCCTGGCGTTAATTGAGCATGCGGGGAGGATGCATTGCATCAGCCCCGCAGATATAATGGAAGCAGCTCGGAAGCAGGTCGCCATTCAGAGGAAAGACCTGCTGCCGGACACATCGACTGCCTTGCCTGCCCTGCCTGCATGTCTGCCTGCCAGCCTCGCTACCAGCCTTGCTGCCAGCCTTGCTGCCAGCCTCCCTGCCAGCCTTGCTGCCAGCCTTGCTGCCAGCCTTGCTGCCTGCCAGCCTCCCTGCCAGCCAGCAACACCACATCCATGCGGAAGCACAGCAAGCCTCAGCCATATGCTGCCAGCCCTGGCAAGAGGGACAGGGCTACCATCCCGCCCCCTTGGCCCTCACTCTGGTTCTCCTGGGGTTTCTGCAGCATGGGCTCACTCTTCTGGGACTGGCGCTTCTGCTGCTTCTGCTTCTGGAGGAGCTGATGACAAGCACTCCAGCACCAGCCACCTCCACAGCACCTGCACCCTTCACCCCTGAGACTGAGCGACCAAGAGGAGTGCAAGAGAATCATTTTTGTCTTATAGCTTGTTGTTAATAAAGTCTATTTATGATTCACACACTTGCTTCATTTCTTTTTTTTAATAAAGTCTTGGTGGAAACTTTTAGAAATGGTTTAAGCCTTTGCATGCTTGTGGGATGGGTTAATATAGCAGTGGGATGGGTTAGGATAGCAGTGGGATAGATAAACCTCCAGTGCAAGCATAGTGGGACTATATGGTCCGGCCTCCCAGGTGCCACACCTACGGCCCTTTATTATCAATAATAATGTAATAATTATCCACACATGTCAACATAAACACAACTCTTTATTAAACGCCCTGTTCATTGTAGGCCAACCAAACATACATGGCCCAATCTCATCCATGTGATGAGACAGTCTGAAGGAAGCATCCATTAAGCATTTACCATCCTGTCTTGCCACTCCACTGCTCCAGCTGGGGAGTTGCACCAGTGTTTCAGGAGGTTGCGCTGCTTCTTTGCCTCACCTGAGGCTCTGTTGGGGCCGTGCACATCCTCAGTGTCGATCAGGTTTTGCCCTTGCCTCCATTCCCCAGGCTCCATGTCCCCATTGCCTTGTTCATGGTCCACAAGCCTGTTCTGCAAGACTGGGTAGCGGGTATGCATGAGATTGTGCAGGATGCAGCAAGCTTCCACGATCCTCCTCACGGTCTCTGGGATATGCTGCATGTTGGTGAGAAGTACCTGGAACCTGTTGGCCAGGATGCCAAAGGTGTTCTCCACCACCCGTCTTGCCCTGAACAGCCTGTAGTTGAAGGGCTTCATGAGGTAGGTTGTGAGGGAGAAGGCGTCATCCCCCACGATGAAGTAGGACACATGTCGTTGGACAGGGGTTCTGGATCTGGGAAGCCCATGATGAGGTTGCTTTCCAGCCCCTCCTTGAGGTGACTGGCGCTGTATACCTGGGCATCTGAAGATGACCTATTGCCTTAAGCATCGATGTACATGAACTTTTAGTCAGCATCGACCATGGCGAAGAGGATGATGCTGAAGAAGCCGTTGTAGTTGTAATAAGTGGACCCCGACTTGGCTGGTGCTTTGCAGGCCACGTGCTTGCCATCGATGGCTCCAACGGTGTGGGGGAAGTTCCACTTCTGATACCACTGCTCTGCAAGTTTCTTCCAGCCTTCTTCAGTGGAGGAGCACTGGAGGAGCTCCTCCTTGTATTCTTTGATTATGGCCTGCACCACTTCTCTCACAACAAAGCTGATGGTGCTGGGTGGCACCCTCCAGCCGTACTGCATGCTCCTGTAGGTGGTCACTGAGGCCAGGTGGCGCAGAGTGAGTGCCACCTTGAGCCCAGGTTCCTGGCTGGGCGGGAAGTTGGTGTTTGTCTTGGTCAACCTGGGTGTCAGGCACTGCACAAGTTCGTCAAACATGGCTGGAGGCATCCTCATGAAGTTCTGGAACGCCCAAGTGTCTTCGCTCCTGAGCTCCACCATCAGCTTGTTGTACAGTCCATCCTCTGCTCTTCTGGTGAACCATCTTTGGACCCAGACTTTTTTTGGGTGCCTCCTTTTCTTCCTGTAGTAGAGTTCACAGAGCCTGTAGATGGTTTTGCACTGTTGCAGAAGGATGGTGGCTGCCGAAAGGACTTTGTTACAATCCACGGTGGACATGACTGGATGCTGTGGAAGAGCGAGAGGCAGATGAAGGCTGCAGAGGTCTGCACCGCTGTGCTGCTGTTCTGAAAGTGAGATGCAGGTGAGTTGCTCCCCCTTTTTATAGGCAGTATAGGTTTTCCACTAGGCATCCTCTAGGCATCCTCTAGGCATCCTCTAGACATCCTTAATATCCAAGATATGTCCCCTCTGCGAACGTTTTTTCTGTTTTAAACGCTTTGTTTCCATTCTGCATCCGTTCTGCATCCGCTACGCATCCGTTCTGCATCCGTTCCGCTTCCTCCCTGCATCTGAGCGGATGCGAGTTGTGCGGATGCGCAGCGGATGCCTAGCGGATATAGCGGATGCGTAATGGATGCAGAATGGATGCGTAGCGGATGCGTAGCAGATGCAGAACGGACGAACTGGATACATTTTCCCCGCAAAAGTTTTAGGCAGCCCAAAACTTTTGGAACGGATGAAACGTCCATAAACGGATGCTGGACGGATAGAGAGGAAGCCAAACGGAGGCAGTGAGTACATCGCGTTTTCGAATGGATGGCAAGGTTTTTTGTCCGTTTTACATCCTCTTTTAATCCATTGGTTCAGTGTGACATGGGCTTAAAGAAGCAGTGTTCTTTACACCAAGGTTGTTCACTCTGCTCCTTGAGAGTACGTAGGAATATTTGTATTACATTTTCATCCACTAGTACAGACTATCTGCCCGTATTTTTAAAAAAATGCATGAAACCTACAAATTCATCTGTATGTACATAAGCATCTATATGTATTGAACAGTCTGTTCTGAATCTTTAGTTTGTTCAATTTTCCAAATTATTGGAAAACAACCAAAGGATATGGCAGGTATTATTTTTGTGCCGATTGATAAAGCTTTATCTTCAATTCACCTAGTGTTCCAGTTATCAAACTACCTTTAAGCACAGATTGTCAACTGTGCTGAGATGTGCCAACTTATGTGATGTGTTTTGAAGGGGCAGACAGCTGAAATCTATACGACGACTGCTTATTCAAGACATTCTGCCAATCCTTACTAACCTTAAGAATATTACTGCCAGTACAATGCAATAAGAAATTTTCTTTCTGTCTTTTATTTTATTTAACTATTGCAAGGAATAAAGATGTTTACACATCCATCACTGTCAACATTTCTTATATTTGTACCATGTATAAATATATTTCTAACAGGTCTGCAACATGGGGAAAGTAGGGCGTAGAATTATTTTTCATTCATAGCCACTTTGCATCTTTATCAGGAACATCCAGAATATGTTAGCAAAACAATAGCACCTAAAAGCTATTAATATATTTTGTGCATTTATGTTGAAAATAGAAGCAACATATAGGGAGATCTTTGTATAGATCCAGAGAACCAAGGCAATGGCCCATTTATTGCCTGTATTATATAACAATGAATTCTTACAGTTTTTCATAATAACTAATACAAATCCAAAGTTTTTAGTTTTGAAATTTGAAATTGATTTGGGTAATTCCTTTTGGTAATATGGTTTGTCATCACAGTGAAAACTTATAGCTTTTTGCATGCAAATGGTCTCAAGTTCAATATTCAGCATCCAAAAATATCACTCTAAAGAACTTCTGGACAACTTCAGACAATTAAGCACCCACTAGATTCTGCTGAAGTTGAGCTTTTAAATGGAAACAGACAACTGGGAATATTATAACTTATTTGGAGCTAGGCAGACATACTAAAACTGTTCAAATTCTGGACATCCACAAGTCTCTGTTCCCAATCAAATTTTCCAAACTTCAAAATTTTTAAGGGTGGAACCACAGCAGCAATTTAAAAAAAAAGTTATCTCGGCAAAGGATTATACTGTAATATGGACAGCAGGAGGAAGGGGAAAATCAGTATATGATAGGTCTTCCCTCAAATCAAAGTGAGCCTTGTGATCACTGCTCTAATCACTGGTATTACATTTTTTTTACCATTAGTTTCACCTTGATCACATTTTGTCATCCTGGTAATAGGTTTTGGTGTAGAATTCATTTGCTAATATAGATTACTGAGTATTTTGTAAATTAATATAAATTTGTATGTTGTATTACCTTGGTTCATGGTAATAATACATGGTAATAGCTTGGTTCATGGCAAAGTGCTCCCCCCAAAATCCATATACTAGTCAATTAATCTATCAAATTTTTCAGTCAGTTTGTGATGTGTTCCAAGAAATGCATTCACTTTCTTATTTTTATGGCTTTCCTGTCCATTCCATAAAATAATCTCAACATACACATGAAATCTGAAAGGAATGTTTACAGAAAATTTCATCAGATATATTTTTCAAGGAAAGAAAAAAGAGCTTAGATTGAAAATCTTTGCATCATTCTCTACAAAATATGATGCACCTCGCTGCAATCTAATAAGATACTTTGCTTATAAATTTCATGTATTCTTTCAAAAGAAAAAACATAACAAGTTAGGTTTACTCATGATAGGCTATTAGAAACTATGGGAGATATATCAGGTGACTTACAAAAAGCCCTAATCAGGCCATCAAGATTAGATGACCCTGTACAGCTGTACAGCTAAGTTATGTAAGACCACAGGATGTAAATGCACTAAGTATAAGGCAGCTTAAAGATTTATGAAAAGATGACAGAATTGAATCTCCTATACCAAAAGGATGTATACCGATTGTAACTGAAGGTTCATTTCATGTCACATATTTTATTTTGGGAGGAACTAAATCTATACAATTAATCAAAACAACAGACAAATGCTGAGAATGGGAGGTATTGTCTCCTTCTTGAAATAAATCCCATTAGTTTGTGCTTGTCACTTAGGCCCAGAGACATTGATTTCTCAGATATCCATGGAACTCACTTCACAGTTCAAATTCAAGGTCTTCTTCTAATCAATATATGCACCTGGATTAGGGGAAGGTAACAGTTGAATTTTTAAAAAAAGAATATAATCATCACTGAAAGGGGGTAAATGTAATGTTGGAAGTTGCAATGGCTATTACAATGCATACTAGTTTAATTTTGTTAACTGTCATTATTTTACATGTCTTATATTTTACATTATGTGCACCAGCTCCACATATTGGTACCTTTTAGCCTTATTGGTTAACAATTCCCATTATCCCATTCCACCATCTTAAAAGCATAAAGGCAGCTACATATTTTATTCTAAGTTATCTATGAAACTGGTATGCTTTATTAGTTTTTAGTGGATTTCCCTGTGGATATCATCTGATATAATCTTCCACTGTCTCCTACTCTCCCTTCAAATCAGTGGTGAAATGCTACCAATTCGGCCTGGTTCAGCCTAACTGGTAGCAAAAGTTGCTACCAGTTGGATTGAACCGATAGGAAAAAAAAGCTGACGATCAGCTGAGAAGAGAAAGAAGAGGATCGGCCTTCCCACCTGTCCTGCACTTTTCTGTTCTTTATCCTCTCAGCTGATGGCACAACAGAACCTCAGCTGGTGTTGAAAGCTGTGCATGCACAAAGTGTGCGATTCCTGAACCAGAAGGGAAACTAGTAGAATCCCACCACTGCTTCAAATGTCCTGAATCTTAATAGGAAGCAAAAGTGTTTTGGGTTTATTTTTTGATAAAATGAAAACTCACGCATTTCATAATAAAATAAGATCAAAGTTTTCTTCAAGTTGAGTTGAATATCTGATAACTTCCTGGTTACCTAGCCAATCTTGGTTGAAAAACTATTCATGAGCTTGGATGGTGGACCACTAGGAAATCATAGGGTTTTATTCTAAATGGAAAGTTGAGAAAGTATTCCAAAAGAAAATGCCAAGAAAATGAATAGTCAGTTGCAAAATGAAACATATTGATATGCTTGGAAACTTCTGTGTTGGGCTGGAAATGGAAATGGATTATATTTTGGAAAGCTACTAGTGAATCTAAAAATTGTGACCCAGAAGCTTGCTAGAAGTTCAAGAAGTGGTCTGGGAGATATGGCTTAGTAGCATTAACAATTCCAAGCTAAAACGCTCAATGAGTGGATTAATACTTTAAAGGAGATCTAGGTTTGTTCAAGATACAGAGACCTTCATATAAAGTTTTCTTCTGAATATGAGCAGTGATAGTATGCTACCAGTTTGGTCCAGTTAAGCTGAAGATGTTTAAAAAGCCTCCCATGATCAGCTGAGAAGAGAAAAAAAAAGCCTCGACAATCAGCTGAGAGGATAAAGAAGAGAAAAGCATAGGATCAGCTGTCCCACCCACCCCTGCATTTTTCTCTTCTTTATCCTCTCAGCTGATTGGCACTGGAGGCCTCAGCTGCTATGAGGAAATCTGCATGTGCGATCATCGAAACCAGTAGTGGAACACGTAGGATTCCACTGCTGAATATGAGCATGAAACATTGAAATATTGAATGGTTTTTAAAGAAACATACATCATCTACATGTCACATGGAATCTTGGCTGTGATTTTCTGGCTGGACATGTTCTAGAATTATTAATAAAAGTGTTGTCCCAAAATTAGGGGTTAATTATCAGTTATTATTGTTGTGTATAGAACCTGGTAGACTCCAAATATCTTAAAATGATTGGCCGAATAGGCTGTTCTCGGATTGGTCGGTTAAGCGCCATTCCGATTGGCCCACCTGACAGCGGGAACACTTGAACAACTGTCATTGGCCACAAGCCACGAGCAAGCCGCTATAAGAAGGGCTGCCACGGCTTGGGTAAATGTTTCATTACAAGTCACCATACTGTTTTAATAAAGAGCTGTTTGTTGGAACCCGGTCTCGCGCACCTTATTTCCAAACAGAACACTGGCGACGAGGATGGGATCGTCCTAGAAGAGCGAGACCGAAGCACGCGGCAACCAGAACCGAGCGACCGAGATGGCCGGTAACAATGCGCTGCACACACTGTTCAACCCAGCTGAAGAAGATTGGTAGTTGTACACTGACCGCTTTCTGATGTTCTTAGAAAGCAACGAGCTACAGGAGAAAACTGACCAGAGGAAGAGAGTTGTATTCCTCATGCACTATGGGCCAGCCATTTTCAAAATGGCCAAGGCACTAGCTAAACTGAGAGACGTTAAGCAGATGGCATGGCCTGAACTAAACAGAATGCTACAAGCCCATTACGCGCCTGTGGTCTCCAACCTGATCAAAAGGCACAAATTTTATAAACGAGACCAACGGGAAGATGAGAGCATCGGGGATTTTGTAGCAGCCCTAAGACATATCGGAGGAGCCTGCGAGTTCCAGAACATGGACGAGGACATGAGAGACCGCGTGGTCCTCGGATTGAAGGACGCTACACTCCAAAGCAAGCTGCTAAACAGACCGAATATCCCAGTGGCCGAGGCCATCACAGAAGCCACCACCGCTGAAGCAGCCAAGAAATCTGCAGCCACTATGCACCAGATGAACTCCATTCCAGATCGGCCGAATCAACCCAGAGAAAAGAGGGTGGAAGTAAGCAAGAAACAGCCCACAGCGACCATCCACCATGAAGATCTTGACTCCCCAAGCGACACTGATGACAACAATGAAGACATACATAGACTTCAGTTGGAAAGAAAATGATGGGAAAAAGGAAGAAGCAGGTGAGAATCCCAGTGTGCTGGATGCAGAGGAAATCACCCGCATTCAGAATGCAGCTTCTTAGATGCCATTTGGAGATGTTGTGAAAAATGGCAGCACATTGCAAGGATCTGCCGGAACAAAAAGAGCTATAGTCCAAAAAGACGTGGCGGCACCCCCCACAGAAATGAAGAGAGACAAGCCGGAAGCAGATAGAGCCGAGAGAGCAGAAACTGGCAAACGAATGACAGAGAAGAAACACACTAAACAATAACCATCAGAAATGCCAGGGTAGCAAACGCAAAAAAGGTCCGGATAAATGTGAAAATTGAAGGAAAGCCCTATGAGATGGAAGTAGACACTGGATCATACCTGTCAATGGTATCTTGGAACACTATCAGAAACCTGATACCAGACATCAAGCAAAGAGAACTGGAACAGCAAAAAATGATATTAAAAGACTACCAGGGAAACCGAATCCCGGTAGTGGGCCTTGGACATCTCCTAGAAGAATTTAAAAACCATGCTGAAGTGCTGCCTCTGACAATCATCGACCATGATCGCCCTAGCCTGCTGGGAATTGAATAGTTCACGCCTCTGGGAATCGGAATGAGCAGGATCAACATCATCATTGTGGCCAACTGGGAAGTGAGCCTGCTGGAAGAATTCCGGGATGTATTTGATTGGACCCTAGGCAAGTACAGGGGGACCCCACTATCATTCAGCCTAGACCCAAAGGTAGCTCTCATCAAGCTCAAAGCCAGACGCGTTCCCTTTGCCTTAAACCCAAAAATAGATGAGCAGCTTAACAAACTCATCGCACATGGGGTGTTAGAGCCAATCGACCATGCCAGGTGGGAAACACCCATCGTGACTCCTGTCAAACCAGATGGGTCAGTGCGCATCTGTGGAGACTATAAAGCAACCCTAAATAATGCACTCCAACAAAGCACGTACCCAGTACCGTTAGTGCAACACCTATTGCACTCATTAGGGGGAGGAAATTTTTTTGCAAAACTTGATCTCGAACAAACGTATCAACACCTACCAGTTGACCCCAAGACTGCAGAGGCACAGACTATAGTCACGCACAGAGGGACATTCAAGTGCAACCAACTTCAATTTGGTGTTAGCATCTTCCAAAGATGCATCTTCTGGGCATCTTCCAAAGCCTCATGAGCGCCTTCTAAACGGAATCAAAGGAGTCGTCCCCTATTTAAAATATTTATTAGTATCAGCAAAAAAATGCACAACAATTAGAAAATAGACTAAAAGAAGTTTTGTGAAGATTCAGAGAAGCAGGGCTTAAAGCCAAAAGAGAAAAATGTAAACTAGCCACCGATCAGGTCAAATTTTTAGGCAACCTTTTAGATGAGCAAGGAATACACCCCACTGAAAAGAAGATAAAGGCAATCAAAGACGCACCCAGACCGAAGAACAAAACTGACTTACAAGCATTCTTAGGTCTCATTCATTTCTACAATGTCTTCCTGCCCAAAAAAGCAACCATAGCAGAACCTTTACATCGACTGTTAGATAAAAAAACTGTCTGGAAATAGGGCCACTGGGAACAAGCAGCTTTCCAGAACATTAAGGACTTATTAACTTCTAACACCGTTTTGATTCAGTATAGCAACACTTTGCCATTGACGGTCACCTGTGATGCATCGCCTTTTGGAATCGGTGCCATCCTGGGTCACAAGCTACCAGATAGCAGAGAGGCACCAATCACCTTCTATTCGAAAACAATGTCAAAATCTGAAAGGAACTACAGCCAACTCGACTGAGAAGCCCTCGCAATCATTGCAGGCGTCAAAAGATTCCACAAATACCGATATGGTAGGACATTTTCAATTATCACTGACCACAAACCCCTGCTTGGGATCCTAGCAGGAAACAAACCAACCCTGAATATTCTGTCGCCAAGAATGACGAGGTGGCCAGAATTCCTCGCTGCATACAATTACACATTCATCCATCGCCCAGGAAAGACCATCACCCATGAGGATACCTTGAGCTGTTCCCCGCTGCCCGACATAAAAAGTGACCCAGCTCCCACTGTCTCCACTCTCCAAATTGAGTCATGGCCAAATCTGCCACTAACCTCAGCAGACATCGCTAAAGCTACCGCAAAAGACCAGCTGACAGCTCAAATCCTGCATTGGGTTGGTAAGGGCTGGCCAGACGAGAATAGAGGCGAGACTTTTAAACCTTTTCGCAACTGACAGACTGAACTGTCTATTGAAAAAGGCTGTATACTGTGGGGGGACAGGGTGGTAATCCCCAAAAAGTTACAGGAAGAAGTGTTGTGCATGTTGCACGAGGGACACCTGGGTATAGTCAAAATGAAGACCCTGGCCAGGAGTTACGTTTGGTGGCCAGGGCTGGACAAAAACATTGAACGATAGGTGGCAACATGCCATGACTGCCAAAAATCAAGGCCTACACTCCCCACTGGCACCAGTCTTGGAATGGGAAACTCCCAGAGGCTCATGGTCGAGACTGCATGTTGACTTTGTTGGGCCAACAAAAGGGAACACCTATTTTGTCATCATTGATGCCTACTCGAACTGGTTCGAGGTTATCCTTATGGAGTCCACTACAACGGAAGCAGTCATAAAACAGTTAAACAAACTTTTTGCCATACATG
Organism: Laticauda colubrina; assembly: GCA_015471245.1. Classification (NCBI taxonomy): domain Eukaryota; kingdom Metazoa; phylum Chordata; class Lepidosauria; order Squamata; family Elapidae; genus Laticauda; species Laticauda colubrina. Next base: position 48,010,380 of record BLBF01000002.1, read on the forward strand.
GACTGCCAGATGTAGTAGTCTCGGACAATGGGCCCCAGTTAACCACTTTAGCTTTTGAGCAATACTTGGCTGCACAGGGCATCCAACATGACCTGACAGCACTGGCTCATCCGGCTTCTAATGGACAGGCTGAACGCATGGTTTGTTGTACTAAGGAGGCCCTAGAAAAAATGGACACGGGGGACATCCAAGATAAACTTAACAAACTATTAACTATTCAAGATATCATCCCTAGTACAACCACTAACAAAAGCCCAGCAGAACTCATGGGTAGAAAATTGCATTCCTACCTTGATAGACTGCACCCCACGGTGTGAAAAACCCCTGACTCCTCCAGTAAATATCACTCCTTTGATATCGGCGATTTAGTCTATGCTAAGAACCTTATCGGGGTAAGGTTATTAGCTTCCAGCCACAGTTGCCCAAATCACAGGGCCCCGGTCATACCGACTTGCACTAGACGACAGCAGAACATGGAAGCAGCACATTGACCAGCTTCGCTCTTGAACATTGGAATGTAACACTACACCACTGCTGCAGACACCAATAAATGAGCCAAAAACAACCAAGGAGGGGGAGAAAACACAAAATAATAAAAAAGGGAGACGAATCTCCAATAACACGACAACAATCACTACACAAACCCGAACTAGAATCCCAAATGAAACAAAAAGAGCGCTTACCTATAGATGACCTCCAGAGAAGAAGACCGGGAGCAGGAGAGTGAGGTGAGGCCTTACTGGAAGGAGACAGCCAGGCCAGCTTGACCAGCCCGGACAAACCAGGAGGGAACGGCGGAGCCACCTCAACCAGCCTGAGAAACTCAGGTGGGAGCGGCAAGGCTGATTCACCCTTCCAGGAGGTTCCATGGAGAAGACATGGAGAAAAAGGTTTGAGGACCATGTTGAGACTGAGCTGCGCAGGTCAACTAGGACCCACAAAAGCCCTACCTACCTGCGTGACTACGTTACGCACGTTGGATGAAACCAAAGGGGGAGGGGTGTTGTGTATTGAACTTTGTAGATTCCAAATATCTTAAACTGATTGGCTGAATAGGCCGTTCTCAGATTGGTCAGTTAAGTGCCATTCTGATTGGCCCATCTGACGGCAGGAACACTTGAACAACTGTCATTGGCCACAAGCCGTGAGCAAACTGATATAAGAAGGGCTGCTGCAACTTGGGTAAATATTCCGTTACAAGTCACTATACTGTTTTTATGAAGAGCTGTTTGTTGGAACCCAGTCTCGCGCACCTTATTTCCAAACGGAACAATTATGGTCCAAGCTATGAGTGGAAAAAAAGTTATCATGCTTTCTTTGGCTTTAAAGACTAACAACTAAAATAAATGCACCAGCCCTCAGTTTGTTAATCCAGACAATCCCCACTTAACAACTGTCTTTCAAAGTTATAATGCTGCTGAAAAAGTAACTTTACAACTTCTGACTGATTCAGCATCTCCTCTCTGATGTGATTTTCATGCTTTACTGCCAGCCTCCAACAAGTAGTCAATGGACAAGGCTGCAGCAGAATTGTAAATCATAGCCACATTATTTGTATTTAAACAACTGCAGATGATTTGCTTAATGGCCACAGTGGAAGTGAGCTTGCAAACTTGTGTGTTCACATGACATTTCACTGAATGACCGTGTTACTTCGTGCAGAGTTGTCAGTTATTAAATGAATACTACCAGTCTGTGTGCTCCTGTCCTTCTAACTATTTTTAAAGAACATGTTCATGAGGTCTTTTTCTAAGTAGCAAAGTGGCAGTCTAAATGAGTCCTTAGCTGTTTAAAAATAACTTTCTCTCTTCACATAATACCAGCCTTGTTGATCTATGAGCCTCTCTGATCATATGGTCAGAGACTGGATTTGCCCCCCTCCAGTGGTGGGATTCAAATTGTTTTACTATTGGTTCTGTGGGCATGGCTAAATAGGCGTGGCAGAGGGAGGATACTATAAAATCTCCAGTTAGAGGTGCTATTTGCCAGTTCTCCGAACTACTCAAAATTTCCGCGACTGGTTCTCCAGAGCTGGTCAGAACCTGCTGAATACCATCTCTGCCCCACTCCTATTTGTCACCTGAAGCTGCTGCTTTCTGGTGGCTAAGTGCTACCTTAGTGGTGGTTTATGGTGCTTTTGGTTTGCATTGCAGGAGAGTCTGGATACCTGGTTTCTTCAAAGATATTTGCTAACACTGTCTAGACATTTGGAAAACAACATTGTCGTGAAAACATTACTTGAATAATGGATTGATGGTAGCTGTTTTAGAAGAACATTAAACTTGTTTTTAAATATATATTTAACAAACAGTTCAAATAATGCTAGACAGGGCAGAAAAGGAGACTGGTGCCCTTGCTGATTTAAATCAGGGAGGATTGCCAACTTCTACCAGTTCTTTTTTATTCAACCTGTCTCAAATCAGTATGTTCTATTTTTTTTTTTAAGTTGCTGCTAAGAAAGAGATTTACAGAACTATACTTTCTTACTAAGTTTCATTACTTTGGGAGGAGTAGTAGTATCAATTTTTATTTATTTATAAACATGATAAAGCCCCACCATGGATATTACTTGTCATCTGAACAACTTTTTCCAATGAGGTTTAGTGGTGTTTCAGATGCTGTCAAAGCCCTTATTCAGAAAAAGCCCAAGTAACAGGCTTCTAGCATGAAAAAGTACCATCATGCACAAGCCTTCCCCATCATACATCCCCACCACACACATTATAATCCTTTCTGTAACAGTAAGTGACTGTGAATAGGAGGGGGAGCAACTTGAATTTCTCCCAACCATTGCCTTTAAATTGTCTTGCAATGATCTCAGCATTGAGGCAGAATAAAATTTATTGGAGTAGTACAATTTATATTAGCATATTTTACTGTCAACTCAAGGAGTTTAATGTGGTCATAATAAAGAGTCCTAAGAATTACCTGGCAGGCTGAATTGTTAAACCCTGAAATCAATGGTTCGAAGCAGGTTACGTTGTGTGCAACTCAATCTCTGTTTTATAGCATGTAAATAAACAGCAGTATATGTATCAAAAAGGAAAAGAAATATTGACATATAATAGTAGCTTCGTGTCTTCCCAGACTCCAACCATCTTCTTAGTAACTAATCTTAGTATGATTTGTGCCATAAATATGCAATCACTCAGTTCTTCCAGGAATGTTACATGTTATTTCAATGAACCACTGAGACAATGAAATATGAATTGAAATCATTACAATAGAAGCATTATAAATGTCTGTCACTTGTTCACCTTAGAATAAACCTGTTTTAAATAACTCAGCTACTCTTCATTGTTTATATGAAGTCATATTGTACCTGGAATGTATCTGTACTGTTGGGATTAAACAGCTGGTGTTTTCCAGATCCCAGTATAAGAGGACCTGAAGCCTTGTTATCTCCGTAAACATAAAGGGATACAGTTGCTGTTGTGCCAGCTGTTTCAAAACCTCCAGTGACTATAGTGATTTTCCAATCTTCTCCTGCAGGTAAACAAAATTAAAATGAGTTCCACTGACAGAGCAGTTTTATCTCAGTAACTACCCGGTGCCTGGAGAGCTGTGCAATACCAGCTTTATTGCAAACAATGCATCACTAAGCCTAGGAAATGGAAACAATCGAATGCTTAAAAGGAAAAGCAGGTGTTCAGGGATGGGGTGGCTGGATGGTAAAATATTGTGAACTAAGGTTATGCTTCAATAATGTTTTAAGAGCAGATAGAAAGGTCTTCAATGCAACATCAGAATGCTTTCTAGTGTAGATTTACCTGGAAGTAATTTATAACAAATAGTAGAAAGAGATTTTATTTTTGAAGAACGTTCACAGAATTGTGTGATCAAATCCAGGACATATTGGGGGGGGGGGGGGAAGGATATCCATTTTAAAGTGTCATGTAATTAAATTTCTAATAGCTTATCTCACATTCTTTTGTATTTTTAATATATGGATAAAAGTATATGACTTAATGGTTTAAACTGTAAGCCACTTTGAAGGCTATTATTGGACACAAAATGACTTATTAGTAAATATACATGTGCTAGGGTTGATAGTACAATATCCTAATCATTTTCTTCTATTGATAGCTTTAATAGGGGGTAGAAGAGGTAATTCGCTCTATCATTTATGAAACCTACGACTATAGACTACTATAATAACAGCAATAGCACTTAGATTTATATAGCGCTTCACAGTGCTTCACTTCCCTTTTTAAGCAGTTTACAGAGTCAGCATATTGCCCTCAACAATTTGTGACCTCATTTTACCCACTTTGGAAGGATGGAAGGCTGTGTCAACCTTCAGCTGGTGAGATTTTACCTGCCAAATTGCAGGCAGTTGGCAGGAGAAGTAGCCTGCATTCTAATCACTGCGCCACCATAGCAAACTAATACTAGAAATTCAAAATGTATTTCCTTTTATAGCACAAGGAACATCCTTAGCAGGATCCCGCCACTGTGTGCGAGAGAAGTAGTTGACTTTAGCGAGAATTGACTGAGACCAAATTTCTAAGTAACCCTCCGTGTTCTCACATATGTTCTTTCATTTACAATTTGCTCTCCAAAAGTAAGAACCATGATTAAAACTATTTTCAAATGTGTGTCAGTGTTTATAGTCTGAATGCTTTATAGTCTGAATGCTATCATGAATATATTTTTATATACATTTAAAAAAAAAAAATCTAAATGTTTCTATATATTTAGAAAATGCTAATCATCAAGTGTAATGTTTAGCAATGTATCAGTCAGAATCTACCGTATATACTCGCATATAAGCCGATCTCGCATATAAGCCGACCCTTAAAAAACTGCCCCAAAATGAGGAATTTTGCAAAAACTCGCATATAAGCCGACCCCCAAATACCATGGTGTTCTCACCTGATCTCACCTGATCTCACCGTCAAGGCTCACCATCAGAAATATTCTGGGAGGACAGGGGTTTGGGCGCGACTTCCTTGAACAGCAGAAGTGAAGCCCAGAGGGAAAAGGCGGCGGGGCAAAAGTTGTGGCTCATCGTCCATCCAGGGAGAAAAATGGCCAATTTTCATGTGCGTTTTACTTGAGGTGAGGGCTGCTAAGGGCCAGCTGACAGGGAGTGCGAGAGCCAAGACTCTCATCATGGGAAGCCGCCACGCTAAGTCGCTGCTCCAGCACAAATCGAGGTACGGCCACCAATAAATCAGATTTATGCGCGTATAAGCCAACTCCCAAATTTTGAAAAAAAAAAAAAAACATTCTAAAGTCGGCTTATATGTGAGTATATATGGTACTTGCATCAGATACTTGACTGGAATACACATTTTCAAAATATTCTTTTGATAGTTAAACAATATGTATTATTCTGTTTAGGAACCAGGACTAATATTTTATTGGTCATAGTTAAAGGATCTAAATTAACCGGATCATAAATTTTCCTCCGTCTTTGTTCACCATTTGTGGGTGGGTGCCTAAATTGCTATAAAACTAGCAATTTATTTATAATTTTTATCCTCTTTATATTTAGCTAATTATAAAATGCCAAACAAAGAGAAATCGCATCAGGAAGAGAGACCAAAGTCACATTGCCAGAATAAAGAAAAAGTGTCTTCACTTTGCCTTTGTGAATAGTTAACAGGTTTGGATATATGATAATGAAAGAGAACTAATTCAAAATAAAGGCAGGAATTTTTTTCTTAACAAGGATTGTAGAGAAAGAGATACTATGAGTGCCTTTATTTTTCTCCATAATGTTCCTCCCTCCAGAAAATGTGTCGATTAAAAGGAGGCAAAAATGTCCACAGAACCTATACCCCCCCACATTTCAGTTTAGCTCTAAACTTGATTAAAAGAAAAAGCAACAGAACAGTTTACCATTTTCTTCCTCTTGCATTTTCAACTGATGATGTATTTGCATTTCTGCCAAAAATAAAACAGCAGTGCAGTTAATAATAGAGTTGTCAGGTTACAATAAAATGTGGAAGGAGAGAAGAGGTGCTAAGTTGATATTAACTCTTCTGCTTCTGCAGAAGAAAAAATATCTTTCACAAACCAGCTTGCTACACTTGAAAAATCTAAAAGCAGCCAGCTTTCTATTGTTCTTTGAATAATTTGTAGGATTGCTCCTCATGTATGTATTAATGTCCTTTCCTTCAATCCATGAAATGGATGAAAGGAATACCAACATACAGTATGTGGAACCCCACTGCCATTCTCACACAGTTAGACAACACAATAATACTAATTTTATTTCCATCTGAGACAAACAAAGAAAATAAAAATTTTATTCATGGAATAGGACAGCTTATTGGTGGGCTTCCCTGGTATCACCTGTTGGTTAGAAAAACAAACACCAATTGCTTTCTCAAAAGAAGAAGCTGGTTTTGACTGATGAGTAGACTACCTGTCAGAACCTGGTCCTGAGCCAAATGATGCATGGGAGAAGAAGGATGTGCTCAACTGTTTCATTGAGTAGAAATCTCATACTATTCCATGCAGCTGCTGCTGTATCAGACAGATGCCATTCCCCATTGATATCCATGTGGGGATAGGGATGATTTTGCTTGCTAAAGCATGAAGTGCTATTCTGCTTTACAAGGCAGCAACATCTGCTGTGAATCAAGCACAGGGAAGCCTGATTGGCAAGAGAAGCAAGATAAGGGGTGTGTGTGTGTGTGTGTGTGTGTGTGTGTGTTTGGTTATATAGCTGCAAGTCTCAAATTTCATAGATCCCTCTGGTAAGAGAAATAAGGGAATCAGCTCCATGAGATTATAGAACTGGTGGCTCAACTGGTGGCTCAATGCCCCAGTTCTTCTGTCTCTCTTCCCCTCTGAGCCTTAGCTACCAACTGTTAAGTTTATCAACAGTGTGATGAAGAGTGAGGAGAAATGGTTATTTGGTTCAGGAGAAGCTTGAAAGAATTGAACTCTCCTATTTCCAAAAGCAGAAATGATCATGAAATCAGGAGCCAGAGTGTTGGGTTGTTCACAGCATCCTTATGATATCAATAGGATCTGTGCAGAACCCAGCCCCTGACTGTGGCATCACCACAATTGCTACAAATGTACTGTAGATCACTGATATCGCATAGCTTTGTAAGAAGAGGAGAAATATTTCTATAAATGTGAAAAGCTTAATTTGAGACTAAATCTGAGGTAAACTGGTGACAAGTTGAAGGAAAAATTATGACGATAAAAATAATGAAGCATCTTCATATGTAACTGGCAGTGTGGCAGAAGGATGAGACTATAATCACTGTACTCTTCCCCAAACTCACTGCAAGATAGGTCTATTGTACCTAATCAGAGCTGCAAATATCCAAATATTACACAGCAAATAAATTACTTTTAACTCCCTGTAATTCCATATTTGGAAGTCTTATGGTAGTATGGAGAATAGGCAGTTACAGATTCAGCAAATCCTGATCATTATGTCTGTATTTGGTTTTCATGATTGACCAATTTATATGCAATTGGTTTATAGAACAGTCCAATATGTTTGTTCAATAGTCATTAAATAGTGCTAGGCCCATAATAAGATTGTATTTAGAAACTCAATCTCCCTCCAAATTCAGTTTGTATAATTTACCATGGACAAAAAGTTCAATTTCTGAATGGATTATTCCTTGAGACATATAGGGTAGCCATCTGAAAAAGAGAAGAAAGAATTAATGGAAGAAAGGGATAAGAAAATATAAATTATTTATTTTGTCTTTCCATGTCTAACAATCTAATTGAGATTTTTCAGTAAGAATACTTACAAGATGATAATTCTTTCATGTTCTGCAAAGCTTTTAACAAATAATAAAAAATCTACACAAAATATTTGACAGTATCATGTTGTAATCTTTCAATTGTACAAAGGTAAGATATTAATTTCAAAAAAGAAAGGTATTAAAAATTATAATAAATTTTCCAAAAGGGGAAAATTATATGTTTTAATCACAAGAGTTGGCAAGTAGAAATTTGATTTTTTTTTCCAGAAGATCATGAAAATGTGAGGTTTAAGAGGGGTTTTCACCATTGCTAAAGTCTGGTTTATAGTACATAAACCAGGGATTAATACAGATTCCTATGCAGTGATATTTCATGTGTGCTTTCATAATGTAAAACATATAGGCATCATCTTCACAAATGGAAGAACAGTGTATGGGAAAGGAAACAGCACCAGTCAAGACCCATTGCAAAAAGAAAGCAGGAAGTGCAAAGAATTATGTCTGCTTTAGAGATATGGTCATACTATGTAGCAGGTGAAGTGACCAGTTAAATCAACATTAGAGAAGGTACAGTAGAGATGGAAGACAGCAAAGGTGTTATTAAAAAGTTTTATTAGGAGAAACTAAATTAGCAAGGTTTGTTTTTGTACTAATGTTCCTGATAAATAACTCTGGTGAAATGAAAACTCAACACAATGAGTTTGTCAACACATGTTAATTTGATTGATCTTAATAAAGGTATCACTCTACTAGCATAATTATTTAGATACTAAATATTGTACTACTTTTCACAACAGAACTAAAACAAACATACCTCATGAATCTAAAAATAAAGTAAATGAAATAGATGTTCAAAATATGAAGCAGTTATTTTTAAGTCAGGCTTTTTCAAAGTGAGAAAAAAAATGCCCATCTATAGATTGGGAAGTGGAAAACAAGACTTGCATTCTATTTTAGAGAAAAGACTGGGTCTTCCACTATATGTGGGAGATGAAAATTAAAAATGGGTACTCATTTAGTAGGGGATGGTACGCTCACGTTGACTGGTTGCACCTAAAATTATATCTGCCTTGCTTTTAAGGCCATGTCACACTGCCCAACGGATGCAAAAAGGACACAACGGACGAGCAAAATGTTCCATCCGTTGTTATCCGCTCTCAAAAGGGGCAAAAATTTGCATAAGCAGAGCGGATAGCACGGAAAGGAACAGATGTGGGGAGGACGCAGAGCGGATGTATAGAGGATGCAGAGTGAATGTATAGAGGATGCGTAGAGGATGCGTAGAGGATGCATAGAGGATGCGTAGAGGATGCAGAGCAGATGCGTAGAGGATGCAGAGCGGATGCATAGAGGATGCGTAGAGGATGCAGAGCGGATGCGTAGAGGATGCAGAGCGGATGCAGAGTGGATGCAGAGCGGATGAGCTGCATCCGCTTTCATCCTTTCTCCATCCGTGCTACTAATGCTGCACATCCGTTCTGCTTCCTCCCTGCGTCCATTTACCGCTGGAATGGATTTGAGTTGTGTGGATGCACAGCGGATCCCTAGCGAATATAGCAGATGCGTAATGGATGCAGAACGGATGTTCCCCGTATGCCTAGAGGATGCAGAACGGATGCATTGGATACATTTTCCGCTCAAAAGTTTTGGGCAGCTCAAAACTTTCTGAGCGGATGAAATGTCAATAAACGGATGCTGGACGGATAGAGAGGAAGCAAAACGGAGGCAGTGAGTACATCGCATTTTGCAATGGATGGCAAGCTTTTTTGTCTGTTTTACATCCTCTTTGCATCCGTTGGTTCAGTGTGACATGGGCTTTAGTCATTGCTGTCATATGAAAGACATTGGATTGCCTTCTACCAAAAAAAAGGGGCTCCTTTCAAAGTTTGATAAAATCTTGATAGACCATTAAGCACTTTTAGGTTTATTCATCCATGGACTTTAAGTGGAATACTTGTAATTATTATTATTTTAAAAAGCACACACACAAAAGAGGAGGATAAAAAACAAGAAAATTACAGCAGGAGGCAGACTTAAGGGAGAGAGCAAATAAACAGAATGAGCTTCCTTTGAGTTTTGAAAGTACAACTTGGGTATTCTCTCTGTAAAAATGGTTTGTTATTTGTATGAGTTGAGCCCAAGCACAGTATCTGTAATAGGTAATAAAAATGTTTTTCATCTTCAGTGATTTTTTCATTCTAATGAATCAAGTTTGGATACATTTTTTTTGTGTTTAGCCAATGCTATTTCTTGTGTCATTGCAAGAAATAGAGGTAAAAATCAAGGAAATTGTATAATTGGCAACATAAAGACATGATATTGCCAATTTAAGAATCAAGAAATTGTTTGGTAAGTTTCTTTTAAAATCAAATACAACCTTTCACAGATGAAAATATTTTCTGAGTTTTTCTCAGATTCTCTGATGATTATTTTCTCACAGTACCAGTCCTGCAACTGGTTATCACTCTTGCAACATAGCAGCACTTTCTGTAGATTTCCAAGTGACACAGCTTGTATTTCAAACATGTCAATCTAGAAGATACATTAATTCAGACAATAATAAACAATGATTATCATAGACTCAGTGTTGAAATAATATTTATCTACCTCTTTATATTTATAGATCGCTCCTCAATTATTTGACTTATCCTCAACTATTTGTTGTTCCCCAATCATAATCAAACCACCAAAATCTCTGGTCAAGGAAGTTCAAGGTAACTGTATTAAAATAACGGAAGTTCAAGCACTCTAGCTTCTAGTTAGTATGGGCAATACCCATTCACATCTGGCTTCTTGAAAAGTTGCAATGTATATAATGTGATGATGATCAATAATGAACAATACAATAGTTATTGCAAGTGGCACAAAACATTGTACTTACTGTCAAGTAGCTATTTAGAACCCTTGCTAGAACCAAAATCATACTCTGATAAGAATGTAATATTTTACTATAAGTATTAGGAATGACTGAAAAAGAAGGACCAAGGGCATTAGAAAGAGCATCAAATAGTGCAGTCAAAATGCTAAATTGTCACTTAGTAGCATTATTCTGCAAACCTTTTGAACTATGAATAATATCCTAGAAATACTTTAGTAATTCTGGTGCCAACTATGCCACATTTGAATAAGTCTCTGTTCATGATATTTTCCAATAGACATTAACACCACAAAAACAATGTAGTCAATAACCAAGTAATCAACACAATTTATTCTAATTTCAAAAGTATGGGTGTCTCATATCCAATACCTTTTTATAATCCAGATGCCTGCATTTAAGCATCTAAAACTGAAACTTTGCCCAAAAATATTTGCATGTTTTCTTCCTTTTTTATTGCTGTATATTTTTTTAATATATTTTTAATATATTTTTAGAATCCTGTTTTTTATTATTCATTATGGAAGTTGGAAGGGAGTCATAATTTTTCATTTTGAAAACACGATATTTAGACATAAATAGAATTGGATATGGTTATTGTACAGAACAGAATATATTATAAGATGTAACAAGATATAGGTAAACTGAATGGTGACTTAAAAGTCTGAAGTTTGATTTTATTTCCTTCAAAATTGATGTAATGTTCTGCATTAAACTCACATTTACTTTCTCTACAATTATAGATAAATAGTTTATATATTATGACTGTATTATTTAAGCATACTTACAATTCCTCTCTGAAATTTTATAGGTTGGTCTGATTTAGCAAGAAGTCTCAAACCACAATCTCCTCTTTCTCCATATATGCACAGATAAATGGAAGAAGTGGTTTCAGCATGTTCCAGATGACCAGTAGATACATAAACCTGGTAATTCACAACTAGGGAAAGAGAATCATAGAACAAAATACATCAATGACTTAAATGTATATAATATGAATAAATTTTTGTGTTAGATTTAACTATTGAGATTGCTATCAAATACAGCATTTATTTAACATAAAGTCTCATAATTGTTCTTTGAAATTAGAGATATACGAACTGCATGGAGTCAAAGGAGCAGAATGCTATCATATGTGTCATGGTTTCATCATACAAATGACACCATTTTTATACACCAAATGTTGGCATTTTTACCATATTGGGAATTTAGGACATTGCCATGGCTTATGTCAAATCCTTGTGTTAAAGTAATCATAACTGACTTTGTTAAGGCAATTCACTTCATACACATTTGATTCACTGTGGAATGGAGGGGGTACAACTTTCCTTCCTGGGTAGTTGCATTAGCCAGAAGACACCCTGCAGCCTGTGCTATATATGTGCAGGAACCTTTCTTGGTGCTTTTGCTATCTGACTGAAAAAGTAATAAATGTGAAAAAAGACTTTTAAAACTATTGAACTACCAGAAGAGGTTTCAAAAGGAAAACATCAAAATGACTTTGCATAATGAAAGGGATACACTGCTTGTAGAAAAAGCATTGGAAAAGTGAAGCATGTCAGTTCTAAAGAGAAAAAAATGGTGTTTTTTTTCTTTCAAACAAAGCTCATTTCCCTATTTCTTCTTATTTTAAAAAATACAAAAGTGGCTTACAATGTAATCAAATATCGTATAAAACAAAAGAAAAAAATGGAACTGAAAGCAGAATGTAAAAAATCAAAAAAAAAAAAAGCAAGGAACAAATCATAGGAGAAGAACAGATTTTAAAAGCTAGGTGAAGCCAAAATAAAATTCTTAAATGGTGCCTAAAACATAACATTTTGGGGTCATAGAGTAAAGGAGGTTCCATATGGGAACTACCACTCCTTTCTCATCCATTTCCACAGAGTACAGAGAACAGGATCCAAATTATTTCACTCCATCTAAAATAGCAGTTCTATACTCTCTATTCAATACTAAACATCTCCAAATAAATGGACCTTATTCCAGGTAAGTGGATAAAGGACAACCTAATCTCTTCCATGAAAGCAAGATTTTTGCATAAATTATAATCTTGCAGTGGTTGTAGAGAATATGGATTGGCAAAAGGAGGCTCAGGTTCAATGCCTAATCTGTAGGTATATGCTTGAGAACTCCAATTGGAATTTTAGTAAGCTTTGGCCAGAAACAGTGGTCTAAAATGATTTTTAGAACTTTTTTTAAAAAGCTAACTTGGTATAGGACAGTACACTGTGTTTGTTTTCACATATTTATATTTCTTTGTCAAAACCAGGATTGACCATAAAGAGAGCAGCCATGATCTCATTACTGAAAATTTGCATCTTTTTAAAGTGTATTGTATATGTGATTAATATATAAAAGGAGAAGGACTTAAATTATGCAGCTATCTTGGTTGCACTTCCTGGAAAGAAAATAGATTGATTACTTGGATAAAGGTTTCTTCCATTTTCTGCAACAGAAAGTTCACAGACAGTATTTCCATTCCCTTCATTCCAGGATACCCATTTGTTTGTGGGAAACTTCAAAAATCTACCAGTCTTCAGATGTTGTAATGTTACCTATCAAAGAAATAACAGGAAACATTTGCTTAAATCTGTGGGGTTGATTTTTACTTCCGAGTCTTGCCACAATTGCAGCACAATTAATAAAAGAAAGTAAAATTAAAACTTAACTTAACCAATAACTTATTCATATTTCTTTCTTATAGCTAGCTTCAGGAAGCAGTCCCTGATTTAACTTCTTTAAACTTAATTTTAAAACTGAACATTTTCAATTTGTTATAAAAAGAGTTTTGCAGAAATAAACCAGATCATTTTATGTTCTAATGCTTTGTCCTTATTAGCCCAGATCCCTTTGCTGATATACACAAAATAACTATAATGCCAGGAAAAAACCCATGTTCCAGTAAGTTACTTGTTTCTTTGAATGAAGGTCATCTTTTCAAATCCAGAAACCGTACTTATGAACCTTGGACTAAGATACTAAAGAAAAATGAATCAACAAAATAGAAAAATAACAGAATTTCTGAAATAATGAGAGTTGGACTGAAAATATTTTCGCTTCCATTTTGAGTGTTCTTTTTCTAACAGTACAAGTCCTTGAGTAGCAACTATTGCTATTAGAGTATTAAAAGTTTTTCTTTGTAAATTAAGCTTTCAGAATGAAACACAACTCTTCATAGGACACTAAGCAAGACACCAATCTACTTCTACTTCTCCAATAGTTGTACTGCAGAGCAAATATAGGTATTGTAATGAAATAATCAATTTACTTGGTCTTACAAGCAAAAGACAATAAAATGGAAGCATGGTTGCACTGGGGTAAAAGCTCTTTAGAGCTAAAGTGGGAAACTTATGGGCCTCTACATACTGTACTATAGTATCTGGGAATTCCAGCTGGCATGGCTAGTACTGAAAGGTTCTGTGACCTGACCTAATTTTTAGAGAAGCTCAAAAGCTAGTCATTATTTTAATGCACCCCTTTTTGTCAACCTACATATATTTACAAGAAAATAATTATTTTTTGTAATTATTTTTCCAGGTTAAGAAGTAGAATCTATATGAGTGTATTATTAAAATGAGATTTCAATCATGAACTTGTTTTAGAAAGTCCACACATGTGTGGATATTTACTTATTTATTATTTTGCTCTTTATTAGATTTATTTGCCATTTATTTCACCTCAAAGCAACTCTGAGCAGGTTAATTAAAAATAAAATTGCAGTTAAAAGATGGGGAGGCAGGGAGCAGGATGCGCAGGTAGGAAGGTGAAATGTTTCTGATCCATTAACCATCTCCAGTGTGATATTGCCTCATTGTGTCTCCAAGCCAGCTGGCAGAGCCAGGTCTTCAACAAATGGCTTGCATCTATATGATAATATAATTGATGAATGATATTTCATATTGCATCAAGATAATTCTTGGACTATTTTTTAAAATATCTTGTTTAAACAAATCTCATTTGTTTAAAAAGAAACAGCATCTATTTTTCTGTTTAAATAGCTAACCTATTGTCTTCTAGCTGTACTACATCAACTTCCAATACTCCCAACATATTAGGAGGCCATGGGATAGAAAAACTGGTCCAGTATATAAATATTCAGTGATGTATAATATCAAGAACATTGCAAAGTTTACCAAGACCCTGACCTTTTCCAACATCCAGTCTGCATATTGACTTGATCCATCGTGGCCTATTCTGATTTTGTAAACATTACCAATATCTTTCATTTCAACCTGAATAGTCAGAAATAAAAATAGATACAACATATCAAAAAGAAATAATTATGTCATATAAAAAGCTAAAGAAATATGAACATAGCATAGCACAATCATTACCACATGCAAATCCTGCAATATATATGGAGCATTAGGGCTGGATTGATCTTTGAAGAGATGCTTTGTTTTCTGGAGGAGAAAGCAAAACACCCCTATGATGTGCTTCCATATTCACAACAGTGAACAAAGCAATTTGTGCCTCTACTGATATCAAAGCAAATGGTCTCTTCTCAATGAAACAAAGCATCTTCTCAAGATCAACAACCCATGCAACAGTATAAAGTACTATTTGATATGAATGTAGACAGGCATGTATATTTATACACATATGCATACACACACACACACACGCACATACAGAAACACACATATATACATAAAAAACACATACATATATATGCTGTTCAGCTTTGCTCGGGTATTTTCCCACGTCCCTGTTGCTGTGCTTTTAAAGTTGTAGCAACGTTTCAGCAGAATGTCATCTGCCATCATCAGGCTTCTGTATTGTGTTCGTCTGTGAATCAGACTCTTACAGTTGTTTCAGTTTTAAATTTGGGGCTGGCCTATTGCTGTGCCAGAATGGTTTTTTCTTCATCCTGATTGGTTGGGAGTCTTGGTCTGTGTTTATTGGTCTTGGAGTTTGCTATGTTCTGTTTGATTGGTGTTTCCAATATCTTCTGTCTGTTTTGTGGCTTTTTTTGTGTCTTGATTGGCTGGCAACATTGTGTTCCTGTATTGGAGGCTTTTAGTGCAGCTTGGATTTGAATAAACAGATGACTATAATTTATTAGGAAGCTAGGATTCATCTGGGTGCCTGGTTGGAGTGTGTTTGAGCTGGAGGTATCGGGGGAGTCTGTTTGTGCCCAGGTGTTAGCCTGGCTTGTGGTGTGGAGATTTTTTTGTTTGAGAGTACAGGCTTCCAAATGATTGACAGTCTGATTGAAGATTGACAATGATTGAAGTTGATGCCATGACCTGTGGCTTTCATGTGTTGGACTAGTGAGGAAGTGTGTTCCAGCTTTTTTACAGAAAATACCCGAACAAAGCTGGACAGCATACATGTAAGTACCCGCGAAAACTTAAGAAAACAAATATATATACATATATACATATACATATATATGTGCTGTTCAGCTACCTTCGGGTATTATCGCACGTCATTGTAGTGCTTTTAAATTTGTAGCAACGTTTCAGCAGAATTTCATCTGCCATCATCAGGCTTCTGTATGACGAGGGATAATACCCGAAGGAAGCTGAACAGCACACATGTAAGTACCCGCGAAAACTTTATATATATATATATATATATGCTGTTTAGCTTCCTTCGGGTATTATCCCACGTCATTGTAGTTCTGTTAAAGTTGTAGCAACGTTTCAGCAGAATCTCATCTGCCATCCTCAGGCTTCTGTATAGAGTTAGTTCCTGGTTTCAAATTTGAGGCTGGTCCATTCTGATTGGCTGGGAGCCTGGATCTGTGTTCATTGGACTTGGAGTTTGATTGATTGGTGTTTCTGGTTTCTTCTGTCTGTTTAGTGGCTTTGATTGGCTGGCAACACTCTGATCTTGTGTTGGAGGCTTTCAGTGCAGCTTGGCTCCGTGTGAAGGGACGGCTGCTCTTCATTAGCAAGCTGCTATTCATTAGCAAGCTGGGTTTCACCTGGGTGCCTGGTGGGGGGGTGTTTGGGTTGGAGCTATCAGAGGGAGTCTGTTTTTGCCCAGGTGTTTGCCTGGCTTGTGGCATGGAGATCTTTCTATTTGAGAGTGCAGGCTTCCAAATGATTGACACTCTAGTGGAATCATCTCTTCTATTCATGAACAAGAAGATCTGCTTGTAAGTTTCGACGTGGTTTCACTATTCACTCAAGTCCCAATAAAAGAAACTCTTGAAATCATCAAAAATAAATACCAACCAGCCAAAGACCTCATGGAACTAACAGAACACTGCCTAACCAACACATATTTCACATACAAAGGACAAAGATACAAGCAAATTGAAGGAGCCCCTATGGGATCACCACTGTCACCCGTCATTGCAAACCTGTTCATGGAAGAATTCGAATCCAGAGCCCTGGCTAATGCCACCCACAAACCCAAACTATGGCTAAGATACATCGATGACACATTTGTGATTTGGCCCCATGGAAAAGAAAACCTAAACAATTTCCTAACACACCTAAACAACACACACCCCAAAATCAAGTTCACCATGGAAACGGAAATAAACAAACAACTACCATTCCTAGATGTACTAATCTACAAAAGAACAGATGGCACACTGGGACACACCATATACCAAAAGAAAACACACACCAACCGCTACCTCAACGCCCAATCCCACCACCACCCAGCACAGATAAATTCCGTAGCGAAAACACTAATTACCAGAACCAAACGCTTGGCAGATAAGACACATATAAAGACTGAACTATGCACCCTGACTGAAGTATTGACAGCCAATGGCTTCCACAAAAACAAAATCACCAACTTGATCCACAAAAACACACCAAGACATAACAGAGACCTAGAAGATCAACAGATC
>BLBF01000002.1:48028159-48049213 GCA_015471245.1 Laticauda colubrina
AGTTGCATATTGAACAACGGCTTTGGGAAAAGCATGATCTGGATGACTGAGAATCTCCATAGACATTTTCTATTGAAATGGCCTTAAATAAAGAGTTGAAGTTTTGGAAAGATATTTCCTTGATTTACAAATGGGGAGCAGTGTTTTCTTCGTACAAAAGGATCTATGTAAGAGCCTATACTATTATCAATCTTAATAGAAATCAAGTTATTTTGATAGTTGATGTCTCACTAGGGATTCCCCCCCCCCCAACAATATGACAATGATGGAGAAATTGCTTAGTAGATGTTGGACATATGATACGAATTCAAATTAAACATCAAATCACATGATGTATAATAAATATTTTTCTCCCTCTCTTTCTATCCCTATTTGAGGTGATTTTCTATATTTATTTATTCATGAAAAACCATTCTAATATTTTGAATAAGAATAATCCTTTGTCACTATGTTTAGTTTTGTTCCTATGTGGATATGCCAGCCTGCAGGGTGGCATAAAATTTGACATATATTGCTGCTTTGAGAATATCAAAGTGTGGTGCCACACTTTGGCACAAAATGCACTTTGGATGCTACACTTCTGAAGATACAATTTGAAAGAATCAGGTAGGATTTGTTGTTTATCATTCTGATGAACTCTTGATATTCAAACCGTATGAATCAGAGAGTTCAAAAGGAAGACTGAATGTTCAGAGATTAAAGAACCAGTGTAATTGAGAAGATGTAATAAAATATTGCTGACTAATTGAGCTAAGATAATTGATTATTAATACAGAGACTAGATTCAGATATCATACCATGTTATGACTTGGTGCTAACTAGGATCTGTAATATAAACAAAATGATTCAGTTAATACATAACACTAACCAATTAACCTGATTTGTTTTAAATCAAATTAGAAATCCATCTATTCAATGTGTTATCTTTTGTAGGAACTAGCCAGATTGTAAAGATAATCCTCTTTGGTTTATATTTCCAAGGAACATGCCAAGACACCTATTTGGATAGACAATGATATGATCAGAAAGCACTGAAGCCATTCTTAAAGCTTTCCTTCTTGATTCAACTCATGTTCAAAAGTTGGAGACTGATTCAAACATGGATAGAACAAATGGTAGGAGTATATTCCATTTAAACTGGAATTTTTTTCTTCTTGGAATAATATCAGAAAAATTTAAGAATGAAATAATGTATCTAATAGTACATGTATTGATGGCAGCTAGAATATTATATGCACAATATTGGGAAAATGAAATCATACCTCCAGAAACAGAAATAATAAGAAAAATTATGGCATGTGCAGAATCAGAAAGGTTAACTTTAGAAAAAAAGGACAAAGGAGAGTCTAAATATTATAAAACATGGAATTTAACAGATAATCAGAGTTGGAAGGGATCTTGCAGGTCATCCAGTCCAACCCCCCCATCCAAGTGGGAGACCTTACACCATTTCTGACAAATGGCAGTCCAATCTCTTCTTGAAAGTCTCAAGTGATGATGCTCCCACAACCTCCAAGAGCAAGCTGTTCCATTGGTTGATTGTTCTCACTGTCAGAAATTTCCAGGTTAAACCTCTCCTTGTTCAGTTTCCATCCATTATTCCTTGTCTGGCCTACGGGTGTTTTAGAAAATAGCTTGACCCCTTCCTCTCTGTGACAGCCCCTCAAATATTGGAAGACTGCTATCATGTCTCTCCTGGTCCTTCTCTTTACTGGACTATCTAAGCCCAGTTCTTGCAACCATTTGTTGTATGTTTTAGCCTCCAGTCCCCTAATCATCCTGGTTGCTCTTCTCTGTACTTTTTCTAGAGATTCAACATCTTTTATATAATGTGGTGAACAAAACTGGATGCAGTACTCTAGGTGTGTTCTTACTAAGGCTTTATCGAGTGGTATTAGTACTTCCCTTGATCTTGATTATATACCTCTGTTAATACAATTTAGGATTGCACTCGCTTTTTTGGCTGCTGCTGCACATTGCTGGCTAATATTTAGCTGGTTGTTCACTAAGACTCCAAGATCTCTCTCACAGTTACTGAGAATAAATTTTATCAATGGTTATATAGCAGAAGACAAGGTCAAAATATTAGTAGTTATGATTAGATTAATTAATAATATATTAAATAAGGAGATTATAAATGATGAATGTATATATGTATAACAAGGAGAAGTTGGGTATATTGTATTGTATTCTCATAATTAAAATTAAAAATATTTTTAAAAACAGTTCATCTCCCATCTTGACCTAGATAATTCAACGCTCCCCCTTCCTCTTTTTCCCCCTTTTTTGATCCCTTATCAAATCTTGCAAGAAACTAATGCAGCCTGAACTCAAGATTCCTAATAACCAAAGAGAATGAAGCAGCAAGACTTTGAAGGAACGATGATGTGTAATCTGTTAAAGGCTGTGGAAACCTTAAATTCTCATAAGGTGAGATAAATGAAAATCAGGAAAATAGGAAATCAAGTTTTCTTCACCAGATACAGAGAATTAGAGTGAAGGACTAATTATTAAAGGGAAAATATATCAAATGGACATGATATTGCACGATAATAAATATTGAGTTTTAAAACAAAAGATGCTGTGATGAGAAAGATGTTATCTAACTACCCAGGAACTAACTTTTTGTCATTCACATTTCATTTTGTCCCCTTTTGTAATCCTTTCTTTGATGCTTCTATTCCACTATTTCTTTGATATTAATGTAAAACCTATCCCATGGTAAGTTGTCCCATGGTGAGTTGGCCATGGCGAATTGTCTCATGGTGAGTTGGCCTGTGACAAAATTCTTACCCATTTTTCTTCCCCATTCCCATCTGTTTTTTACCTTCAGGTATTTAATTGTCATCTCACATTCCATTAAGTAAAGAACTTTAAGATTTTGATCTGATTCTTAAACTTTACACACCTTGTTTAGTGAAAAATTAAAAGGAAAGAAAGTATGTATTTTACATATTTAAGATATGATCATATCTTTGATAGATAGATTATTGAGGAGACAAAGATCATCTAGAGGAAGATACTTCTAGATACTCTAGATACTCTAGAATACTTCTAGAGGAAGTATTCCTGAAGTTGAGAACTGACTGAGAACAGATACTAAAAGTTAATAGTCTGAAGGATGGATCTCAGAGTAAGGTCCTAATGGACATCAGTGGACAAAATGGGAAGAAAAACAGATAATATAACCTTCTGAGAGATTAAAATAAATCAATGTGGGAAGACGTTCTCAGAGTAAAGTGTTTGAAAGAAGATTTATGCAGTGATTGTAAGAACACCTGGAAAAGGGATTCCTAGAGGATATGGTAGCTGATTGTCCTATTTGGTGTGTGAAAAAAGTAAGATTATGAACCAAACACAAATCTCAAGTTGAGCATAACCTTAGAAATCTGCATTCAATTGATAAATATTAGGACAAACAGAATATGTAAGCTGATTGTTCACACCTTTGATGAAAAGGATCTATAACTGAAATGTAGGTTTAAGATAAATGTGCAATTTTCAGAAAAAAATGGAGAGTATTCTGGGTCATTCACATATTTCAGAAAGTAGTTTTACTATTTCTATAGTCCATGTATCCTAGCTGTTCTTAAATTAAATAACTACATTATTTAACCTGAAAAATAAATTGTTGCATGCTTTGTGTATCACATACACTTTAAGAAATTCTCAAAAAGCATATCTTCTGTGGAATGATTTTTAAATTATGGCTTTTCTAAATAAAAACATGGTGGCTAGCTCTGCTACACAATGTCTTATTGCAAGCCATTCACTAATCTCTACATCCTCATTTAACCAACTTTCCTGTTTGCATTTTTCTCTCAGAAAACATTTCTAGCTATTCTAGGTTCTTATCCCCAATCTTCACCTAGAACAGGATTAGTTCCTCCTTGCATATAAAATTAACTGTTTTAAATAAACTAAGTCGACAAATTCTGAGAGTTGCAGTCCTTCCTCTCCCCAAGTTGTAATCATTAAGTCATGAAAACTGTCTAATATTTGTTATAAACATCATATGCTGATGCTGGTATACAATTTAGGACAAGAAATTTTGTTTTTCAAACTACAAGTTTGGTTTGTTTAAATATAGTTCACTGAATAAGCCGCAAGAAAAGTTGGAGAGGTTTTTCCCTTTTTGGAAAGCTTAAAGATCTATGAAGTTTCTCATCAACTACAGAGGGATTTATGCTTAATGTATAACATCAATCCTTTTAAATAAGAATTTACTCATTTTTAGGAAAAAGCTCTATTCAAATTATCTCCATTAGAAAGTGCTGCAAAGTACAAGTGTCAAGCTAGGTCATTTTCACCAAGGCAGTCATTTTGTGAAGTGTTCATAGCAGGTTCTCAAAACTCTCCCACCAACAGAGAAAGGTTGGGTGTCATAACTCTGTGCTTTCTATTGGCCCAGACATTGTAACTGGTAAATCATTGTCCATGAGTTGTTGTGTTTCAATATAGCATATTCAGTGAACTATGATTAAACAAATAATGACTGTGATATAGGAAACTGCAGAATGGTTTGTCTGTCTTTAATAACAATTCACAATTTGGAGGTGGCAGTTCAATGACCTGAAATGTTGAAGAAGAGAAAGAGTACATTCTGTACAGGAATTCTCTGTACTTATATTCCTTCAGAATGCTTATTGAATAATATGATCCAAAAGTTACATGACTGTTCTCTAGAGATTGCTAGATCAGCTTTTCTTGATAAATTTCAACTCTTATCTTTTTCTCCATCAATACAATTATTCATCATTGTATAATAAGATATGCTGGCAAGGATTTTCTTCCCTAAATGCTTTGGCTTACCTCATCCTTTCAAGGAAATGTAACTTCAGCTCAGATGTTTCATAGGCAGTATGAGATCTGTATGTCCACTTACTGTACTACTGTGGTTTACATTTCAAAATTTCTTGTCCTAAATTGTATACCAGCACCAGCATATGAAGTTTATAACAAATATTAGACAGTTTTCATAACTTAATGATTACAACTTGGGGAGAGGAAGGACTGCAACTCTCAGAATTTGACGACCTACATGGTCAACAGATGTGGAAGATAGCAGGCTTAAAATAACATAATTTGAAAAATCATGCTAATAATTTGGCCAGCAACAAAGAATCTATTCAAACTCTAGACCACTGGGAAAAAAAAACCATTGATCTCAGTGCATGACTTAAAATAAAGTGCATCTATAAATTATAATATGCAAGATATTGCAATCCATTAGTAAAACATAGAATAAAGTATACATTTCATAAAATGAAGCCTCTTACCTTGTATTTTGGAAAACAGCCAGACCCAGCTAAGAAATAGCTGTTATAGTGTAACATTCCAATAACTGCTTCAAGGAAGAGAGTGTGGGTTTATTTACCTTAGCATCCAAATACAGGTTAAGAAACAAGTGTAAGCTTTCACTCAAATTAATAGGAGATGTTCAAAAAAGAGGATTTTCTGATTATTAAGCAGTGAAACAGTCTGCCTTATGAAACTGTGGACATTCTTTTACTGGAGGTTTTCAAGAAAAGGGTGGACAGCCTTTTGACTAAGACGGTAGGCAGATTGCCACCTTGAACAGAAATTTTATCCCAAAGTCTTTTAAGTTCCTTTCCATTCTATAATTTTATTAAAAATTAATCTTTAATTTTTTAAAAAAACATCTCACTATCCATCACAATCTGTATTTCTGAGTTTGAAAGAAAAACCTCCGGTCAGTTGTGTAGACTAGGATGGGGGTAAATCATCCAAGAGAAAAGCAGTGACCGGTTATTTCTATAGTAAATAATGTAATAAAGTCACCAAGAGTCATCTTGAATAGAAGAAAATTGGTTTCTAGATTGTCCCTGTTCTTGTAAACATGGAAAGAATGGGATCGGATGGGATGGGAAAGGAAAGAATACCTTTGCTATTTGCTACATTGAGTATTAAATCAGTTAATATTAAACACAAATACATTAGATAGATTTATTTCAGGCAGCAAGTTTGGAGAAGGTATTTTCCACATCAAAAGGAAGATGAATTTGAGACTTCTGGTTTAAGTTTCTTCAGCGACAGATTGAAACCGTGACTCTGCGTGGTTTTGATCTGTGCTTGCCGCTGGAGCGCCCCGAGGTGGCTGGTTTCAGGGCTAAGCCACCCCGTAGAGGTGGTGAAGAAGGGGGAGACTACCTGCAGGGTTGAGGAGAGCCACATCTCTCCTCCCCAGCTGGCCATTACTCCCTTTCCTGAAGGCGGTTGCAGCAGTGGTCAGAAATTGCCACCACAAAGAAGAACTCAACTGGAAAAGAATGTGCAGGAGGAAGATAAGAAGGGAAAGTTTTGGCTGACGAGGTCAAACAGCAAAAGCAACAAATAAGGTACCCTGGAATTTAAACTATTAAAAAAAATAATAACACGGTTCCCAAAGAAGATTTCTAAGCAGCGAAGGAGAGAGAAAAGGGAAAAGATTTGGTTTTTTTTTCTCCTCTTCCTACACTGACAGCTAAGAGACTTAAGCAAGAAATTGGAAAAAAATCCACTTTGACATCAATAGGCATTTAATGCTGAAAATAAAAGTCAAAGCGATAATAAAGATTTCTGGATAATTAAAAGCTTTTGAAAACAGGAAAGGAGAGAAAAAGAATAAAAAGGCAGGATCTGGAAGGGAGGAGACTGCCTGGAATTAAGAAGAACTTATAGTAAAATCTCAACAAGGCTTCCAAAAGATACATCTTAACTGAAACATTGCAACAAAATAGTAACCCTCAGGAAGAGAAAGTGAAAAAAGAAATAAGAAGAAATAGTTGGGAGTATTTGGATTATTTGGTGATCTCTGGATTTTTGGTTACTGCATTTGAATGACTAAAATCAATTGGGTGGTTGTTTAAAAGTGTTTAAAATGGCTCCACTTTTAGAAGAACTAAAAAATGGAACTTAAAAAGTACAAAAAAGATGCACAAGAAGGGAGAGGTTCTTTTGGCTTCATATTTCAGTTCTTGGAAACTAAGATTTGGAACTATGAGAAACAACAAGAAATGCCTGCTGAACAAGAAGATTGGGACAAAGAAAAAGCCATCTTTAATGAACAAGTAATCTTAGCTGGGGGGAAAAAAAAGGAAAGTGGGGAAAGAGAATGGAAAGTTTAAGATTGGGAAAAACAACCCAAAAAAAGAATAGAGTGAAAAAAAAGTATAAAATCAGAAAGCAACAGAAAAGGGAAATGCAGAAGAGAGAATTAGAAGTAGAGAGTCAAGGGGGTAAAAAGGGGAGGGAGAAGAAGAGAGAGAAGAAAGAAAGGAAAAGAAGTTATAAAGGACAGAAACAAAATATAGAGAAACAGGGCCAATTTAGAGATAATGGATGAAAATCTAATTGAAAAAGGGATTTTGCAAAGGTACATAAGATAGTATTGTTATATTAAAAACAGAAATAATTTCAGAAAATATGAAACAATGTATGATTAAAATGTTTGATAAAATAGTTATTGTAACTTAGTGGAATGCTTGTCAATAAATAAATGTAACAAAATGGATATTTAATGATTTACAAAACATATGTTAAGAGAAATAAGGGAAAAATTAAGTATGGAGATTATACGTGTCTTTAAGGAAGTACGATATTTAATTAAAAGGAAAGGTTAAAGATGTTAAGACTTTAATGAATATTAATGATAGAACTGAATTGGAATGGAATGAGGGTTTTAATTACATATATTTACAATCCTTTCTTTCAAGAATATAGTGTGTATTATAAGAATGTTCCAAGCAGAATTCAATTGGAAGTTATGTATTATGTATTATATTGAAGGTCATAACCTTAAAGTATATATTGAAGTTTAAATAAGAGTTGAATGGATAAAATTAAAAGATATAAAGGTTTTATATCCAATTAGTAATGACAGGAGAAAATTTTAATGAGAAAAGATAATATCAAATTGTAACAGGACAGACAAAAGTATAAATATAATGATTTGAATTGAGATGAGATAATCAAAATAAAATTGAGATAATTAAAAGAGGGGAAAAACTATGTAGAAAAAGCAGAATAGTAATAAGATATGGAATAGAACACAAAAATGAGCATGAAATTGAGTTTGTGTCTGTGTAACCTGGGACCAAGCTATTTTCAAAAAAGATGTTTTACTTGTGTTTCGTGTGTGTGAAAACCCAAATAAAACTTTAATTTAAAAAAAATGGAATATGAATTTGTCGGGGGAAAAATCCAAGCTTTCATTAGTTACCTGAAATGCGTCTTCAGTTCTTGGTAAAAACAGTTGTTCTCTGTTGTCCTTGCCAAGAATAATAGGTCCAACAGAACCTTTGTCGCCATATATCCAGAGAGTGACATTTGCTTTAGTTCCTGAATTTCCTGTCAGTATGAATACTTTCCATTTATCCTCTGAAGGAAAAGGGGACTCTTCATTTTGAATAGTCATCATTTTCTCTGAAAAGTATAAAATGTCAACAGACGAAGATGGACATGCATTTAGAAATCTATTTCAAAAACATAATAAAAAATGGAAGGAATTTTTTAAAAAGATAGGATCACAGTACTCTGATCAACTGGCATAACTAAAAAACAAAATGTAAGCCACAAGTGTGAAGAACACTTTCAACATCAAGGCTACCAAATGTAGCACTGGTTCTAAATTCTTCCATGTGGCAACTGTCACATGTAATGAAGTATCTTGGTGCAGCACCATCAATTCACCTTGCAGCAAGATGGGCAGCAAACCAATTTAATAAATAACTAAATTAAATTAATAACAATCAATTCTATATAGTTGAAAAAGGGCACTTCTCCGTAATTGTCCAACATGACTAAAAGAGTCATTAGAACTTCCAATGTGGAACCATCTCATTTCAGATACCAATTAACTGTCAACATTTCAGTTCCTGCTATTTGGCAATTATTCTGACAAATTATTATTCACAGCTGGTTTGATCCTTTGTAGACGTTTTAGTTAAGTATTTATGGATAACTTTTATGAAAGATACCCTTATTGTTTCTCCAACAATACGGCCTCCCCCAATTGGAAGTCCCAGCATGTTTTATTGGCATGAAATGAAATTAAGCCCCTCTTCCCAAATTAAGCCCTATATTAAAACATGAGAAATGGGGAGGAATGGTGGGGGAGCTTGCTGTTAGGAAGTACTTTTGTTGCACACCCAGACATGGTGCTGCCTGCGTTGACCCCGATACAAAATGCCCCACCAACACCGAGGTCAACATCCAAGCTGTCGCCGCCCGCCCGCCCAAAGATGCAAGGGGGGGTAATTAAGTCACCCCCGAAAAGATGCCCTAGCCATTTTTTTCAGGGCTCAAAAGAAAAATAAGACCCAGCCTTATTATATGATAAACACGGTATTTGTGCACTGCCAAGAAAATTCCCATTTTCAAAATATTTCACCTTGTACTTTGCACTTTTTGCTTTTGCACAAAAAGTCATACATGCTAAGATGTCAGTGAAAAATAGCTTTTAAAAATGTATTTTTCCATAAGTTACTCTTTCTTAACCTGATACCCTTCTCTGATGTATTCAGAATAAATCTTATCTAGCATATGTTGCAATCTCAACAGACCTGGAAGGTGACTGGATATAGAAAGGTTGTTTTGCTTGACCACATGTGCTATAAATTATTTGGCTTGATATAATTGCCACTTACTGAGAAAACCATTGTAAACATTGCAACTGGATACCTGAAAGTACCCCCCTCCCCCAAGGAAGCAATAAACAGTTGGTTGCCAGCCAAGCATGCAATCATTTGATAGGCATGTATCTGAAATCTGAGACTTGACATTTCAAAAATTAAATGTTAAAGAAAGGACAGAGAAAAACAGGTAACACTGAATTAATGATTTTTTTTTGTCCTGTGCAGGCTAATTATGGATTACTTGAATCATTCACTTATCAAAAATGAGGGTGTGTGTGAATTTCTGATTCAGAATCTGTTGGTCTTTGCAACAGCAAATGAAACTGAAGGAAAGTAAAAACTCTCCTGGCATTATTCCACCTCTTGTGAGATGGCACTTCCACTTTTAAAAGACTCATATTCCTTACTTCTGTAAATGAGGGTGAGAAAGTGTGACACTTAAGAAGTCCTACTTTTATAGATGGCAACAAGATAAATTCTCCTGCATTCATTCCCTATTCAGTTTAATAATATAGAGAATTTCTCTTTAGTGTTCTTTCCCAGAATTAAAAGATTTGGAAAGAAGTTTTGATGAAATGTCACTTTCTTGCACTTGGTTATAAAATAGCCAAAACTGTGTGCATGGATTTCCTACTTTTCTCCGCACAATCATCTGTAATTAGTTATAGCAGGACTATCATCTCCAAAGTGCCAAAATCTCCACAACTTAAATTAAACCCAAAGGAAAACCATCATGAGAAAATTCCTTGCTTGGGACTTTTTACAGAGCACTGCCATGACAAATGTCATGACTAAGGAGTTCTGACTTTGAGAACAAGGTAATTTCTGTTTTGACTTCAGAAAGGTGAAAAAATCAACCATCCAGATTCTCTGGCCAGGAATGTGACAGAGCAAAATTTTTCAAAGGTCATTAGAAGCTTCTCTAGCAACAGAATAACAAAGTTGCAAGGGATCTTGGATGTCATCTAGTCCAGGGGTTGCCAACTTTTTGGACTTCAGGGACCACCAAACTCATAATTTTAAATCCCAGGGACCACTAACCGGTTCTGTGGGTGTGGCCTAATTTGTGGCTTGGTGGTCATATGACTGGCTTGGCATGGCTTGTATGCAAATATTATAAATATTTATATAAATATTGAATTTTTTTATTAAAAAAGAGTAACTTTTACCCACAAATCATGCAAAGCAGGAGGCAGATTGAGTTGCTCACAGAATCATAGATTCATTCAGATATCTATCTATCTGACATCAGCTGCCTGAGTCTGTCATATAAAATTTGCTTGCCGTGAGTCTGCACTGAATGAACCTTCAGTCCTAAGGGAGGTTCAGCTGTGCTTAAAAGGAGAGCCAAAGATCTAAAAACTAGCTAGAAAGCAAGAAATCCAACCATTTCCTGTTTCCTAGCTAATCTAAATCTCCTGGCACAGCAGAACAGCTGATGGTTGGAAAAATAGCAATTTAGCAGGCAAGTTTGCCCAGTAAGGAGTGAGTAGGAGGGGAAGGTTCCGCAGGCCATGTGGGAGGTGCAGCCTTGTGTTTCTGTACATCCTGGATTAATTGCTTTGTGAGGGTTCTCTGGGGTGACAATTCTCTGCGGTCCACCATAATTTTTTTGCGGCCCACTGATTGGCGGCCACTGATGTAGTCCAACCCCCTGCTCAAGCGGGAGAGTCTGTACCATTTCAGATAAAATGGCTGACCGGTCTCTTCTTGAAAATCTCCAGTGATGGGGCACCCACAACTTCTGAAGGCAAGCCGTTCCACTGGTTGTTTGTTTTCACCATTAGTAAATAAAAATAAAATTAAAAACCCACTGCTCCAAAAGTGAGGTTTTTTCCAGGTTCACTTAATTTTTAAGACATTTATATAATGTTTATGCTGAAAACTGCCCAGAGTCACTTCAAATTGAGACAGCAGTGAATAAATTTAATAAATAAGTAAAATAAAACAAATAAGTTATATCGAATATTCTTTCTTCACATGAGAGGTGGGATTCAAATTTTTTAACAACCAGTTCTGTGGTTGTGGCTTAATTGGTGGGTGTGGCTTGGTGGTCATGTGACTAGCTGGGCGTGGCCAACTCAACATCACTCACATCGAGGCACTCATCTCCTCGCCTGGCCTCTCATGACTGTGGGGATACTGCAACAGTTGTAAGTGTGGAAAATGGTCATAATTCACTTTTTTCAATTGTAACCTGAAATGGTCACTCCACACAAGCAAAGTACCAGGAAAGGAGGGGGGAAAAACTCCAGAGAAGTTCCTGAGACAGGAAGTCTAGTCCTGCCAAGAATGTAATTAGGGTTAACGGAGAGGCAGTTTCTGTAAGCAACACCAGAATGTTTCCTTCCTGCCTTTCTTACAGGATTAGGCCAATAATTTCTTCTAACAACCGGTTCTCCGAACTGCTAAGAATGTTGACAACCAGTTCTAACAAATAGGTGCAAACCTGTAGAATCCAACCCCTGCTCCACATGCATACTTTGTAAAAAGAAAGACAGTGCATATCCTTCTTACAATAGGAACAGCAAAAAAAAAAAAACAGACAGAAATTGATTAGTTAGAAAACATTCCTTCTCTGATAAGGAAAAGAAAGAAAAAAGAAGTAGATAGAGATAAGGCAACAATCTTACTAGGAATTATTTTAAAAAGTGAAGTTCACCATGTTAGCAGCCTTTCTAAGCCATAGGCATATCTGACTGAACTCTACCCATTTGCTAGCTTTCAACAGCTCTTCTGCTACCTTAGCATGATGCTTTTGCTAGGTCCTTTTAGTTTTTCCTAAATTAAAGAGAAAGCTGAGAAATAAAGCTGAGAACTGAGAAATATTAAAATAGGGTTGTGAGATTAGTGGATTAATGAATGAAATTGAAAGGGCTTAATTGAAATTTGGGGTGTAATCAATATGATAAGGTCTGTTGATGTCCTGTGGTCTTTGTTTCTCAATTGTGACCTCAGCATTTTTTTAAAGTTGCTTCTATCAGCAAATGGAAGATTTTCTTCCAGATTTTTCAGTAATAGTTTTGGTCTACCTTGCCACCTCGAAACAAATGCAAATCAGCCACATTTTGCTGCCTTCTTGGGGCATATCTCCAACTAGGGGAAATATGAGATAGATGCAAAAGAAAGATTTCTCAGCTTGAGAGAAATTGACTGCAGTCTTTTCCAAGCATTCCTTAATTCTGTGTTGACAAATCTGTCAAGTAACTAATTCCATTTTGGGGGGAAATTTTGTCAAAAAAAATTCCGGCATCAAAATGTGATGTGTGTATGTGTGTGTGTGTATGTGTGCTTGAAGGCATTTTTCTAACTATATCTGATTTTGTATGTATTTTTCTAACACAATTTTTGACAGTGACTTTCTCTAATATAATCTGTCTCCTGAGTCTCTTTTGCTTTAATATATGAAGGATGGTTAATTGTGCCCAATCTAGGCATTTTTAATACATTTTAATGGGAAAAGTACAGTGATTCAAATAAAGAAATCTTTCTGCAATCAACACAGGAAACATGTCAAAGAAATTTTGTACATGCTCTATAATCAATTTTTTTTCTAATAGAGAAAATTATGATTGAAAATATTTCCCATATATTTTGTAAAGTTCTAATTATCAGTATTTGACTGACTGGCATTTTAAAAAAGACCACATTTAAACTAAAACTCATTCTTCATGTTTTTGTCAATTGAATGAAATGAAGTATTTACATCAATATTGTCCAGCACTTTGAGAGAAAAATTAGATGTAGGCCATACCACACAAATGGTAAAAATCTTTAAAATTGGTGGCCTTCCAATATGTTGGATTATGGGTCCTCTAATTCCCAGCCAATAAAGGCTTTGACTGTTCTGCCTGAGAAATATGGGATTTGTGGAACTTGAGAAACAGGTTGGAAAATGCTACTGCATTTAAATTGCAGGCCTACAGAGGCCAAGGAAAAATCAATATATATTCTGCATTTGAAGGCAAAAGGTAATGTTGCCACATTTTTCATGTCTGTAGCACTTTTGCAGTAAATAGATACAATTCTAAAAATTCACCATTAAAACTAATTATAGGTATAAAAACCAATGGAATTTGCTATTTACTGAAAATTGAATGATTGTTACCCTAAGATTAACCATTCTTCAGAGAATCAAACTGCAAATCAACCATGACATCTGCACACAAAAACCTATGAATCTTTATACACAAATGCTTAGTAGACTGGGGGAGGGGGAACTAAGCTGGTTATAACATAAAAATGAGTATGTGAAAACTAATTCCAATAAAAGCTTTTCAGACTAGTAGCTTTATATCAATTGGCTAAAATTATGTGAACATTTTAACTAATTATTTTGAGGGGATGTGAGGAAATGCTTTGGCCATTATCAATTTACAACATTTGAAAGATTTGGGTTCCTTTGGGCACTTCGTTGTGGTAAGTTTGGCAACACTGCTGACTTACAAATATAAAGTGGGACAACTTCAGAGCAATAATTGGAGGAATATCTTATTTTCTTCCTGTTCCACTCAACAACTAACAGCTAACCCTTTTTCTTTTCTGGGATGGTTAGTTAAATTGTTTGCTTGCTTGTGTTTCAATCCCACCCTAACCCTCCCCAAAATAAAAAATAATTATCCTTCCCAAGAACAATCCATTATTTAGAAATATGCAGGTCTTATATATTATGTTATGTGACAAGAGCAAATTTTCTAACTCTGCTACTGAACATTTAATTTTTAGAAAACTGGATTTTACTGAAGTGTTCTCAGCTCCTGGGAAGTAAGTCATGAAGATAAACAGTATTCCTTGAAAACAATTGTTAATGCATATTCATATCTATTAAGAAGATTATTATGACTAATTCTTTGTGTGTAGGAATATTTAGCTATGTTTGTTTCCTATCATTGGCCTAAATATGCATGATCTTTATATAAGTAATTCCAAACATGCCTTTAAGCATTCTAAATAATAGGTATCCTACCCTCCTATCTCATACACAAATATTATTTTGCTGCTCATTTATTTTCTTTTCTCTGATGCCTGGAAAAGATGTTCCTGTAATCTACATTTAAGCTGAACTTAAGGTAAAGGGCAAAGCATATATTAATTAATTAAGCAATTCAATCTGAAATAAAAAAAATCCATGCATTTTAATTATCTGAAAAAATCTAAAATTACTCAACTATGTTATTTGTTAATGGTGGCATTCCAAAGTTCCAAATATTTTTTTCCTAGCATCATTTATATGTTAAGGAAAAAGTATTTTTGCATGAAAAGCAAATACTCAACAGCCCTGGCCTAAGGACTGTTAGAACCGACCATTTCCAGCTCTTCATAAGCCAGTACTATAAATTTGCACCCTACACATTATTAAGAAAGAAATCTCTACCATAATGTGTACTTGGTCTTATAGCTTTCTAACTTGTGCCTCAGGGTTCAGTCCTTTCCTCTATTGTGTCCAATTCAACCAAAACAAGACAGAACAGCTACTGATTCAAAGGAAAACTGATTCCAGATGATGACATATTCTCTGGTTCTTGATGGGCTTTTGCTTCTCCAGAAAGAATAGGCTTTCTGTCTGGGGATCCTGTTAGAATTATGAAAAATAGGAGAGTTCTTGGATAGCTTTGCTGCTTCCCCAGCTGCAGTCTTATTGCTTTACTTAGAACAGGGTGCACTGAAGATAGTCCCTCATTTGCTTAGTATCCCTTGATTAAATTACTGTAAATTATTCTATATGGGTTATTCTTGAAGACCACCTGGAACATTTAACTATTTCAGTATGCAGCTATATGGGTGTTTAGTGATTGGCCATGTCCAATTATAACTTTGCTGCATTATTAAGTGCAATAGGAGGTCCTGATTATGATATAGCCATACATGACTTGGGTTCCTGTATCTGAAGTTGACTTGGGTTCCTGTATCTCTCACAAATGCTTTCTGCCTGTCTTATTGTTACAAATAAGGGTCATCTTCTGAAGATGCCTCTATATTAGAAATTATAGACAACTGGGGCCTGGTGGCAGGCATTTTCAGTAGCAGCTTGCCTCCTCTGGATAGCTTGCCTCTTGAAATGCCTAGGGTCTTGCCCTTATGGCTTTCCAGAAGCTAATGAAAACAGGAGTCTTCCAAAGAACTCTTGGAGATATTACTTTTATGTTTTAATTTTTAGCTTTGTGTTTTAGTCTTTTTTCCCAATTTTTATGATTTATACTCTTGTGAAAATCCTGTCTGGTCATAGACTGCAGCTGGTTTAATGCAGTAAGATAAATTTTATAAAAACAGATAAATCCATTTAAAAAGAAACCAAGTATGGCAGATCTAAATATTTTGGGGGTTCCTGCCACTGTCAACATTCCCAATCAACATGCTTGATGTTCAAGGGTTTGTTCTAGGAGCTAAGTTCAACGATATTTGATAACTTTTGGTATTTTATCCATGAAGACTCTCAGTGGTCTGTCAATTTTAGAGACATTATTATTATTTCCTCTAGCATTATGTGAATTGACAGGTAATCTTTTGAACATAGAATAGTTCAAATGAAATACATTTTGTGAGAGTTTGATATTTCATATTAATGTTAAAGTGAAAAACCTAATTAGTTATCATTAACAGCAGATCATATTAATGCTTTGAAAATGAAACATTTCAACTTGTGATTGATATAAATGAATGAATGAATGAAGTTGAATTGAATTGAATGGATTTTACCTGAAGAAGGAGCAGGATTTGGTCTTCTTCCAGAAACTCGATTCTGGGTTCCTGCAAACTGCTGCTTAGATTCTCTGAAAACATCTTCCTGCTGGGCAAGATTTGCAGATGTTCCCATTGGCTTTTTTCTGCCAACTAAAATTTAATGGAAACCATTTAAAAGGGGGGGGGGATTATAAACCTTTTCAAAGGCAATTAGAAACAGTTCTTATTTCGATAAAAATTTTCCATAGATCAAAAGCTCTACAGTTTTTTAGCATATAACAGATTATGTACATTTCTTTTCTTATGAATTGCATGCAAGAGTTTAATATTCTTGTGCAAGACTGCTAGACTAGTTTTGAGAAATAGCCATGGCATGGCATGGCATGGCATGGGTTGAGAAGTTTGGTTGTGTAAAGCCCTTTGTTGGCAGAATTAGAGAAAATCCCTTTGTGCACACAGTGGTGACAGAGTTATCGACCGAATGCTGACAGAACCTAGTTGTCTTTCCCAATTAAAATGATGCTTCTGTGCAGCATAGGGAGAAGATAGTAGTCATGTTCTTTTTATACACAAGCATAGTGGTTTTTCAAAAAAACTGAGAATGATGTTTATAAGGTCCCTGCATGATATGAGTCAACCATTTTTGAAAGGGCAGACCATGCATTACTTGGGCAGATGCTTTTATGATGTCTCCTGAGGTCTGAGTCAAAATGGTCATGAAGAGAAATTTCCCTTTCCCTGACTGGAAAGAAGATGACATGTCCACAAGAACTTAAAGTGGCTTGTAGAATTGGACAGATCTCAACCTCTGACACTTCAGCAATTATATCATCAGAGTTACTAGAAATCAGGTGGCATATAAATTTAATTTATTATTATATGCCAAACTATATCCATAGCCATAACTATGTTGGATAAGAAAGGGAAAACACTATTTTCACACTGATACAGCTATACAAAGCAAAACAGCTTTGAAATAATTTACACCATCAATTTTGCACCTGACTTTACTTGTCACCAAAGCACAGATACATGTGTTGCCTAAAATATCATGAAAACCAGGGAGAAAACATGAACTCAATTTGTTGGGTTTCAAATAAATTTGTTCTATATCATCCTTGCTACATACAAAGAGCTGATTATAATAAGATTACAATAATACTTAATAGCTTCTATGCATTTCTGCCAGAATCTTCTGGGGAAGACATAAGATTTGACAAGACATTTTGCTGGAAATTTGATCGAAAAAATTCCAGTCCCGTAATTTTGTCATCACAATATAGTGAACAAATTTTATCAATCTGGTAGAAATAAATATTTATTAGGTTTGAAGGGCTATACAATTTGTATGTATGTTAAAATGTAGCAGCAGATTCATAAATCATGTAGTAGAGATAATCAATGTGTATCATATCATTGTTAATAATTGGGATTTTCATTTATGTCATTATCTTAAACATACATTTACCAGTAGTTGTATTTTAAAAAAGCAATTGCAAGCTATGTATTTTTAAAGTAAATAATTATTTTAACATATACATACATTTGACAACTTGTGGGTAAAACAAAACGTTGCTTTCTCCAGTATCAACAAATGGCTTGGTCTGACCATTAGGCAGAAGGCCAACATATATTCCTCTGTTCCGTAACGATTCAAGACTTACAGACCCAGTTTCTAAATTTTTTTGCACTTTAAAATGACAGTCCACATCTCCTATGCCCTAAAAAAATGTAGTAAATCAACATAAATGGGACTAGAATAATTATTCTTAGGTATAATTTTATGCCTCACCATCTCAACTATTGGCCTTTTTTTGTCTCAGAAACTTAACAAAGTTGGACCTAGTTAGGATGTGGATGGGACATTTTGAAATATTGGATTTTTTAAAAAAATCTTGATAAAGACATTGGTAATCAACTTTTCTTGCCAAAAAGACTACATGGACATGATCACAATGTTTTAGGAGTCATGGGTGATTCACAGGACACAGAATGTAGCTTCTCTTCCATCATGCTACTGATGCCTAGCAGTTGCCTAAACAAACTGGATGAGGCCAGATTTTGCTAAATCTGGGTTTGTCCTGCCAGTTCAGTGTATTTCCCAACATAATATATCATGTAGCAATTTTTCTGTGATATGAGATCATTCAACTTTATTTGTTTGTGTTTGGGTTTATTTAACTAACCTGTTCAAATGCTCTCTTTCTTTCAACCACATTTACCAGTAGCATCTATTTATCTGGCCATATTACTTTTTCATTATTTATCTTCAGTTGGTTATCTAAGTGGCAAATGGTCAGATTCTATTCTATTTTCAAGGCTACCAGAGCAGAATCCTTTCTTTGTATACCTTCTGAAATGTTATCCTGTCAAAAGGTTAAAATGTATGCATTTTAAGAAGTAAAGGTTAACATGAATGCATTTCAAGAATTGATATGATGGAATTCCAAGTTATTCATCAATCTATTGTAGAAGCAGACTGAAATCTTCCTCACTTTTGGGATGTATTATATTTCTGTTTAATTTATGGAAGCACAGAATTAGAAAGGACCATTTAGATTCAGCAAAGCTGGCTGAGGAACTCTAGGAGTTGAAGTCTACAAGGTTTAAAGTTGCTAAGGTTGGAGACCCCTGATTTAGATAATCCATCCCTTGTTCAGTGCAGTAATCCAAATTAATGTATGTCTGACTATGGGCTACCTGAATACATTCAGTGCTGGTAACTGGTTTCATTCATATTTACCCCTACTTTTTTTGTCCCTTTGAGTTGGTCTTGACTCCTGGTGACATTCTGGACAAATCCCTGAAATTTCTCTGACAACATCTTCAGAAGCAGTTTATCAGTGTCTTTTCCCCGGGGCTGAGAGAGGAACTGGCCCAAAGTCACCCAACTGGCTTTGTGTTCAAGATAGAATTAGAATTCATTGCCTCCTATTTCTAGGCCTTGAACCACTATCTAATTGGCTTTCATAGTATTTATCACATGTACTTATGACAATAGGGCATATTTCTAAACATCCAGGCATAAATTACTATTGCATATGAACATATTATCCAGGTATTTTATTTTTTCTTTTTTAAGAATTGCATACATTATCTCTTTAATGGAAAAAGGTGGGGCAAGAAGTGTGCTAAGCAGCCTCAAGAAAAAGCAACTACGAGAATAACTGGTTCTCCAAGCATACAGTTGATGAATTGATGGAGAAGATATCCTGGGTAACTGCAACCCAACTGGTGAAGTCTCAGAAGAAGAAGGCCGCATAAGAGAAAATAAATGGATTAGGAAAGCAGACAATAAAGATAAGCTTGCTACATGAACATTCAGGAAAACCTAAGTAAGGATTGGCAGGATCTAGCAGAAAGGTCAAAAGAATATATAAATACTGAAGCTCTGCCCTTTTATACATGCATTAACATGGTGTTGTGGTTCATCAGCAGCAAGTGGGGACAGAGAGGTCTCTGATAGTGAGGACTCGAACAAGGGGCCTGCCTGTGATGCAGGGATGGAGCCAGGATAATCCAAGAGTGGGGTGCTGCCTTCAGAGCTGGTGGAGTCTGGCAGCATTGATGCAGAGGAACCCAGAGAGCCTATGCCCAGTGAGCATGTGGGCAAGGCTGCTCAAAGGAAAGAGCAGCTGAAGCAGCAAGGGTGACTAAGGAGTAAGGCTGGAAAGTGATAGCCCCTCCCATAAGAGATAAAAACCAGCCCTCGGGGTGTGTTCTTTGCAGGAAGCAAAGAAGTTCTTTAGACTCATAGTCTTTGTTGAAGCCCTGCTTACTCCGGTTTGTTTTTGAAACTTCTGTTGGTGGATATTTCATCAATAATTAATCTTCTGTTCTTGGCAGCCTTTTGAACCCCTGAAAGGTCTTGCTTTTGATATCAGACAATGAGGTTTACATGTCTCTTGGCTGGGAATGCACTGAATTCCCAGCGATGCATTAAAAAAGGTTTGCTTTTAATGCACAATTTGTGTCTATTTAATTTGAACAAGGCTTGAGTCAGAACACATAGACCAAAGTAATGTGGTTTCTACTGTGATCACATAACCACTGTCACATTTCTTTTACTTCCAATAGGGATGATGATATGCTAGGAATAATAGCTTACTGTGGATTCTGCTCTCAGTGCACTTTTCACTGTAATGATGGAAGCCATTTACTTACATATCATTTTTTCTCAAAATATGAATCATATTGCATGAATTAAGGTATTTTGTGTTCAAAGTTTTGCAGCGTAAATTCAGTGCCAGAAAAATAAACACAGATGGCTGGTGCTTCATTTAATGTCTTTATAAACATATCAAGTAAATTTTACAATACCAGTTGTAGATTTCTCCAACATGGAGCAAACTCAACAGAAGTAGATATGCAGAGCAGAAACTCAGGAGTTCAGAAACAGACATCAGTTTCACTTTAGTTCAGCAGTTAGTTTCTCTTTCACTTTATAGCTAAGCACAGAACAGAGATAAACCATGCCCAGATTCTCTTTCAGCCCTCAATTCAGCTCTCATTGACTGACCTTG
Source organism: Laticauda colubrina (assembly GCA_015471245.1). Classification (NCBI taxonomy): domain Eukaryota; kingdom Metazoa; phylum Chordata; class Lepidosauria; order Squamata; family Elapidae; genus Laticauda; species Laticauda colubrina. The sequence continues at coordinate 48,048,999 of BLBF01000002.1, forward strand.
TTACTAAGCTCTATTCCAGTTCATGAATGTACTCTGACATTTTGATACATATGATTTTTCAATGTAATGTTGGAAACCATTTACTTATATATCAGATTTTCTCAAAGTATGAATCATATTGCATGAAGTAAAAGAATTCTGATACATATTGCAGTTTAGAAAGCCTTCCTTCCTTCCTTCCTTCCTTCCTTCCTTCCTTCCTTCCTTCCTTCCTT
>BLBF01000002.1:48049223-48077651 GCA_015471245.1 Laticauda colubrina
CTTCCTTCCTTCCTTCCTTCCTTCCTTCCTTCCTTCCTTCCTTCCTTTCTGCCTCCCTCTGTCCCTCCCTCCATTACTTCCCAGGAACTGTGATAATAATGAGTTTCCTCATCTAACAACCATTTGTTAGAACAATAAGAAGTATATGACCTTTAAATCATCATCTATATGTTCTTCTAATGTTTGTGTTTTATAAATGTGTTAAAGCCTTTATTCAAAAAGATATTGTATGCATTGGTGGCATATATATATATATTGTATAAAAATACAAAAAAACCTATTCAATATTAATAATATCTGATTTTTCAACAATTGAATATTGAATCAAAGAGAAAATACTTTTCAAATATATATGTCTATAGCTGGGAGGGCAAACCTATGGCATGCGTGCCAGAAGTGGCATGCAGACCCACCTCTCTGGGCACACCAGCCATCCATTTCTCTTCTGGGTTCTTCGCGCATGCAAGAGCACTGGAAACTGGAAGAACAGCTCGCTCAGACATTTGCACCAGAAATCGGAAAAACAGATGGCTGTCATGCATGCACACACTGGAAACCAGAAGCTCAGCTTCCAGGCTTTTCCAGTTTCCAGTACTCCCCCATGCATGGGCGCTCCCATTTTGGCACTCGGTGCCAAAAAGTTTGCCAACACTGGTCTATAGCTTATGTAAATCCCTATGTAACTGAGAACACAAGACTGGTTTAAAATTAATCTCACCAGATTCTATCATGGATGACTGATCAATTTTAACTGAGGAAGAGATATTACATCGTAAAATCTAAATGATGTTTCCTCAAATTTAATATATTTAAACACCAGAAAATAGAGAATGCGCTTTAGATACAGTTCCTGTACATTGATACTACTTTTAATGGAGGAAGTTTACAATTTACTTTCCATAAAAATTCATTAAATAATTAGATGACTTGCAGCTATTATTCTACTTTTGTTCTTAAAACAACTTTTATTAGATGACTAAAGTGCTGCCATTTTATTAATAACATACCTGAACATTATAATCTAGCGATACCATCATTACTACAAAATTTCTCACACCTATTAGTGACAATGTTTTGGCTGTCTTCTAATTAACAAGATAATTTTAGTGAACCTAAGACCAGATTTGAAATTTTTATACAGAAACTCAGTGTTATTTTTTTTTCTGGGAGAAACTCCCACAAAGTAAACATTATAAAACGATTTATTAGTTATAGTCTCTGTATCTGAAGTGATTTATATTATTCTTATAAAGTCTCCTTTAAGTCAAACCTAATTCCTAATTATTTCATAGAAACATCTATGGAGCTTTATTTTTCTAGTTTCATTAGTTGAGTCTTCAGTTTTGATTATCTCCTATCCAAGTACTCTTTTCCTTTCTGAACCCAGATTAGTTGCCTCCTGTTTGATCTATTTGATAAGAACCAGATTTAAAATGTATCTCTTTATTCAATAAATCCATCTATGCACTTGCTGAGAAAATGCAAACTTCTTACCGTTCCATTACACTGACCATCCTTGATCCTCAGATACATTCTTGGGTGCTTTGCATTTTCAAACATACAAATCCCAGAGCTGATTTTATGAACTTTCCAGTAAGAGTCATCAGCTTGATTTCCAGTTCCGCTGCAACTCCCATCAGATCTCAGGCAGAGAAACTGGCAGTAGCTTGTAGCAAGCAAAATTATGGCACTGTTGTGGAATATACCCTAGAAATCAGCAAGCAGAACCATCTGCAAATAATATCAGGTTTCAGATTTCCCATTCTTCATTTTTTTACCTCCAATCTAATCCCCTTTCTCCAAGCTGGCATTTCCCAACTAGTATGGTTCTAAGGAATGGATAGCATATTTTGTTTTTAGCTTGTGATTTGTTCAGTAAGCTATGATTTAAACCAACTATGGCTAAGCAATCTATTACATCAAATCTGGTCAACTTTAGGTGCAATAATTTAATTTCATTTGATACAAGAATACAACAAAACTAAAGAAACTGTTAGCAATAGTGATTTTGCAAAGTTATTGCAGTCTTTGGCTCCATCTAGTGGGTAGAAATTGCTTGTCTTTTGAAAGCTGTTCATTCACTTTCTGCCTTGGCCTATGCGTCACATTCCATTTTTCCACTTTTCTCTTACCTTTATATGGACCACAAACTCCTTGGTGAGCCCTGCATAGTCTGTGTTATCATCAGCTACCATGCCTTGGAAATTGAAAGAAATCACTTGGCCTGGATTCTGGGACGATTCCAGAATAGCGCAATGATTGGGCTGAACATGAACTTGCAGTTCACAGTGGTTATCCCCATAGTTCTAATAAAGAGCAAAATGGGATTAGTCCACACTCATAGACATTCTGAAAAGGGATAGATCATGGCATCACAGTTTTGCATAACCGTACAGCACAAAATTCTCCTCTCCTATAGCAGTATAGATTTCTTTCTGTTGTGTTTAAGAAGATGAAACATATTATAAAATCTAAAGCCCATGTCACACTGCACCAACGGATGGAAAGAGGATGTAAAATGGAGAGAAACACTTGCCATCCATTAGTCAACGCGATGCTTCCGTTCTGTACTCACTGCCTCCGTTTTGCTTCCTCTCTATCCGTCCAGCATCCGTCTATTAACGTTTCATCCGCTCAAAAGGTTTTGAGCTGCTCAAAACTTTTGAGCGGAAAATGTATCCAATGTGTCCATTCTGCATCTCCTAGGCATCCGTTCTGCATCCATTCTGCATCCGTTACGCATCCGCTATATCCGCTAGGCATCCGTTCCACATCCACGCAACTCAATCCGCTCCAGCGGTAAACGGACGCAGGGAGGAAGCGGAACGGATGCACAGCGTTAGTAGCATGGACGGAAAAAGGATGAAAGCGGATGCACCACGCATACAAAGCATTTAAAATGAAAAAAAACTTTCGCAGAGGGGACATATCTCGGATATTAAGGATGTCTAGAGGATGCCTAGAGGATGCAAAAGGACACATAGTGGAAAACCTATATTGCCTATAAAAAGGGGGAGGAACTCACCTGGATCTCACTTTCAGTCCAGCACCCCTGCTGTGCAGACCTCTGCAGCCTTCATCTGGCTCTTGCTCTTCCACAGCATCCATTGATGTCCACCATGGATCGTAACACACTCCTTTTGGTAGCCACCATCGTTCTGCAACAGTGCGAAACCATCTACAGGCTCTTTCAACTGTTCTACGGGAAGAAAAGGAGGCGTCCAAGAAGTGTCTGGGTCTGAAGATGGATCGGGAGAAAAGGGGAGTACAGACTGTACAACAAGCTGATGGTGGAGCTGAGGAACGAAGACACTCGTGCATTCCAGAACTTCATGAGGATGCCTCCAGCCATGTTTGACGAAGTTGTGGAGCGGCTGAGACCCAGGTTGACCAAGGCAAACACCAACTTCCGGCCCAGCCTGGAACCTGGGCTCAAGATGGCACTGAATCTGCGCCACCTGGCCTCAGGGACCACCTACAGGAGCATGCAGTACGGCTGGAGGGTGCCACACAACACCATCAGCATTATGGTCAGAGAAGTGGTGCAGGCCATCATCGAAGAATACCTGGAGGAACTCCTCCAGTGCCCCTCCACTGAAGAAGGCTGGAAGAAAGTTGCAGAGCAGTGGTATCAGAAGTGGAACTTCCCCCACACTGTTGAAGCCATAGATGGGAAGCACGTGGCCTGCAAATCTCCAGCCAAGTTAGGGTCCACTTATCACAACTACAAGGGCTTCTTCAGCATCATCCTCTTCGCCAATGGTTGATGTACATCGATGCTTCAGGAAACGGGTCAGCTTCAGATGCCCAGGTATACAAAGCCGGTGACCTCAAGGAGGGGCTGGAACATAACCTTATCATGGGCTTCCCAGATCCAGATCCCCTGCCCAACGACACGCAAAGATGTGCCCTACTTCATCGTGGGGGATGACGCCTTCTCCCTCAGAACCTACCTCATGAAGCCCTACACTTCCAGACTCCTCACCCATGAAGAGAGGATCTTCAACTGCAGGCTGTCCAGGGCAAGGCGGATGGTGGAGAACGCCTTTGGCATCCTGGCCAACAGGTTCCAGGTACTTCTCACCACCATGCAGCATCGCCCACAGACCGTGAGGAGGATCGTGGAAGCTTGCTGCATCCTGCACAATCTCATGCGCACCCGCTACCCAGTCTTGCAGAACAGGCTCATGGACCTCAACAAGGCAATGGGGACATGGAGCCTGGGGAATGGAGGCAAGGGCGAAACCTATTAGACACTAAGGATGTGCAAGGCCCCAACAGAGCTTCACGTGAAGGGAAGAAGCAGCGCAACCTCCTGAGACACTGGTGCAACTCCCCAGCTGGAGCAGTGGAGTGGCAAGACAGGATGATAGATGCTTAATGGATGCTTCCTTCAGCCTGTCTCATCACACTGATGAGATTGTGCCATGTATGTTGTGTGGGCCTACAATGAACAGGGCATTTAATAAAGAGTTGTATTTATGATGACATGTGTGGATGAATGATGACATTATTATTGATAATAAAGGGTCATAGGTGTGGCACCTGGGAGAGTGGACCATACAGTCCCACTATGCTTGCACTGGAGGTTTATCTATCCCACAGCTATTACCCATCCCAAAGGTATCCCTGCCCATCCCACAGCTATTACACATCTCAAAGGTATCCCTGCCCATCCCACAGCTATCCTTACCCATCCCACAAGCATGCAAAGGCTTAAACCATTTCTAAAAGTTTCCACCAAGACTTTATTTAATAAAATAAATGAAGCAAGTGTGTGAAGCATCTTTATTAACAACAAGCTGTAAAAGAAAGATAACCCAAGTCAAGTGTCCAAAGGAAAAAATAAAGTCAACAGGTCTCTGGCATTCTTCTTGGTCACTTGGAGGCGTGCCCAGTCTCAGGGGTGAAGGGTCCAGGTGCTGTGGAGGTGGCTGCTGCTGGACTGCTGGTCTGAAGCACCACTGGGGTGCCTGGCCCCAAGAGGACAACAGGGGACGGTGTGTTGAGGAAGCTCTCAGACAGTGGCTCAGACCCGTGATGTTGAGAGCCCCTTCCTCCATGACATGGGGTGTCAGCCCCAATACCGATGACAGATGTACTGAGGCAGGGCTTGGCTGTGGGGTGGAGGAAGGAGCAGTGTAGTTGGGCTGTCTGGTCTGCAGCTGAGTGAGGACTGGTGTAGTGGCATCTGTGGCATGGGTGGCATCTGTGGCATGGGTGGCATCTGTGGCATGGGTGGCATCAGTGGCATCAGTGGCACTGGTGGCGTCCGATGTACCTGTGCCTGGACTGGGAAGGGCTGCCTGTGCTTCTGGGGCTCCTGGTAGCCGTAGCCTTGGTAGGGTAGGGCCTGTGGAAAGCCTTGGAAGGGCAGTGACATCACCTGGGGTGGAGGAGCAGGCCTGGACTGGGTGGGAGCAGGTTCATCTTAGTCTGGAGGGTTGTGAAGAAGATCGGTGATCCTGTCCTTCACCACCTGGTACTGGGGTTCCGACATGTTCATGAGGGTCTGGTTGACATAGGTGAGGAAGGGCATTCGGTTGGAGGATGGGGCGTCGATGTGTACCAGCTGAGAGAGGAGATCTACGCTGCTCCTGATGGTGTCTCTTATCTCCAGCAGGACAGTGTGGCTCTGCCCCTCCGGTCTGCCTCTCTGCCTTTCTGTGGAGGTGGAGCTGGGGGTGGATGCGGGTTGGGCTGTGGTGGAAGTGCTGTCTCCTTTCTCCCACTGAGTCAGGGGGTCCTCCATGCACTCTGCGGAACGCTCCACAGATACCTGCCTGGAGACAGGAGCTGACTCTTTGCCAGAAGAGGACTGGCTTTCAGCAGGCTGCCTGAGAGAGAGGGTTGTGAGAGGGGCTGCTTCTCGGTGGCGGATCTCACCCTCCAAGAAGCTGCACTTGGCCATCACATAGGTCTCTCTGTCTGTCAGCTTTACCGCGGCCTGGCCATATTTCTTGAGGTGCAGCTTCCCATACCAGGTGTGCATGTGCTTCCACCAGCCGAGGAGCACCTCCGAAGTGTAGCCCAGGCTCTCTGCCTTTTCTCTCCAAGCAGCCTGCTTCCTTTTGGTGTCTCAATAGAGCCTGTGTCCCTTCCGCCAAAGATATTCATTCTCCCTCAGCCACTCCAGCACCTCCTCCTCATGTTCCTCTTCTATGTTGTATTGCCTCCTCTCCCATTCACGCATCTGCCTCTTCCTTTGGCAGGGCCATATGGGCCCTCATCAGAGGGGCTTTGATGTTGTAGGGGCTGCTCCTCCACACCACCACCACCACCACCAGCAGCAACAACAGTAGCAGCAAAAGCAGAACCAGCAGTACCAGAAGCACCAGCAGCACCAGGAGCAGCACCAGGAGCACCAGCAGGACCAGCAGGACCAGGAGCACAAGCAGGACCAGGAGCACCAGCAGGACCAGCAGGAGCAGCAGGACCAGGAGCAGAGCCAGCAGAGTAAGCACCAGCAGGACCAGCAGGACAAGGAGCAGTGCCAGCAGAGTAAGCACCAGCAGAAGCATCAGCACCAGGAGCAGCACCAGCAGAGTAAGCACCAGCAGAAGCCCCAGCACCAGGAGCAGTGCCAGCAGAGTAAGCACCAGCAGAAGCACCACCACCAGAAGCAGCATCAGCAGAAGCACCACCACCAGAAGCAGCATCAGCAGAGTAAGCACCAGCAGAAGCACCACCTCCAGAAGCAGCATCAGCAGAAGCCCCAGCACCAGAAGATCGAGCCCGGGCAGCAGAAGCCCCAGCAGAAGCAGAGTCAGGGCCAGGGGGTGGGAGGGTGGCCCTGTTCCTCCTGCCAGGGCTGGCAGCAGATGGCAGAGGCTTCTGTTTCTTCCCCATGGTTGTTGGGTTGCTGGCTGGTTGGCTGGCAAGCTTTGTCTGGAAGCAGGTCTTTCCTCTGAATGGTGACCTGCTTGGGAGCTGCTTCCCTTTATATCCGCGAGGCTGACGCAATGCATCCTCCCCGCATGAGCAGTGAATGCTAGGCATCTGCTAGGCATCTGCTAGGCTTCCGCTAGGCATCCGCTAGGCTTCTGCTCTGCATCCGCTTCATCCGCTCGGCATCTGCTCTGCATCCGCTCTTTCCATTCCGCGTCCGCTTTACTGCGCTCCCCCGGAAGCCTTGTGGATGTGCCATCCACTCCCATCCACTTCCATCCACTAGGCTTCTGTGGAGCATCCGCTTTCCATCTGCCCTATGTCCTCCCCCCGTCCGTTCCTTTCCGTGTTGTCTGCTCTGGTTATGCAAATTCGGGGCACTTTTGAGAGCGGATAACAACGGATGGAACATTTTTCTTGTCCGCTGTGTCCTTTTTACAAATGTTTTGCATCCGTCGGCCAGTGTGACAGGGCCTTAAACCAGGAAATAGGATTAGTGAATTAGTTCTTCAGCATTTACTGACATTACTGCAATTCTGTGGGTGATGCTTCTGAATAAAAAAGATATCATTAACTAAATTATAACTTCATCTACTAGCATTAATCTTATAATAATTCAGCATAAAGTGCATTGGTCTGGGCTGCTAGTAAAACCTCCCAGACTTTCCTTCAACAATGGCACATGGTTTTTCCCTTTCAGTATCATCATCATGTATTGATCAGTTCCTGATTGTGGCAATTTTTATTGTATCAAACAAACTTTTCATAAGATTATGGCAAGTCTGTGAAAGCATTAATGCACAGCTACAATGGAAGTTTTGATGGTGATTTTCCACCTTCCCCTACCCCCCACCCCCCAAAAAGAGAGAGTTGATCAGTAAATGGTGTGATAGCAAAACCAAAGAATGTCATATAAATATATAAAGAAAAGTCTTGATGGAGCTAACTGCATACTTTTCGTCAATATTTTGTATGACTTCTTTCACAGTTCTTATCAACTTTCTTAAGCACAAACCCAATGGGAAAAAAGATAGGAGTCATGTTGAAAAACTTACCATCCCTGTGACTGAGCCATGAGCAAGTGTGAGTGCCAGCTGTGGGTTTGGATGACTTCTAAGAACACAGAGTCTTCCTTTCTTTGCTGCCACTTCAAAAAGACCTAATTCATTCAGGACAACAACAAAACAGAACCTAATTAGAAGTTCCTAATAATGTTATATTGAGTTGCTTGAATCCCCCAAAATTGCATGAAATTTCCCTCTGTGAAACGTGGCATGTTTTCATTTTTCTTCTTTTTCCTTCCTGTTGATATTTATTTATTTAATTCAGTTTTCTGTATTTGTCCATCTCAGCCAACTGACCATGGGCAGATTATAGCTCTAAAACTAAAAAAACAGCTAAGACAATTCAAAACAATTTAAACAGTTAAAACGTCAAAACAAAACTATACAGCAGCCAAGGTGATTTACCAACTAATATTTATTTATTTACAGATAGTCCTCGACTTTCAACAGTTGGTTTAGTGATCATTCAAAGTTACAACAGCACTGAAAAATGTGACTTAGGACCATTTTCCACAGTTGTAACCTTTGCAACAGCCCCAAGATCCTGTGATCAAAATTCAGATACTGGGCAACTGATTCATTTTTATGACTTGCAATGTCCCAAGGTCATAGGATCACCTTTTGTGAGCTTCTGACAAGCAAAATCAATGCAGAAGTCAGATTCACTTAGCAACCAGATTACTAACTTATCAACTACAGTGATTCACTTCACAATTGTGGCAAGAAAAGTCATAAAATGGAGCAAAACTCACTTAACAAATGTTTCATTTAACCACAGAAATTTTGGGCTCAGTTGTGGTCATAAGTTGAGGGTTATCTGTATTAGTATTTATAAATAAATCAGGTATAAAAATATAAGGCCAATAAGTCTGTGAATTTGAGTTCATTTTAAAGTTGTCCTGAAATAACCATTGTTTTTTTCATTTTGATCTTGCAACAATCATGGGGAATTATACATGTAATGATATGTGGGAAGAACATTAACTTTCCTTTCCATAGCATGGTGACATCTATGGAGATATCAGCTTGAACCTCAACTCTGTAAGAAAATGTCTAATTTTCATACATTCACTGCCGTGGATTGGCAGGTGAGATGATTTGAGATTAATAGAAAAGTCATAGTGGATTTAATTACTCCATTCATATCATAGAGGATCAATGCAACCTTCACTTAAGAGAAAAAATATTTTAAAATGTGTCATCTTGCAATGTTTATTACTAATTTGTAGTGATTCAGTCTTGGGATATACTGGAGCTTGCAAAATGCTTCATAAAATCTAGGAACGGTTTATGGAGGATGGAAGTCTCACCTCAGATACACAGTAGATGAAAGTAATGAAATGGAGTTGTTCATTCAAATCCAATAAATGTCCATTTACTAGAAACAAGCATCAAGATTCTTTGCTTTGCTCCTCTGTAGGGCATGTTCATAATAATTCTGCCTTAAGATTATTTCCATCCTGTGTATTCTTAAAAAATTCTCATTCTGTCACTAAATAGATAACATTTACCATTTTTGTCTTTTTTGTCACCAACGGCATCCACCACTCCATCTTGTCTAAGACATATAAAACCATGGGTCATCTTGTTGTAAAACTGAAGTGTATTGCCTTTCTGAAATTTCCATTTCTCAGCTGCCCACTAGAGGTATTGTAAAACAAAGTAAAATAACTTGTCACCCCATAAAAGACATTATATGAATCTTCCTGACTTTTTTTTTTTCTTCTTTTCAATCATGTCTGAATCTATGAGTAATCTCTTGCATTACTGGGGTGGAGTTAGGCCAACTGAATGGAGTTGAGCATTTATTGGCCAGATATCCTGCTTGACACCTACAGAGTTCAAAGAAGATTCATTGCACCCAGAGAGCAAACATCTATCACTACCTGGGATTGAACTCGCAGTCTTCTGATTGTGAGGTGAGAGCTCCATGTCTAGGCCACTGTGCTCATCTGAATCTGTGAATTGCCTGGACAATTTCCTGCAATTTTTCAGAATAGTTTGCCTTGCCTCTTTCCTAGGGCTGAGACAAAGTCACGAGCTCATGGTCACTCAAATGACTTTGTGTCCAAGACAGAACTAGAACTTTCAGTTTTCTGTTTTACAGAGTGATGTCTTAACCACTACAGCAAACTGGCTCTCTTTCTCTTATGTTAGATTTGTGCACTTCCAGATGCCAATGGCTTCATTACCCAAATTCTAATAAGACTTTTCATAGTAGCCTGAAAATTTCTCACTATTTCTACCCTCACAATTTTCATATTCTTCATAAGTACTTCACAGCAATAGCAATAGCACTTAGACTCATATACCACTTCCTGGTGCTTTTACAGGCCTCTTTAAGTGTTTTACAGAGTCAGCCTATTGCCCCAACAATCTAGGTCCTCGTTTTACCCACCTTGGAAGGATGGAAGGCTGAGTCAACCTTGAGCCTGGTGTGTTTTGAACTGCCAAATTGCAGGAAGCTGGCAGTCAGCAGAAGTAGCCTGCAATAATGCATTCTAACCACTGTGCCACTGTGGCTCAGACAGGAGTCTGAAGAGTATTTTCCAGACACTGTCTCACCTTCCATCCCATTCTTGAGCTCACTGCATTTATTTTTATCAAAGCAATTCAATGATCAAAAGCACAGAGAAATGGCCACTGAGTGGCATGATGTTCTTATCTCCTCAAGAAGGAGATAGCCATTCAGTTTAACATGAACATATAAAGGGTGGAAGAGAGGGAAGAAGAGGGATTACTGGAGATTTGAAATGAATTTATTTACTTTCAACTTTTAAAAAAAAAATAATTTACCATGTCCTTTCTCCTGATTTCTAGTTCTTGTTCTGTGGAAAAGCAAATATCGATACAAGTAAAATATAAGAAAAGGTAAATCACTCCATTAGAATCAAAATTGCCTGCCAATGCATTTAGGTTCAATAAAATTCTAATGAAATTCATAAATCATACAGTATAAAAGTTATCTTCTGTGAAGAGAGACTAACTCCATTAACTGGTGGGCATGATGACCATAGGAGCTCTTATCATTTATGAAAACGCTTCGAATGGTTTCCATCAATACAAGACTCTGCAACAGAGAACAGCCATAATGTTGCTATATTAAAAGGTCCCATTTCCCCCAAAGACTTAAATTCCAGGTTCTTAACTTACCTTAAATTTCTTAACTCTTAAATTTCATTGAAAACAACAAAACAACAAAATAAGGCTAAGTCACTGCTTGTTACAATTCTCCCTTTCTTGTCTCTTTGTGAACTTGGTTGTTTGCTACTTGAGTTCTGTCTTTTTTAGTCTAGGATTGCAAGCCTAGGCAAGCTTATTTAAACATGGAATTAGATTTAAATTTAGAATTATTCATCTTCTGAGCTCTTTGCTAATCTTTATGTCTCAAAGAAATATTCAGTGATATTATCCTTATCATACAATATACTAGATTTTAGGAAACCCAGAGTATATTATCTAGATGCTACGAGAAATCTAATATAATGTAATAATCTAATCTAATATAATGTAATAATCTAATCTAATCTAATAAACTTCTTCAGGAATATCCTTCCCCAAGGACTTTGGTTTATACTTACTCCTTGCAATGGTATAATTATCAATGACATTAAGTTCTCTGACAATTTTGCCATCATCTTCTCCTTGATCTAGCCATCTTTTGGGGAAAAATATATCATATAATAAGAATATATCTTGGCATTCTACTATTTAAAACAAAAATATAAATATTGTATTAATTAAAAACTTTAGATGTATGAAATCAGGGTTGCACTTAGGGCCACTTCTGGATTATACAGAAAAAAAAACATAGCTAGCTGATTGGTTAAAGATTAGTTCAGAGATGCTGAAAATTTTGAGCGAAAAATCCACTAAACTGATGCATATCTCAGAATGAAGAACTGAAGATATACAAGCATGCATACAGAGGCACAAACAAATCATTTTCTATACGAAAAAAAGATATATTTAAGACTGTATAGAAACTTTCTTGCAGTCATTGATGTTTTTTAGTGTGAAAAAAGGGGAGGAAAGTCTATTTTAGAAAAACACCAGCATGAATGGATTGAGAAAGAAAATAAAGATATTTGAATTAAACAAAGTAAATATATAATTGATATGGAAAAATATTCCTACAATTACATTGCATTTCAAGAATTTATTCCTGTAACATTTGTTACTGAATATGACTCTGCTCAATTTTATGCCATTAAAGTGCACATAAGTCTTAGCAAGAAGAAATAATATTTACTTTTTTCATACTTATTATGATTGTACACACTTTAAATCATATATACATACATAATGTATGCATACATAAAAATAAAACAGTCACAAATTGATTTGGCTAGCTGCATGATCTAAGATTAGATAAAGTACATTAAATGTGATATAATTTGGAAACATTCTTCTTTGAATAGCCACCATATAATTCATTTAAAGCCAAAAGTATCAAAGATTGTTTTAACAGGACAACAGCAACGTTTTGCAACCTTGGGTACATGAAACATGAAGTATAATTAAGGCCAAGCATAATTAAAATATAGAATTTCCAATACACAACAGATTTTGTGTGTGTGTGCACCTAAAAATAATTAGAAGGAAACTGCCCCTGATTTTGCTACTTGAAAACAAATCAGGAGTCATTTCTATTTCAGACATAATATAAAGCTTGAAACTGTACAGTATATCACTAGGACTAGGTATAAGTTTATCTCAGGTATCAGAGCCAGTTTACATTTCTATACCAGTTGTTGAAAAAATGAATTCATGTTTTCAGTTTGTGGTCTTCCCTTAGGGCTGATGTATCTGGGCTGTAAAATTCCACATGACCATTGAATGCAGCAAAGAGAAAATCTCAGTATGGCTGTCATCTAATGATCACCTGGATGTTTATAGTCTAGCTGTTGTCTTACAAATAACTGCTAAAGTAGAGCATTTAGGGCTTGACACAGAAGTGTTCATATGTTCAGCTCTCAATGAAGTCAAATTTCCATTAACAGAATTATCTTTCTAGCAAAGGACAATCAACCAGCCAAGCTTTGTTTTCAGAGACTGTGATTATAAGGGGTACTATTGGCCCACCAAGAGAGGGCAATGTGGTACATCAGATCTCAGGTCTTATTTTAGAAGCCTGCTGCCACAATTGAGTATTTATGTAATATGTGTATCATGTAGAGTTTTACCATTCTGCAATGCAGTATTGGCTTGCATATCTCTGTGACTGCACATCTGTATTTTAGATGCATATTGATATATATTTACAATTTTGTATTCAAACCCCGGAATGCATGAAACTAAGTAAGAGATATTCTATTGTGCCTGAAGCTTAGGACACATTGTAAACATGAAAAATATCTGAAGTTCATTCAATAGTGTTTTAAGGAAGAATTGAAATTGAGAATGTCACATGGAACTTAATTTGAGCTGAAGATTCCCCCCCCCCCCCATTATCAATGAGCTGTTTGAAAGTTCAATTTGACAATCACTGCAGGGTTGATAGACAGGTAAAGATAGTTTTTAACGAATCTGAGGCTGAAGGAACTTTGTTCCTTTGGGTTTGTCTGCTCCTCATTTTTCCCAAACATCAAAGAATTGGAAAAGTCAGCTCCTTGGCAGCTAATCCTGAAAAGCTTCCTCAGCCAGGAGGAGTTTCAATTGTCAGATCCTTAGTACTTTGCTTTTATCTTAGTTGTCCCAATCAGATATAATGTCAACATTATGAAATGGATAATTTTTAAAAATAATAAACTGAACAAACCTGTAACATAGGAAGATATAATCTGAATTTGTGATAGGATCCTGAACTACAATTTTCTCCAAAAACCAACCATTTCCTAGGTGAGAATATAAACATTCCATTCTTAATAGTGAAATCAAGACAAGTATGTGTTAAGAGCAGCACACAAACATCAGTCCTTTTCGTATTACATTTAAATAATTAATATCAGTGGTGGGAATCAAAATCTTTTATTACTGGTTCTGTGGGTGTGGCTTGGTGTGGCAGGTTAGAATACTTCAAAATCTTCATTCCCATCCCACTCCAGGGGGAAGGTTACTGCAAAATACCCATTCTCTTTCCACTCCTGGGGGAACGTTATTGCAAAATCCCATTCCTTCCCTACCCCATTAACCTGCTTTCCAGCTCCGTTCTCCTGTGGAGGGCAACAAAGGAAGATCTGGCCAATCAGTTGGGACTCGGGAGGCAGAGAATAGATGGGAGCAGGGCCATTCAAAGGTGGTATTTGCTGGTTCTCCGAACGACTCAAAATTTCTGCTACCAGTTCTCCGTAACTGGTCAGAACCTGCTGAATACCACCTCTAATGCATAGAGTGCTACAATATCCACTTGTTTATTTGCTTATTATAATTTTTATCTCTAATTCAAGACACCGGTGCCACCAAAACAATTTGCAATGTAAAGCACATACCTGTTTAGTATGATAAATGGAAATTGAGCCATACAAATGAAATTTTACATACAAAAGATTTTTTTAAGGGAAAGTTCTAAACTCTTGTATAGCAAAGTTATATACTGTAGCTTATAGTTGTGATTGGTTTATTTATTTATTTAGCAAAATCAAGATAACCTGACAAGTAGAAATCTGGCCCTTAGAATCACAGGTTATGTAATATCTCCTGCTAAAGCCTGTCCTTGAAGATAGTCCAGGTGCTCAAAAAAGTGTAGAATATTAAAGGTCATTTTCTAGTTATAAAAGATCAGAGCAATTTCATGCCCATTTTTCTTGAAGGAGCATCAGAAACAAATAGGTTTTGCTGCAAAATTGTAAATATTAACTTACATGGTCCTAGAATGCTTGAAACCTAATACTATCTCTAATTATCTCCAGAAATATATCAGCTCACATTTTAACATTAGTGAAGCACTGAAAAACATGCTCAGGCATTTGGCTATGTGAACCACACTATCTGTCCCACTATCTGTTCCTCTTACCATCCATTTTTCTGAAGAACATACAGCTTTCTAAATACTGTAGTTATGTTAATTATCTAAGATGCAATTTTACCCTTCCTTTGCTTCATGCTTATAATATTGAATGCACAGTATTCTGCTGCCTACAGTTGAATATCTACATTTTATTTTTGAAAAGCAGTTTATTATTCTTATAAAAGTATAACGTGTAAAATAAGATAAATAATAAACAAATAATTTCTAATACTTAAGAATGAAATTTAAGAATGAAATAGTTTGAACAAGCTTTATCCAAAACTGAAATTATTTACCAAAAAAATAACAATACAATTATTGAAAAGACTTCCTATATGAAGTCTACAATGTGCAAAATGTGCACATAATATGTAAAAGTTAAACTATGTTTATTTTTCATAGGTATCAGAAGCAGTGCTGGGGAAGGATGCCCAGATCTCCCATAATAATTTGCTTCCCATAAATGGATGCTGCTTTTTCTTCAAAAATCTTTATTCCTAAAAACCATTTCATATTCTAATCTATGTCATTGAAGTAAATAAATATTTTAAAATTTCTGACCTGAGCCAAGTCCATTGTGTCCTATAACAATTTTATATAAATGTCCAAGGTGCACAGCTTCAAGAGAGAATGTATCAGTCTGCAATCAAGCAAGTAACACACATTTAATTTTAAGAACTTGTGTTTTGTCTTCTGTCATGTTCTTTCAAGTAACCCACATATGTAAATTGAAACATAAACCCTAAACAAGTACTATATTAAAAGAGCAATGGGGAAAATACTTTTAACCAATTACTGTTAAATGCACAATCAATAACACGTTTTACTCCGATTAATTGAATTAAACTATGGTAAATCATTTTTAAAGCCACAAACATTTAATTTTCTTTAAATTTAGTTTCTACAAGGTTATATTGCCTCAGGCTAACTAAAGGAGTGAAGATAGCATGGTCACAAAATTACTACATTAAAGCACAATTGACTTAGCAGTGCTGGAAGTATTTATTTTTCATGCTAAAAATTTAAGGTGCAATTTCCTCTTTTCCCCCACAAATATCTGTTCTGTACATTTGCTGTTAAGTTGTATAAGTAAATAGATTTTTAGCACTTTTATGTTGGAAAATATCAAAGGGAGTCATTTGTCTTCGACTAAAAGATGAGGAAGAGGACATAATCATATTTAATCCATCTTTCTTCCTAAAATATATAGGAGTATGGTCATGTATAATTCTATAATTCTATGAAGTTATTTTAAATAAATTTCATTTGTGATAAAGATCTATACAAATTAATAGCCATTGCTGAATTGTGAAAAGTGTTATGTTCACATAAACTCATTTTATTTATTTTGCATATTTATAATGGTGGTCAACTCAAACCATGAGACTTTGGGCAGTGTATAAGAGAACACTGACAAAAAGGTAACCTATATTATTCAGATAACCCAATATATAAAATGGGGAGCAAAATGGAAAATTAGAAAGCAAAATAGGATTTTTGGATCAATTGGATGTAAATGTCTAGAGAAAAAAAACAAAAAATACCTTTTGGGCAAAATGGCTGAACCCAGGGGTGGTATTCAGCAGGTTCTGCCAGTTCTGAAGAACCGGTAGCAGAAAAATTTGAGTAGTTCAGAGAACTGGCAAATGCCACCTCTGACTGGAGATTTTACAGTATCCTTCCCCTGCCATGTCCACCAAGCCATGCCCATATAATCAGTAGTAAAAAAAAAATGAATCCCACCACTGGCTGAACAGTTAAAAGACGCTAAGCTTGTCAGCTAGAGAACTGACAACCCAGATTGAAGACCTTGGCTCCATGCAATGGGATGAGCTCCCGGTACTTGCCCAGCTCCTGTCCTCCTAGCAGTTCGAAAGCATGCAAATGCAAGTAGATAAATAGGTACCATTTCATTGGGAAGGTACAGCATTCCATGAGCCTCAATGTATAGCCATGCTGGCCACATGAGCATGGAAAGGTCTTTGGACAATATTGGTTCCCTTGGCCAAGAAACAGAAATGAGCACTGTGCCCTAGAGTTGGATGTGACTGACAGGAAAACCTTTACCATTTTACCTACATTTCAGGGGAAAAAAAGGACTTTCCTATATAGTATACCTATTTGGCAGTTTGTTCTATGGGAAGAGGGATAATTCACTCACTTGTCCTTTGATGTGTTTTTGAGACTTCATTGATCTATGCAGCTGTCGGCATCCTGTGTCACCTTTTTCTCCATTGATTGCTATGTAAACATCAGCTTCTGTGCCAGCATTCCAGAGATCACCAGTTATTACATGCACTTTGTATATTGCCACTGAAAATAAAAAGTACAGCAATTTACTAACATTATGCTCTGTGTATAATTATTTTATACTGCTATCTCAATATGTATCAATATCTTATTTATTCACTATATCTAGCTGAGTATATAAAGTACATGATTCTGTACAGTACATGATTCTATAAAGTACATGATTCTGGGTTGCTCACAATTAAAAAAAAGTTAAAACATGCATAAATTAAAATAAAATATGTTGTGGTTGCAGAACCATAACAATTCCTCAACATACCCAAGAGATCAGTTCCATTCCACATCTGGAAGCCCTAGGCTTTCAAAGGATTTTCAAAGGGTCTTCAAAGAACCAGGTCTTCAAAGACTTATAAAAGGTGTACTGATTATGAAACGTACGGAATGCCAAATGTGACATATCCATTTTATTTGTTATTCCTTTCCTAACACTCCTAAACCTGGAATAAATATTTTTATCTGTAGTTGTATGAATCTATTCTATTCTAGTCTGTTCTAGATGATGTGGCATGCTGCTTGAAAACTTGTACATAGTCTATGCATATAGAGGTCTCAGTGTTTAGACATTGGTTGATATGCCTGGCATCACCATGGAATTTCAATGTTTAGCAGTATATTAATTGTGGCACATTGCATTATTGCCTTTGGAAATTAATTCAGAAGCTTTAATAACTGCAAAATTTATTATATCAAATACATGCTATCTATCTATATAGATATATATATTTGTTTTCTTAAGTTTTCGCACTTACATGTATGGTATTCAGCTTTGTTCAGGTATTTCCCCACGTCATCATAGTTGTGCTTTTAAAGTTGAATATATATTTTATATATTTAATTTAAATTTATATTTAACATAAATATCTTGAAATTATACAATGAGCAGAATTGAGAGTCTCATTCTGGAAGCTTACGTGGAAGAATGGGGTGTCCCTGATGCAAAACAGGAAGTTCCTGACTGATTTCACCTTCATTTTGAGCTTGCGTCAGCCACTTTTCAACAGAGAAATCATATTTTTGCCCTGTAACAAGATTCTGCAATTGCAACTGAAAGACAATTGAATCTAGATTATTCTAAGATCTTTGCAAAATGGAATAAGGTTTTTTTGCAATCACATTCCAATGTAATAGAACTGAGTCTTTTAAAAAAGACTCATTTTCCACATTCATTTTCCAGGCATGGTGTATGACTTTTCCATGTGCAATGTAATGCAAAGGTTTCATATGCAATGTTCGTAGTATATGAGCATGTTTATATGTGTTTTTACATTAATGCTTTCTTAAAACTGTGTTTCTTCAAATTCTAAGAACAGGATTTTGCATATCCAAAGTGAACAAAATGATTTTACTCCATGCCCTGAAATATTCAAGAGACCCTAAAGAAGTGTCAAGTCTATTAGTTACATTCTATAACAGTGAAAACTTTTCCCTAAGAGACTATATTAACTTTACTACTTTAAAATAGTAGTAGTAAATATAACTTTAATTATATTTAACTTTATATTACTTAAAGCATGATTAGGATGATGCATAAATTATTTGTGTATTATACTATATTATATAGGATATATTATACTATATCGTAGCATTCTGGTCATACATCACATAATATGTTCATGACTGATATTTCAGGTGATATTTTCATTTTTCTAAGCTTTTCAAATGTAACAAGGTTTTTATGGTACATGCAGTTCATTTATCATTAGAGTAGCATATAGACCTAAATAAATAAATAGCATTAATTTATGTCACCTCTTTGCAGTGCCAGGCAGGGGTTTCTCCAGAATTATTATGGCCTATCCGTATTTTGTATAGATCTCCCAAATCTTCTGTGTGAATCTGTTCGTATAATATAGCAAACCATATAATAGATCATATATCTTTTTGAAAACAAATATGTTATAACATAACTTCTTTCACTATATATGGTTTGTAATACTTTTCCAAACAAAACACTTTTAGGGAAATTCCAGAGAAATAGTTTCTACATTTTCAAATGAAATTAGTTACTTTGAATTTTACTTCATACTAAAGTATACCTAGATAAATATGTATCTCTTCCCAACATGTTGCCCTCAAAATGATTTGGCTCTTAATGATGATAAACTTCAGACATTGTGAAGAATATAATGGAATTAAACAGAAACTCTAAGACCTTAATTGTGAAGAACAGAGTATTCACTAGAATAACACTTGACAGTTATTCAAAGACTTAAAAAGATCGTTTTAGAGGCCAGAATTATTTCAACATAGGAAAATTACTGATTAATTTATTTTATTATAGCAATTATTGTTCAGTTTAATGTACATTTTTCAGGAACTAAGGTTCAATAAACTAAAAATTACACAATTACATTTGTGTAATAAATGACACTGTTTTGACAAAGCATGAAATAAACTCATAACATTATGAGCTGCCAGCAGCTGTATTTCAATTTGAAATTGTCCCATATATTTGAATAGACAAAAGGCCGGCAACCATCTGACCAATGAAATTCCAGCAATATTCCATTTATGATTCTTCTAAAAGCTCTGAAAACCTCCCCATTTGATCTACTTGTCCCTAACAACAAACTGCAATATCTACTAATAAATAGGCTATAGTGTACTGCTGTCTTTACTATATTTATATTAATGAAGTGGCAATGGCAGAGTCAGAACTGTGTGCTAGTGTGTTGGTTGTGAAAATTTCCTTTAGCTTAAAAAAAAGAGAAAAATATCTAAAATAGATGTTCAAGCAGACTTAAGTTCAGATAGGGTAGTCTTATTTAAAAAAAAAAAAAACTATAGACATTATGACATATTTTCAATTACTGTTGTGTATAAAATGTAATTACTATTTTATAGTAAAATAAAGGTTTGAAATGGTTTCTGCTCTTTCTGCAACCCAACCTGTGTAATGGCCTAGATGTCCCATTCTTCTGCTCTTTCTTCTTTTGGTAACAGACAGACTGATATCAAGCTGTATTTTTTACCTTGTGAGAATTAGCTCTCACAAAAGCAAGAAAAATTAGTCATTTAAAAAAGTCCCACCAATTTGTTAATACATTCTTCTGAAGTAAATCCCAAACCAAGGATCACAGTGGAAAAACAGTAACAGAAACTGTATTCATATTAGCTGTTGTTGAGTGAGTTGCATCACAAACTGAAGCAGCTACATCATTATGAACTGTGGTGGTGCAGTGTTTAGAATGAAGTATTGCAGGATGACTTTGCCCACTACCAGGAATTTGATCCTGACCAACTCAAGGTTGACTCACCCTTTTATCCTTCCAAGTTCAGTAAAATGAGATCACAGATTGTTGGGGGCAATATGCTGACTCTGTGAACTACTTAGGGCTGTAAAGCACTATAAAGCGGTATGTAAGTCTAAGTGCTGTTGCTATTTTTGCAGCTAATATAATTTAAATAAAATTACTTGGCTCAAGTCTTGTGGCAATTGAAAATGGAAAATGGCACAATGATATGAAATGATACTGTTTCTAACACAGAATCACATATTACTAATGTTAAACAAATAAGATTTTTTTAATTAAATATTATTCCAAATTCTTGTTATAATAAATACCTTACCATAAATGTATCTATGCTTCCTCTTTCAAACACTTTTTTCTCTTCCCCATACAGAAAGACAGCTCCTGAATTGCCTTGCTCCCCATATAAAGTGATATAAACTTGTGAGCTGGTCCCTGAAGATGGCTGGTCACTGGTAAATATTACTACCTTCCATTTCATAGCTACAGAAACATAAAAAAATTATTTAAAACTACGTTGCCATTGGGAATATTTCTATCCCTATGAGATCAGCTCTTCCCTAAGTCAGATCTAAGAGACCTGAATGTCAAATTACTTATTTTTCTTTAAGGTTTTATTACACATCTAGGAACATCTTGTTTATAGCAGCTAGTTTATTATTGGCTGTTTTATTCAAAGGTGTGTATTGAAGATTGCTTTTATTTTATTTGGTATACTGCTTCCAGCTTTTAGGAGATAAAAACTGTTTAAAACACACAATTATAACAATATTTAACAAAAGTGAAATTAATATACACTTTGTAAAAATAGTGTACATAAAAGTTTTCCTTCCTGGAGTTTGTGGATTCCATATCTAAATTATATTTACAACAACAAGAATGATAATATATTAACCCCTTAACACAGTGCATAAATTAATTTAAAATTGCAGCACTTAATAATAAAATTAAGGGCAGTGTCATTTAAAAATATAATAATTCAACATTTCCTTCAATAACTAGGAAATAAGATCAAATAATGTTAAGTGTTTCTCTAAAGCATACATAAAAAGACAATCCCAAATATTTATCAATACTGCTGAAAATGAACACCAAATAATCCTCAGAAGTTGGTACAGTGAAAGTAATTTTCAGTTCAAAATATAATAGGGTGAAGAATAGGGTGGAGTCGAAAAACACAGTCTTCTTATTCAGCATTCAGGTACTGAGTAGACTAGAGTATCCATCATGTATTCATTTAAATATATGTTTAAAAGTAAACAAAATTTGCAAGATCTTTTCTTTATTCTCTTCCTTTTTACCCCTTTGGAGAAGGAATCTGAAACCAGTTAAATTAAACCAGTTTTCCTTTGATATTTCCTTAAAATATCTTTTTCCATAAACCTGACTAGAATTTACAACAATCATATTTGTTGGTGGCTCATCTTCTTATCTTCTCTCTTAGTTATTTAGTAAGGAACTCTGTCATTTATATTGGTTCATTTTGTCTCAATACTTGTGCCTTAATAATGACTTGCATTACTATTGATAGCAGCAACAAATCCTCATAGAATTATTTTTTAAATAAAGGCTTTTTTTCACTGTTAAAATACAGTGTTATGCTCATTTGTTAATCCAACAGAGCAATATTAAAGAAAGAAAAAGAAAAAAAAACTTGTTTTCAAACTTCAATCTAGATATCGAAGATAAAGGAATATTTTGTTCCTTCCAAGTAGTTTGTTCTTTTGGTTCTCTGAAAATAATTGTATCCTTGGGAGATTTAACTGGCACCACTTACTTCCTTGTCTTAATACAAAGAATCCTGAAAAATATAAATACAATGTACAGATGACATACAGGTTTTATTAAGCAGTTCTGAACAGTTGCTAACCTAATAATTGCTTCTACTTTCTTTTTCAGAAACACCACTCAGAATAAGCAGCTTTTCCTATTTGTTCTCATTACTGTACTTTTCAATATGATACAGAAAATGGCCTTCCACATCTGGGCTGAAAAAAAGGAGAAATGCCACAAAAAAATGGACATCCAATTGATAGCAAAAGGATGCAGAAAGGTAAATATCCAGAGAACATCTTGATGATCGCAGCCCAGATTTTGTAACCCTTACCATACATTAATCCTCCCTCACTAGGGTTTCTCTGCAATATAAGAATTGTCTCTATAAGATTCAGAAAAAAATAAGTTAAACCGCATCCAAATTTCTCATGTTCTAGATTTCAGATTGTCTTGTTATTTCTCTTTCTCTTTTTTAGTCAATAATTCTCATTCTGACATTGCAATGTATGATTTTATATACTATACTTAGATCGGACTGAAGGCAGCATAGACTTAGAAAAGCTAGAACTACACTGCCTTCAGTCCAATCTAAGTATAGTACATAAAATCATACATTGCAATGTCCTACCTGTCAATGAACACTTCAGCTTCAACCATAACAACACAAGAGCAAACAATAGATACAAACTCAAGGTTATTTGTACCAAACTTGACTGCAGGAAATATGACTTCAGCAACCGAATGGTCAATGTTTGGAATACTCTACCTGACTCTGTGGTTTCTTCCCCAAACCCCAAAAACTTTAAACTTAGACTGTCTACTATTGACCTCACCCCTTTCCTAAGAGGTCTGTAGGGAGCATGCATAAGCGCACCAACGTGCCTACCGTCCCTGTCCTATTGTTTCTTTTATTTTTTATTTTTCTTATGTGTATCCATGTATTCATAACTTTGTTTTTACCTATACCTATTATCTTGTAAGCAATTGACAAAAATAAATAAATAAAATTAATAAATAAAACATCCCTCTGCATATTCAGTTATTATAGTCAGCAAGTGATGTAGTTGTTAAGGTTCTGTGTTCTGACCATAGTGACCCAAATTCAAATTCATTCCATAAAGTTCATCAAGTAACTTTGAAACAGAACTAGATCAGTCAAATCTATCCCCACAAACATACACCAGTTTTATATTGTAACGATAAACAGTAGGGGAGTGGATTCTATGAGTATTGCCTTGAATTCCTGGAAGAAAAGTGACATCATAATCCATATGTATTAAAAGTGTACTAAATGCATTGCTAAGTAAGTTTGATTTGTACCTGTACAGTGTTACAGGTAAACTGCTTACTATATGTATAAGTGAAGTAATACTGTATCTAGTTTACTAATGAATCTAAATATTACAGAGTAAAAAATGGTGAAAAGAAATTTCTATTAATGACCCTAAGAAGAATGTGAGTGGTCAGATTGTTCTGCATATTGCAGGAGTAATAGCTATGGGGACATCTGCCATGGTACACCAGACTACAACTCATTTACAATTTTCATATGATTAAACCAAATCCATGTTGACAAGATCAGATATCTCATTCATGTTTACTACAGTACCCTAATAATCTCAGCTGGATCCTAGTTTGGTCTAGTAAATATAGATTAGCACATATAAAGTCAATCACATGGGTAGCCCCTAAGGATATATTTTATTATCTCTGTTCCATAAACTGAGAATTGTAATGATTTACATCTTGTAGGTGCTGAAAAAATAAACTAAGACAATTTTGATTTCCAAAAATCATTTCTAAAACCAGTTACTGGTAATGTTACCAAGCCTGGCATTGGCCTTCAATTTAGATTGCTCACCTCACAAGCAAATTAGGACTCAAATTAATTGGAATTTTTTTATTTTTCTTCATTCAGTAATATCACAACTTCATAATAGTAATTCAGTTTATTGTTCATCATTTTATTGTGCAGGACAATAATTTTATTGTGCAGTAAGCTTAATGATATTTAAATTCAAATTCAAAATATCTATTACAATCAAAGACCAGTACAATTAAAAATACTCAAAGAACGTATAATTGAAAGTTTAGAATAAAATAATAACAAATAAAATCTACATTAAAATCATAATTTGGCAGCCTATCTATCAGTTAAATGTAAACAAGAGCATGGCCTAAGCTATAATGTGACATAATTCTTACACTGTGAAAACCTATAGTTATTAGGTACTAAAATACAACAGGGTGATAATATCAAAAGATTTGGTGCATTAATTATTTAAAATGGTTATAATGGATTATTCATCAAGTTCCAGTGAATCTTTAGTGCTGCTGTACAGAATCTAGCTGTGTGTGCTGGGATTACAAAGTTAAATCTTTAAGCAACCACTGAAGATAAAAAGTACTGGAACAGCCTGTATGTCTATTTATTAATAGGAAAATAAATCTTGCTCAAATGTCTCTATAAAAAGAGCAGAAGGAAGGACGTGTACAGAGGATTCCACGTCTCCAGAATCACAGAGACAGAGTCTTTCAATCAATGGTATTTCTTTATATTTGCTGTCCAAGACGGCAAGCTTCATAATAAACATTGTTTTAACAGTATGTACATTTTTATTTACACAAAAACATAGCTACCATTGGCTTGTCAGGAAATATGAACCAGAAATAATTGCTATTCAACTTAGACTTTATATAGGATTAATAAGGCAGAGGGATATGAAAACTATTATCTGGCTATCTCTCTGTATTTATCTATACATACTTCCATACAAATTTAGACAGTAGCCAAATTCTTAAGGACTCTGCGCAGTTTAAAAATAAAAACCAACATGTGGAGAAACAAGTAACAACAATATAGCAAGTCAGCAAACAAATATACAATGCTTCACATCCTCCAACCCAAATCTTGGAGAACAATCAGGTTTACAACAATTATCTATCTATCATGGAGATGGAAGCTGTGCAAATTTCTGATTTATTCAAGAGGGCAGATGCTGCACACTTTCTAAATCCTACAAAATGACTGTTTAATGAATGGAATCCCTAGCAAATGCACTCTGCTTAATTGTACTGGACAGACAGAAGCAACTGGAGCTGGGGTGGTCCCTCAAATAGCCTATCTGAGTAGCCTTGATTGAATACATATAAATAGTTTCAGTTACATGATTCAGTCATCTGTTAGTTTAGATTGTTTTGATTTTTTTTAGAATCACACTGTATATTTGTTAACATACGGGGATTTATTGTAGTATAAAAGTAGAATCTGAATAGTAATCTAGCCTTTTAGCAGATATTCACTATTATGTGCATGCATGCATTTTATCTGATGTATTTAACATGATGCAATTCTTCTGGTGAAGTAGCTTCAGTCACTAGGAACAGTTCTTTTTAATTTGATCCAGCTTCTCATCTTCAAATCTGTCCCAGACAACTGAGAAACTTTTGGAGCAGATCTTGGAGATGGCCAGAAGTGGAGCTATTCTGAGAAAGTTTCAACAGGTCTATTGTTTTTCCAGAACTGTATTTCAAGATCATATACAATTTATTGAGTAGAAATATAATGTTCCATACACAGATGTCCAAAATATTTCTACATTTTTGGAATTTGCAAGTAAAATAAATACTCATTTGCAGCTTATGTTAGTTCTGTTTAGGCAAGTAATTGTTAAACTTTAGAAATTTGTTTCTTTAAGAATATGAGTAAGAATCATATATTTAACTTTTAAAAATCAGTAAGAATAGCATTTTTCCTGGTATAACAAAAACACTATATATGCATATGTTTTGGCTACTTATGAAACTGGGGATGGTTAGTAAATATAGATTAGCTCCATGATCCTTCTATTTGTCAGATCTTCCCATGGTGAAGGAGAGTCATGAATGGATGTCTCCTTCACTTGCCTGAGCTTTGATAGAAATTCAGAAAATTCTGCTTTGCTAGTTGTCCTGATCATTTAAAGATTATTATTTGTTCTGACAAATGTTAATTGACCCTATCCCATTCCCCTTCCATATTTCTTCAATGCTTAAAAGGAAACATTGAAAAATACATAATATTGGGGATGGGTTATTCTTAAGATTTGTGTGAACAAAGACTTAAGAATTTGCATCTCATTCAATTTAGGAAGATGCCAAAGAATATAGGTAGTTAATGTCTGAAGAACAAAAATGGCTACTTCCATAAACATCAAAATATCAAAGTATTTCAAGTTTCTGATCTTAAATATCATAACATAAAAAGCTTAATACATGACAATAGATGTCACTCAGGAATGAGCTGTGGAGTTTTTGGTACTCTGGTTGCAGACATTTCATTACCTAACTAAGTAAGATCATGTGGGGTTGTTGCCTATTTCTGTCTGTCTGTCTGTCATTGAATGTATCCATGTGTTGTAAGATTAAAGAATTTTCATCATGTTTTCTGGCTCCTAACTGATATTTATGGATGCCCTCTACTAGTCTTCTGCCACATGCCTTTACAGTGGCTGTTGCAGTCTTGCATTGGATATTGTAGATGATGTCTCATTTTTCTTCTTATGGGGGTACTGGGTCTTTTGGTTTATTTAAGATGTTTTGGAAGGTTTTGCTTAGTTTGTGTGCTACAACGATGCCAAGTGGTTACAGGTGGAACCTCTGGTCACAAATGCTTCCGTTCACAACCAAATCAGGTGACAACAATTTTTTTTTTACTTCTGGTCGCAAACAGGTGCTCAGGTGGCAACTCCATCCGCACCAATTTCCCCTTCCATGCCATACCATTTTTTTTTACACTCATGCGCTTCCATTGATGACCAAGTCAGGTAACTGAATTCTTGAAACAGACCAGTCATCACCTGAGGTTCTATGTATTAGCCTGCTGGTTGTTTCTGAAATTTTTGATATATGGGAACATTGTCCTTTACCTAGATTGCACTAGTTATGCCGTAGTAATTACAATCACTTTTTTGTTACAAAGTAGCATGGGTAAAGAGAGAGAGAGAACTGAATAACTACTTTCCCCCCCTTTAGTTTGAATGTCCATAAAATAAATGTGTAGTGTTTCATTAAAAAAATTACTATACTTTCTAACAACAAATACAGGTATATTTTGCCACAATTACCTGTGAATTGAGGTTCTTAAAATTGTTGTTAAGAATAGCTTTGAAATGAGGAAGAATTTCAAATTATTAGCATGGCTGCTTTTAAAGAGATCTGCCTTATGAGGGCTGTTTAACTGTGATTTTCTATTTTTTTCAGCCTGTAAGAGTTGTCTCTTTACTACTAAGATTCAATCAGTTATGTAAAGAACCAACTGCAGATTCCCGGTTATAAAGGAAATAAACCACTTTCCCTCTGGTGCATTGTAATTTTCTGAGTAAGAGACGCAGAAACTCTTTTCCCTGATGATCACTGATATATAATGGTTCTAATTCGAAAATTATTTCACTTGCTGGAATACTTGTACCACTGCTTTTTCATCTGAATTAATCTACTACAGATAATTTGTGCTTGAAGGAAATTAATTTCAGTTCAGGAAGCTAAACAGGGTTTCTTTCTCTTGCCTTTCTTCCCCTGTTCAGTTACCTCTTTCCTACTACCTAGTTCTGCTTCTCTACCTAGTTATTTCTTGCTTTCTAAAGGCAACTGGTACAAGTTCCCTTCAATCTATCTCTGTTCATTTCTTCTTTTTCTTTCTCTTTCTCTTTCTTTTACTCCCTCACATAAGGAAAAAAAAGCAGTATGTTTGGAGTTTATTTCTGTGTGTAAAAAAATAATGGTTGGTATCTGCGGAGGGAGGATTAATTCATTTTATTTCATAGGAGATTAATTTTAGTCAACAGTTTGATAAAAACCCAGTTCTTAAATATATTATATATACATTTATAAATATAACTATATTATAAATATATGTGCACCAATATATACTTGTGTATGATATTAAATATTACTAGATGACAGAACAAGCTTATTTTAAGCTGGAAATGGCAGTGTTAAGTTGATAAGACAAAGAACAGTTTGTCTTCTGTCTGAGTGAATCCATTAGTCAGATATCAATTCAACCGCTACTCACTCTTTATCAATTGCCATTAGGATATCTATCTGTCTGTCTGTCTGTCTGTCTGTCTGTCTGTCTGTCTATCTATCTATTTATCTATCAGCTATCTATCTATCTATCTATCTATCTATCTATCTATCTATCTATCTA
>BLBF01000002.1:48077661-48090132 GCA_015471245.1 Laticauda colubrina
ATCTATCTATCTATCTATCTATCTATCTATCTATCTATCTATCTATCATCTATCTATCTATCTATCTATCTATCATCTCCATTCACATTTCTTTTTCTTTAATGCTCATAAAATTATGGAGTTTTGCCATTTAATCTTGTGATAGATTCAAACAACATATCTTTATTCTAATATTACCTGAACTTTTTGGATGAAAAGTCTGCATTTTCTACAGAAAAGGTAAGAATACAGAGAAAAACAAGCAACCAAAAATATTTTTTGTTGAATGGTGGTTTTTGTTTAAATATTAATAAAAGTTGCAAAGTATGAACACTTCTATCTTTCAGATACAGAGTTATTTTCCAGTAATTCATTTTTATGAAATTCCTTTGATAGTAAAAAGCTTCATTTTGACTACTTGCTATAAAATGTTCTAATAAAGGAGTCCTTTTTCTCTCAACAAATTGATCGGTATTACTTCTTGTGCTTTGATAGCTAGATAAATTATTACTATGTTCTACAGTTATCCCACCATCATCTTTCCTTGCACTACTTTCATGATTCTTGTATACCTCTGGCTTTAATAGCATTCCTTTAGTAACCTTTGTGATACTATAGAGAGAATATAGAGGGAACTTAAAATTATTACAATTTGTAATATCTAAGATGTTCTCAGTGTAATGTCTTCCAAAAACGTTAATTGAAATCTTATTCATGCAGCTGATCTTCAGCTGATCATGGAGTTTGCTGAGTTTAATTATACATTTATCTTTTCCTATGGATTTATTTATCAAGTATCCAGGTAGCCAGATTAGATTTTCAATATCAGACGCTTTTTGATAAGCACATCCTCTGATCTGCTCATTCAGTGGTTTTATGAGAGCTGTCAGTATGGGACAATGTTGTCCACAAATAGCATGGAGTTTATCTAAAGAATCTTGAGTCTCAGGCCTATTCCTGTTTGAAGTAGCGTTCCTAGTCGGCTGGGTCTGAACTAGAGTATCCTCTGTAATCTGATCTAGAGGGTGTATTCGATTGTTAGGTAATTTAAAATCGGCCATTGAGAATGTTGGGGAATAGCTGTTCAGCTCTGTGCAATATTCTGAAGAAGTGTTGCATCCCTTCCTCTTATTTGGGCTGTTATTGCATTTTATACCTGGACCATCAGGAAAAGGCTCTGAATCACTATTATGAGGCATGTTGAAGTAATTGCCTTCATTGCCACAAGGCTTTGCCATATCTTCCAAATCAGAAGATGATATTTCTTTCAATGCTGACCTTAGCACCATATTCTGCAAATGAGAACACGGAGCATCACTACTATGATTGTCAAAAAAAGTATCAGCTGATGTTGTATCCATATTGCCATACATTCCACTGTTGTCAGGAGGTGATTTTCTTATTAAATGGTTTTCTTTAAGAAGCCACTTTCCTTTATCGATCAGTATCCCTTCATCTTCAGCAATCTGGACCTTAAACTCACTGTGCTGGTTAGCATTTTGGAGTGAACAATCAGCATTATATGTTTCTTCCCCATTATGGGTTGGCAAAATAGCATATTCATTGCTGATTTTATTTAAATCACAGTTATTGTATGATATCAATGAAGAAACTACTTTATCTTCAGGCCATCCATTATGAGCTTGACAAAGCAAAGTGATTTTATCACTGATTACATGTCCAGAATTATATTCTATATCTTTGGATAGCATCTGACCCAAATATGGAGAACCAGGCTTGGAAATTGGTTTAAATGCAGTTTCTGCTTTACCATAAAGTCGTTCAATAGTTCTTTTTACATAGCCTGTGCTGTAGCTGTTTTCATATATTGCTTCATCTGTACTTTCATCAGACAAGTCACTAGAAGTCCTAGACCTGCTGTCACTTTCATCAGTTTCTGGTCGATAATCAGACAAATCAGATGTGCCAGGACTTCCAATGGTTTTTTTTAACTTCAAAGAAGCATTTGAATGAGATCCACACTCAAGTTGATTTATTATTAATTTCACTCTGGATTTCTTATCCTCAGTATTGATTGGAATTTGATTAGATTCATAAATGAAAGATTGTGGTGAAGTTATTGATAATTTATCTGA
Organism: Laticauda colubrina; assembly: GCA_015471245.1. Taxonomy (NCBI): domain Eukaryota; kingdom Metazoa; phylum Chordata; class Lepidosauria; order Squamata; family Elapidae; genus Laticauda; species Laticauda colubrina. The sequence goes on from BLBF01000002.1 coordinate 48,079,737, forward strand.
GGTTTCCATTGAAGAATCATTTTTCTCTAGATTATCAGTTGTAGAATTTTCTACATGGTTCTCATTTCTAGTATTTTTAATATCCAAAGTAAGGTTCTCATCCGAATGTTCTGTTTCACATATTGATGTTATATATTTTTGCTCTTCTAAGCTATTTAATTCTTCATCATTTAAATGTGATGATTCTAGATCAAAAATCTGTCCAGTAGTATGGTCGCTAGTGTTGAAAATAGTGATATTAGATTCTTCTAATAGCTCAGTTTTTTCATTATTTAATGATGGATCTGGGACATTTTCCTCCAATTTTTGCAATGGAATAGCTTTATTTTCTTCAAGAAAGTTTTCATTTGAAACCACATTTTCTGACTGTGCTTTGGTATAGTTCAGATTTTGCATCACTACCATTTCAGACATATCTGCATTTTCTGCTGGCCTGCTGCATGGTTGCTGTTCTTCACAGTTGCTCTGTAACTCTTCTGCTACCTCTTTCACATCTAAAACTTCTTCAGAATTTAAACTGTCATTCAGGATTAAATTCTTGTTTGGTTTTTCTTGTTCTTCAGTGCTGAGCATATTTTTAGTTTCAATCAGAACAATATTTTCTTGGCAATATGTTAATTCCTGTTTTTCTATTTGCACCCCAGAATATATTAAGCAGTTTGCTGTGCAATTCTCCACATCAGAAGCAGCTGTCATTAAGTTTTTATCATCTTCTTTAGCCGCAACCTGTTTCAAATATTGTGATAGTATAAAGATTTCTGAACAACTGCAACTAGTTCCCACCATTTCATCTTTATTTATAAAGGGCAAACTTTCTTTCAGGTTTAGTAGAAGCCAAACTAGCAGGCGATTGGAAGGAGATCCAAGGAGAGAAGAAGAAAAAACATCTGAAAGACAATTTAAGTTTTGGAGGCATCCAGTTTTGTTTCTTTCAAGATGGGAAATTGCTGATTTTAACTTATGTAGCAAAAGACTATTTTTGCAATATTTCTCAGTACTTGGAACAGATTTAGGATCATCTTGAGCATTTATTTCAGAATTACATCTTGCATGGTCAGTTTCTTCCTGAAGCTTTTTTTTATATTTATGTATATCACACATGGAAAGTTTTGCTTTTTCCTGGGTATCTGATGGCATTAAATATTTGTCTTTATCTTTCAAGATCCCATCAACATTTCTTAAACAATCTGGGTGTGTTTCATACAATTCTTTAAATGATTCTTCCAAAGCTTGCACTTCATTGAGATTATTTAATGTAGTCTTCAGTTGATCTTCAGGAATATTATCCCTCCCAGTTTCTTTACTTCCTTTATCTAAGAATGACTGTTCTGTTGGGTGATGTGATTTTCTGTTAATCGAATTTTTAGGAGCCCAGGGTTTGGGAGGCCTCACAGCCTTTGGATATACATTTTGCAACCAGGTTTGAATGTAGTTTTCAAGAGACTGTTTTGTAATCTCACTGGTAAAGTCTGAATACCCCAAAGTATCCAAAACTTTTGTTTCATCCATGACCTTGTCTATACTACTGGTAGCACTTTCAGATTTTTTCTTCTTTTTCACTTCTTTGTGTTTTGATGATGATTTTATCAACTTATTTGAAATAATATTTCCCTTTTTATCTTCTGTCTTCTGACCATTCACTGAATCAGTTAAAGGCTTTAAGGAAGCAGGTTGTTCTAGTTTATTAAGAGCTTTACCTGTCCCATCTTTAATCTGATCAAATTCATGATTTGTGTTATCCTTCATTAATAGTAGACCTTCAGCTTTCATAGATTTGCTATTTTGGTGGGACAACTGGCTATTTAGATTTTTCTTTATGTTATCTTCTAAGTCATTCTGCTGGGATGTGATTGAAACTTGGCTATATAAATCACCTCTGGTGTTCACAATTTTAATAGCACCGTCAGAGTTTCCAATAGGAAATGCAATCTCTCTTTTATGAACCACTAACTGGGTAGGAGAATGATTCATCGTCTCTCTTGTGTTGTGAATTGTGCAGGTGTTTATATTTTTCTTTATAGTACCTTCAGTGGAAATGTCATATGAATTCCTTGGGGAACTTACATTTTGTTTCACAATATCTAATTTATTCTTTTTCTTATTTTTCTTTTTGTCACTTGATGATGTAGCTTGGCTTTCATCAGAGAGGACTGTAGCAGTAATACAATCAGATCCTGTTAATGTAGCAGTCATTGGAGCATATTTACAAATTGTATTATTGTTTTTAGGAGGCAATGATGAGGAACAATTGTGTATTTGACATTGGTCATATATAATTTCTTCAGTTTTTAACTGAGACCATTCTGAGTGGTTGTTGAAGGAATTTAGTTCTTGTTCTACATCATCACATTTATTAGATAAACACGGTATAGATGTATTATTCCTCTTTGCTAAAGATTGTTCTTGTCCAATACTAGAATAACCTTCAGGTGTTAAACTGTTAGGTAACCCTTTCTCTACAACTGATTTCTCCAAAACATTATGTAATAATCTATCCTCTTCAGGCAGATCAGAGGATTTTTTAATTGTGCCTTTGCTCAACATTTGTTTCTCCTCTTGGTCAGTCTGAGTTTGATTCAATGTATTATTATTGCATATGCCACTAATTTGGGGATTAGCAACATTCATTATTTGGCTGCTAGCATGAGTAATCATACAGTGCTTAGATTTGGATCTGCCATTGTCCATTTCTTCACTGACAGAAAATTGACCTATCATCTTTTTTTGGACAGTTGTATCTGATACCACTGTAACACTTTCAACTAATGCTTTCTTTTGTCTGACTTTTCTAGGTCCAGGAGTAGGAGGTCTACAGAAGTTAAGTTTAAGATTATTATTTCTTTCCTGCCTCAACTCTGTGTTCATCAGTGGATCTTGCGAGATGTCATAAATGCTAGTTTTCAATTGATTTGCAGTATTTTGATTGATCATTTTTGTACAGATTTGCTGTATTGAGGTATTATTTTCAGGAATGCTGAACTCCTCTGTGGGATTTTTATATGTCAAAATATTTAAATCAGATGCTTCATCTTCTGGAATGACTGCTGAAGTGCCAGCATGTGTAACAGTAGTGGTCCATTTTATAGTTTCCTTTTTTTTTATCTTGAATCGAACTCGCATCTCAACTGTCATACTGCCATCTTGATTAAGATGAACAGACTTTTCAATGTCATCAGTGAAATGCTCTTCAGGGTAATCTTCATCAGCATGCAAACAATTGTTTAGTGTGCCCATGTTATTGTCAGGTATAAAAGAGGAATCTGAGTTGTTATCATTGCTGTATTCCTTGTAAGAAGCAGCAGAGAACTTCTGAGTTTTGTATCTTGAATCTATCTGAATCCCGCTCACTTTCAAGCAATTTATTGAAAGCACCCAACATGACAATGTTAGATTAAAGTGTGGAAGATAGTCATCCAGCATAATCATCCATAAAAATAGCAGCAGACAGGCAGCAAAGAGACAAAAGAAAACACACACAAAAAAATCATTGTTAGTACAAAACATACAGATAACATTAAATTAGACAAAAACAAATAAAAATGCATCCCTAATAAAGGAGCTATATATGCACTGAAATTCCTTTTTATTAATCTAGCAATTGTGAGACTGCTACATAAATTGATATAATAAAATAAATAATTATATAACATTCATCAAAAGCTGGGTTGTTTAAACTATGTGGTCACATACACATGTGTATGGTTGCACAGTGTTTCAGATAAAAGTCCTTATAGGCGCATGGGAATATTAACTCAGCATCTATTGTCAAGTTTTAAAGCAAAATCTTCCTAGAATCGCAGGCATTGTGGAGAAAGAAATTGCCAACACATGAACATACTATATTTCTTTTTTCTTTTAATCTTTTCATTTTTTTTCTAGAAGAATCTGAGAAAGTGATTTCCTTGATTTTCTAATATCTATCCAGAGCTGTACATATTTATTTAAAGATCTAATTAATACAGCTGTGCATTTTTCAAATTCAATTCCAAAAAAATCTAATTTGGAATGTGTGGGAACATAGGCATGGTACTTGCCTACTTGTTTCTAAAAAAGCTGCACCACTTCTCCAGATCACTTAGTTGCTTTAAAGAGCTGGGAAATACTTTGTCTGAATCCCCAAGTGTCCCAAAGCACCTCTTTGGAATCTAAAGTACCTCACAGCCTTATTACTTAATGCCAGTAGTATGCAACAATTAATAATTAAAGTATAGCAACAGTCAAACGCATTAAAGTATAGCTATAATCAAACAATCAAACAATTTGGTGTAGTGCTTCAAGCATCAAGTTAGAAATCAGGAAACTATGAATTCTAGTCCTGCCTCCGACCCACACCTAACTGGATGATCTTGAGCCAATCACTCTTTCTCAGCCCTAAAAGCAAGCAAGGACAAAGCCCTTTTAAAAAAAAAAAAACCTACCAAAGAAACCTACAGGGACTTGTCTATGCCGTTGCCATGAATAAAAAATTCCTTGAAGAAATTTTTAAAATGTAAAAATTTGTTACAAATTTTATAAAAATCAATTTACCAGGTACAGTTACCCCATTATCCTTGCTTCCATAATCATCATAATTCTGTTTTTAAGGACAGAAGGTGACTGAAAGATAATAGTGACAATTCTGCCTGATGCAATGGGAGGGACTACAGAAAACAAGTTAGAGTGCCCCTAAATATGCTATTGTTGTCCATCTAATGTTGCTTAATGTTTAACATTTAACAGCCCAGAGTCACATTTATAAATATGAAAGCTTCTGCACACCAAGTAAAATCTCCAAGCGTAAAGACAAGACTTATATGTTCTTCTGGGATTTTCACTTAGAATTCTTAACTTCACTTAGATTATAGATTGCTCAGCTACCGAATGTACCAGTAAATGTATTTTATTTCTCATATTTATTAATTTGTTTGTTTGTTTAACTACAATTTTTTCACCTACTCAATGTTCAAGTATCTTAAAGTAGTATTCATAGTTGCCCTTTATAGCAATCCAGCAAAGTAGATTGCGATGAAACATAGTGATTGATCCATGACTACTGGTAATGTTCAGTCTGGTCTTTGAGATTTGCCTGTGGTTGTTTTTTTTTTTTCTTAATATAAAAGCAGGTCAAAGTTATCCTGTTTTCTGAAGAGAACAAAAGACATTTCACATTCTTTCAATTTCAAAGTGGAGAGTGAAAAGCAAGTTAAATTATTTTGGCACCTAAAGCATAAAATAACACCGTTGCCTGCCCCTCTCTGTCTCCCCAATGCCAAGGCTAAATCAGCAACAGCAGCAGCAGCATATTAACTAACTAACCATTTGTTATATTTTTCATGATACCCAAAATCAGTTTCCAAGCTGGCCAATTTGTTTTACCTGATGCTAAGGCTGACCTTATCAATCATTTAAAAGAATGAGGAAAAGTGGGGATAATTTAAGGAACTTACTTTTTCTGTTATCTGACTTGAGGTTTGCTTGGGGATGGACACGACTGGAGACCCCTGGAAGTCTTGCAGGCAATGAATACCTACGAGGATCATAATTCCCTGCTTTAAAGGGTTCTCTCCCTGCAGCCACAACAGCTCCAGAACACAATATCAGACCCTGGAGGTTGGAAACCTGAAAAAACAAGCAACTCATAAACTAACCCTTTTTTTTAGATCACTTTGCCAACCTTTCTTTCTCGTATATAACTATTAGAAAACTTCCCCAAAATTGGTTTCATTTATATAGTCACTTTGTAGAGTGTGATGAGTGGCATATTAAATAAACAAAGCATATTTAACCCAGTTACCAAATTAATTACTCTGGGCTGGCACAAAAACTAGCAATTGGTTAGTGGTGGTGGTATTAGTTGTGATGGAGGAAAGAAATATAAATACTAACCTAGCTTAAAAACTTTGGATGTATGCCACATTTAGCTTGTATTGCACAGACACACATAAAGGGAAAGAAAATCCTTTCAATGTTAGCCACAATCTGTATGCTTCTTTCTCTTGGATTTTTGGACATTTTATCACAACCCTGGTCTTTTTGCTTTATTTGGTCGGACACTTATTTTTATATTACATCTTTCTGATCCTTTCCTGATCACCTCTACTCAGTGGTGCATTGGTAAATGTTTAAAAACTGGAACACTGTGGTTCCATTGCTATTACACCATCAATAAATACAGAACAGCTGACTGGCACAGCAAGTGGATTCTGCTCTCAGCCAGCTCTCAAAATTTCAGAATTCCATCAGCTTTTGAGAGGTGTCTTCAGGACATCACAATATTTACGTCAAGATTTTCCCTTTCTCAGGCTGATCTATCATTCTTTCCTTTTATTAGTATTGCTGTTTTCTACCTGCTACCCATCTCTACTTCCTTCAAATCTCCCTGGGAACCAGAAAAACGCTACAGAAAACTAGGTTGAGTAACTGAAATATTCTCATTTGAAAACTTTAAAAAGTTTTATAAACCTGTGCCATATTTCAGCAAAAATTGGTTTAGCAAGTAGTTATCTGTAACTGCAGCAATGCTTGTAGGTATCATGTTATCTGTTCCTAATGTAAAAGAAAAGTTCATGATAACAATGAAAGTTTTTAAATAAAATGTTGCAGCCTTAATCATAATTAACATTTAAAAGAGATGTTAAAGCCCTAAATCATAATTAAAACCCATCTCTTCTATTATCATAGTTCTAGCATTTTTCTTGTTTGACAAAGAAATATTAATATTAAATATTCATCAAAGCTTTACTACAGACATCTTGGGAAAAGAAAACTTAAAATATTTCAATTGTGTTTTTTGAAAAACAAAAATCTGCTGGAAGACAGAAGGCAGGGAAACATTTAGAGAAGGCTAGCTCTTCTGCCTTCACTCCTATGAAATCATATGGAATGCATGTGTTTACAGTTTGTGTGCTTGTGTGTGTGTGTGTGTGTGTGTGTATTTCTAAGAATTGTTTGCACTTGGAACTCAAGGTTACAGCTTTGGAAATCTCATTTGGGTTTAGCATTACAATCAATGTAATTTTTCAAAATTTAAATAAAATGTAATGTTTAGCAATGTGAATCTAAATATTAGAGATAAACAAATCCCCAAATTGTTTTAATTTTAAAATGAGCTTTGGCAAGCTGTTATTTCTATGCAATAGTGATGGAAAAAGACATGATAGCTTCACTTTTTTTCTACCAATTAATTTTAAGAACAACTTAGTGCTGTCTTTAAAAAAACACTGCACAGAAGTCTGTAATACACAGAATTATATGCAACTTTAATGCACAGAAACACATATAACAATAATTTGCCCTGAAAAATCATTGGGGTTTTTTATGTTACAAGATGAGTCCAAATGATGCTAATCAACAAAGGAATTTCATTTTTGTACTTTCTTTCTGGGGCAAAATAAAGATATGAATAGGGGAAATGGAAAGCGGGGGAAAGAATTATACCTCATGAGAAGTCTAAGCATAATATAGCCTTGAAGAGATTATGATGTGCCTAATTGTTAGTAATATTGAGGACGCTCCTAGAGATGCCCTGGAAAAGCTTCTTAACAAGAGTACACAGATGAAGTAGAACAGGAAGGTGCAGATTAAAACAAGGCTAGTTCTTTGCATATACCAAGATCTCCTTACTTTATGCTTCCAAGACTTCCATCATGTTCTTAATACTGAAGCATCTAGTAATAAATAGGGAATTTGGGACAGTGTAACTCAGCTTTTTAAATGTAAAAGATTTGGAAAGGCAGCAGACCACTTTTCTTGATTTCTGTGGTAAAAATTTGAACAATAAATTTGTCGTAGAGTCACTTGGTTTGTAAAATGGGCCATAAATAAATAACTATTTATATGGATGCTGAAATGTGAGAATTGACCTACTAGTACCAACAGCTGAGTAAAATTTATTTTATTCACTTTATTTGTTTGCCACCCAGATCACTACCCTACTAAATATGCTTTTGGTAAAATTAGAAAAAATGATTGATCTCTCCATATGCTTCAGTTTCAATATTTACTATAAAAGTTTAGTGAAAGTGTTTCTCTTTTGAAGGTCTACTTTGATAATAAAAGTACCTCTACTGAAGAACGTTTCATCAGAGATATTGTGTGATTCACAAGAAGTCCCTCTTCCAATTCCACAAAAAGAAACATATTTTATTATTATCTTACAGTTATCTTACCTTTCTCCCATCAGTAGTATATAATTTCAACACTGAATACTGCATTAATTCACTGATGTGGTCCAGAAAGGCCTCAAAACTTTGTGTGTTCTTCTTATCCAAGACAACTGTACACCGGATTTTTGCATTGCCATTTTTGAAAACCAGCAACTTCTTAGGGGTACTCAGTCGTATTGTGCTACCCTGTTGGAACATACTCCCTTTGCTTTCTCTGGTTAACTGTACAGCCTTACGACGAGCACTGATGGGCCTACTAATCTGCCATGGCAATGGCTTTCTTCTGGCCACCTCCAAATTTATGGGTTTGACTTTTTTTTGTTGGGAGCAAATGTATGACTTTCCATCTTCAAGGTCTTCCAGATTATTGACATTGTGCACCCCCCTGGGTGTAGTAATGTTCCTTACTCCAAAAGGCAGTGGAACTTTTTTTGACAAGTTGTCAAGCAGAGCATCAAATGATCTGAAAGAACGGCTATTGACAACCATTTTAATTCCATTAAACTGAGGATCTCCACTCTTATAAAAGCAGATCCGTTTGGCCACACTAGGTTCAATGACATTGGATGGGTGCACAGATAAAGACTGTTCACTCTGTGAACTGCGAGGTTGGATCACTGAGTTGTTGGTTGAAGATGTTTTACTCATTCTAAAAGCAATCTGTAAATGAAGAGGGCAGAAGTCAATGTTTTCCCTCACAATCCCAAGAAGAACATTTTCCTAATGTATGTACAGCCAACAAAGGAGATTTCAACAAAAGCAACAGCAGTAATGCTTGCCAAGATCAATGATTTAAACAGGTCCATGCTGTTATCTCCAAATTTCACAAAGACTGGTAGGATCTAGCTGATATCTTTACTTGCAGGTTTAAGCAGAATTCTCCAACATATTTTCACAGATCTTATTTTGATACAATAGATATTTTTACTTAGCAATAGGTACTTAGTCACACCAGAATAACAGTTAGAGGGATTTTGTTTCAACAGCAAACATAACTGCAACATTTCCTATTTTTACATTGCAAACATTTTTATTAGAAGAATATTTTTTATGTTGTTCAAGGTTGATGAATCCAGCAAATCAAAGCTTTGCAAAGAAATACGGAGCACAACCCAGAAAAATGTTTTCACTATAGCCTTGTATTGATCTCTCTCTCTCTCTCTCTCTCTCTCTCACGCACACACACACATACACAGAGAGAGACAGAGACAGACAGAGACAGAGTACTTATACATATGTCTTATTCAATATACCCATGGACACTCAGAGTGTTAACTCTCAGCTGTTAATTATAATTTGGATATTGTTTGATAAGAAAAACATGGAAAAATGAAGAATCAACTTCCTTCAGGAATGGTGCTTGTGCAAATTAATTTATAACCAAGTATTTTCAAGCTTTTATTATTATGCTTATGAAAAATCATATGTGGTGTGTCCATCTCAAAACCCAAGTTAACTTTGTACAAATATTGTTTTTTTATCCATATGATTAAATATTTTATAGTCCATTTAATTTCTTTTGGGTTTCCTTAATATGTTGTTCAGTTCTTCACAGAATTTAGATGGATTCATCATTGAACAGTATCCTGCAAGAGGAAAATTCTATCTTGTCCGGGTTTGCTCCCAAACCACTTTTTGAAATACAGTGAAGGAGGCAAAAACTCTGGCTCCATTGACAAATTTAGAAGATTCTGTTCTTCAAATATAATTGTATATCCACAAAACTCACCTACTGCTATCTACTTTAATTAAACCAATCTAACCTTTAATCCCTTGTTAAATCTTCTCCTTCTGCCCCCCAAACCCCTTTGTTTATTAAATTATTAATCGTGAATAGAGTATATTAGGAGTGTATTTTCAATACCAAGATTCTCCCTGTATTCAAAATGGGGGAAAAGATTCTTTTGAGCTCTTACAAGATGCTTTGACACAATCAAACCAAATATTAAATAAAAGAGCCAAAGGCTTACAATTAAATAATATTGGTTCTAGATCAATTGTTGTGTGCAGTGAACTAACAAATGGGTAGATTATACATGTATAAGAATCCAGCTTTACTGGATTGAAAAAGTTATGTTCACTGCAACAATCTATTTATCTTAGAAATCAACAAAATATTTCTGGAAAGCCCATCTGTGAGCTAAGTGGGCAATCCTTTTTGCATACTATTGTTCCTCATAATTGGGTTTTAAAAGGTACTTATGAAGATAGATAGATAGATAGATAGATAGATAGATAGATAGATAGATAGA
>BLBF01000002.1:48092744-48191278 GCA_015471245.1 Laticauda colubrina
GAAGAGAAGAGAAGAGAAGAGAAGAGAAGAGAAGAGAAGAGAAGAGAAGAGAAGAGAAGAGAAGAGAAGAGAAGAGAAGAGAAGAGAAGAGAAGATTAATTAACTGCAAAAGAACCTTTACTTGGAACAGCTTACATTCTGCAATGGTATCTTTATTAGCAGCAAACAACATCATCTGCCTATTCTGTTTTTTGGGAAGGACTTGATAGGTAGATAAAAAGCCACATTCTGTGTAAGCATCTGATTGACTGTGCAACAAGCCATAATGATAGCAATTATATATGAATTTCATTACAAATTCATAACAACTTAATTAAAATACTCCATGTAAAACAATAATTTTGTATCTAGAATAGCCCAGGCATTACTATGCAACATAGATTTGTGTTGTGTTCTGTATCAGAAATCATAGATTTCTGTTGTGCTCAAAGCATGTATTAGCTACTGGAAATTATTTTTAAATATAAGTCAGATATGTTACCTTTGCATGATTACAAATTTTAATAGTTTCATTTTCAATAAGATGACCCAGTGTTTCTTGCAATGAATGTTCTGATAAATATTGGAGTCTGTATCCTTCATTTTTAATTCCTTTGCAGAACATGTGGTCCACGAATCTCTAGAGTGACCTTACAACCATTTGTTATGCTTGTGCAACATGCTTAATTGGGTTAAGTTGGGATTAGCATATCATGTGAGCATTGTAATCAGTCAGCACTGAAATTGGAGGGTAAAATCCAAAGCTCAGGGTGAGGAGTCAGGCTAGTTAGCTTGCCCAGCAAGTGTATCATCTGAAGAGCAGTTTCATATTTTGTTTTCTTATCTCAAGAAAGTAGCATGCTGAGTCTGATATGTTATCTGAAAATATCCATGGGCTACTGAACTGGTCATTTTACACATGAAAGTGATGTCACCAGATAGTAGATACAACAATGTTAATGTACAGATACCTACTCTTGGTGATGCTCACTTCTTTCCCAGCCAACCTCTTGCTGCCAAAATCACAGTGGGCTCTCCTCTTCCTCTGCCAGTGATTGTTCACCACCAATGGCACCTTGGCCTTCCATCCCCAGTCATGTGTCACAGCCCATTTCCTGGTGCATGGTTTTGCCCAGGCATTTTGCTGCACTGGACAAGTAGATGCCAGCCAATCTGGCATTGGATGACAGGGATGACACTAGGGGTTCAGCACACAATTGGCAGAGGACAGGCTGATCACAAGGGCTGTGGGGGGGGCAGTGCACAATTGGTGGTAAGTGGGATGATTGTGGAGACTGTGGGGGGGCAATGCCCAAAGGGTTAGCCCCGTGATCACCCCACCTACTATCCATTGTACACTGCCCCCCCAAAGCCCCCACAATCACCCTCCCAACATCAATTGTAAGCAAAGTGGGTGTGACCAAGGGATGATGCCTAAATGTCCCATTCCAACTTGAAATTGGGTTTCCTGAGTCCTAATATAATTATGACCAATTCCCATGTATTTCTATTGTTTAATTAAAATCATTTTTGAAAAATAGCCTGGCAGACATTGTGAGAAGTGTCTACTGTACAATGTCCATTTCTAGTGTGGCAATTAACCCTTTGATCTTGTTCAAATAAATGTGAGTTAAGACCTCAATTTCTGCATTCAGTGGGATTTTTGTTATCCTATGTTATGTCTCAGTTATCATCAAATTAAAGTTACTGACAGTGATTTCCTAAATTTTCATTTTGAATGAATCATTCTATTACTCAGGAAAACTGAAGAGCATAGAATAGCATACTTTCAAATACCTCCTATCAGTCCTCCAATTTACGCCTCCTGTTCAAGATTGTCCAAGGGGACAATAATTAGTAAGGCTTTTCATTAATGTGTGAGTTACTCAATTAAAATACTAAGCTGAAAAAACAGCTGTTAACACAGTTGTTTTTGGGACACAAGAAATATCTTTGCTTCATATCACAGAATTCTGACAACCTTTAACCCACTGAGGTTTTTTAAATTGGATCATTCAGTAAATTATGGACCTAGAAAAACTGTTTCAGTTGGAAAAGAAAGTATCATAATATAGAAAATCTAGGGTAGGTTTCTCTAAATATACCTAGCCTACTTAGATCCTTCCACAGAGGTTTCTGAAAATATGTTATTTTTAACCATCCTTCCAGTTAAGATTTTAGTTAGCACATCGTATTTCAGTCATATGATATTTAATCATCACAATATTCCCTCAATGTTTATGAAATACTAAAATAGCAAGATATATAAAGAACAGGCACACGTTGCCAACTTCAAAAGCTGATACAAAAATCTATGCCACCAGATAAAAACTGAATACACTAATTATCACATTAAACAAGAGGAAAACCTTCTACGCACAAATTCCACCCATGCTTTCTACAATTTTGTAAACAACAAACTAAAAGATTCAAGGTCCATTCCAACCCCTGATGGCAAAGACTGCAACGACGACACCATCAAAGCAAACCTCTTTAACACATTCTTTAGCTCAGTATTTGTAAATAGCAATGGATCAAGCCCAGTACTTCCTCGTTGAACCATAGACAACTACACTGATCTAATACATATCAATTTTACAGAAGACAATGCTGAAAAAGCATTGCACAATCTAAAACCATCTCTATCTATTAACCCGAATGGAATATGTGCCTACTTTTTAAAAAAACGATCCACTGCCATAGCTGAACCTCTAAGCATAATCTTTGAAAAATCTTTCAGGACCAGCTCCTTGCCAAAACTATGGTCACAAGTCATGGTCATCCCCATCTTCAAAAAGGAAGACCCCAGTCTAGTTGAAAGTTACAGACCAATCTCCTTATGCTGCATCACCTGTAAAGTCATGGAATCAATTTTTAACCAATCCATTATCCTCCACTTAGATACAAACAACCTATTCTCTAACAAACAATTTGGTTTCAGAAAAAAACTATCCTGTAATCTGCAACTCTTACACTGCAAAAACATATGGACTACACAACTTGATCAGGGCAAAGCAATAGACGCAATCTACATAGACTTCTGTAATCCTTTGATTCAGTGGTACATGACAAACTACTACTAAAACCAAAATCTTATGGTGTCTCTGTACACCTACATAACTGGATAGAAGCATTCCTGTCAAACAGACAACGAATGGTCAAAATTGGGAGCGTCCCACCAAATTCTGTATGTGTCAACAGTGGTGTCCCCCAAGGCAGTATTTTAAGACCAACTCTCTTCATACTTTACATAAATGACCTCTGTGATCATATTAAGAGCAATTGCATTCTCTTCGCTGATGATGTAAAGCTATTCAACACCACAGTCACTACTATTACTCTCCAAAAAGACCTTGACTATGTATCAGAATGGTCAATCAAATGGCAACTTCAAATCTCAACAAATAAATGCAATGTCTAACATATTGGTGGAAAAATCATAAAATAAAATACAAGCTAAATAGTCAAGACCTTGTTGAGGATCCAAACTTTGTCAAAGACCTTGGAGTACTCATCTCAAATGATCTAAGTGCTAGACCCCATTGTAACAACATAGCCAAAAAGGCATTAAGAGTTGTTAATCTAATCCTATGTAGCTTCTTCTCTGGTTATATCACACTCCTAACTGGAGCATACAAAATATTTGCTCAACTTGAATACAGTTCATGAATACAGCTACTTGAATACAGCTCATCAGTCTGGAACCCAGATCATGTATCTAATACTAACACAATTGAAAAAGTGCAGAAATATTTCACAAGAAGAGTTCTCTGCTCCTCTACTCATTGCAGAATACCTTATGCTACCAGACTGGAAACTCTAGACCTAGAAAACCTAGAACTATGCCGCCTCCGGTCTGATCTAAATATAGGATATAAAATCATACATTGCAATGTCCTACCTGCAAATGAATACTTCAGCTTCAATCATATCAATACAAGAGCACACAATAGATACAAACTCAAGGTTAACCACACCAAACTTGATTGCAGGAAATACGACTTCAGCAACAGAGTGGTCAATGTTTGGAATACTCTACCTGACTCTGTGGTTTCTTCCCCAAACTCCAAAAACTTTAACCTTAGACTGTCTACTATTGACCTCACCTCCTTCCTAAGAGGCATAGGGGGAATGCATAAGCGCATCAATCATGCCTACTGTCCCTGTCCTATTGTATTTTTTTTCTTACAAGTATTTATCTCATTTATTCAAACATATATTTATTCTTATACCTGTATCTTGTAAGCGATTGACAAATCAAATAAATATTTTTAAAAAATAAAGTTTTATAAGCTGTAAAAGGATTATGCATACAGTATTTGACTGAAATAATTTTTTAAATAGAGTTTGGTCTACTGGTTAAGGCATTGGACTGGAAAGCAACAGCCCATGTGTTTAAGTTCTACCTTGGCCATGAAAGCCACCTTGGGCCAGTCACTCACTTGCAGCCAAAATCACCTCCCAGAGTTGTTGTGGAGTAAACAGGAGGAAGGTAAATTGGATATGTTTTGTCATGCCCTTGTTAGAGCAGACTCTGAGGAAGAGGAAGAACAGCCGACAGGGAGTGGAGGTGTGAGTCTGGAGGTTGTGGAGGAGGCTGAGGAAGGGGGAAATCTGGCTGGGCAGTCAGAGGAAGAATCAGGCCCATCCCTTCTTCATCCTAGGACATGCAGGGTGGAACGAAGAAGGCAACACTTTTGCATATGAGAGAGAAAGTGGCCATGATCCTCATTGGTTGCAGCTGGTATATAAGACTGGTATGTAAGAGAGACAATTACAACACAGCATTGCCAGAAGCAAAGTGTGTTTTATTTTGGACTGAAGTTATCTTGGTTGGCATCCTTCCAACAGACTGTGCCTTGTTATCTTCTTGAGTTTGGTAATTACTTATCCTGGTCTATAGTGGAAATTTCATCATTGTAGTTTGTTTGGTTTTTAATTTCACCTCTATCTGCTTATTAAGTTTGGACTGTATTGCTTTCTTTTGAAGACTATTTTTGAGATACATTGTATCTCCAACCGAGTATTATTGAACAGTGGGACCAAGTTGGAGGCATTAAAGGACATTTATTTACATATTGGATTTTGTTACATTTGTGTTACACTCCAGGTCATCACATGTTTGCTCCCTTGAATTATTTGTAAAAATAATAAAGGTAGGATATAAATAAATAAAATAGACTTGTTTAAATGTTAACTTTTGAAGTCATAACAAAATAATGCTTCTTATTTTCCTGGAGTTAAAAGCTACTAGACATTAGTGCTCAAGCTGAACTTCATGAGATCTTGAATAGTAAGTTGAAGTCAAAGGTATATCAAGTCAGGCAGACATTAAGAGGTTATCACTGGATCAAAAAGATCTTTTTTTGTTCAATCTCTAACCTTCCCTTTATAGCTGAGGCTAAGAGTTGTTTATGAGAGTAAGAAAAAAGAATCAAATAATTAACATAAATAAGACATTATATATATCTCTCTTACATAATTTTGCTTGAAAAAATCATCATGGTTCAGTTACACTGTCAAAGAAATTAAAAAGAAGTGGAGTCTGGAAATGCCCTTGTTTAACTCTGAAAAAATTAGATAAGTCATTTACAGAAAAAAATCAGTTTGAACTCTTTTAGGGATCCTGTGAAAAGAATGAAAGTTCATAGTTTGCATGATTAACTGCTAATTTTGTCCATAGTTTACTCCTGTCAATTGAATCAAAACTGCAATAAAATCAGCATGTACCAAATCTGGTTTTGATCTTCATTGTATCACATAATTGACAATGAAATGATCCACTGGATAAAACATATTGTTCTAATACTGAAAAATCACCTCTTAAACTAAACTTTGTTTTCAATCAGAATATATTATTCTGTACTTTTGCAACAATGTATACAATAGATGTCTGGTATAGAGCTTTGCATGATATTTGCTTGAGATAATCCCATCATACAGCTAATGTTTTATATAGCAATTGTAAAGTCACAGGAATTTAAATTAATTATATTGCCATTCAATAACAACAGAAATTCTTGTATGATGATGATGATAAAGAGTTTTGGATGGCTCCAAATTTACAGTTCATTTTTAGAGGCAACTCAAGATACTCATTGAGATAGATATTACTAGTGCAAGAAAAACGGAAAAATAAGTTTGAAGTTCCCAAACAAATCAATATTTGTTGGTTTTTTTAAAAAAAAATTATATATAAATAACTCACTATGCCAAGTATGTGCTCACCCCATCCTCACATCTATAGATTGGCTTATTAACAATGTATTGTTAAGATACATGTGGTCAAGATTTAATTTAAAATTTGAGTTATTTTATTATTTAATTCATTTACAATATTTTTCTCATTTTGCTTTCAGGTTCCTGTTCTGTTTTCAGGTTTTTTCTTTTTGTTGTGTATCTTTTTGTTCCTATGGCTTTTTAAATATATATATTAAAGCACAGAAAAAGAAAAAGAAAGAAATCCTATAACAAGCCGGACTTGCAGATCTTAAGTAAGGGCAAAATCATTCCTCAAAAAATCTTATTGCAATATTTGAATATTTTGTAATCCATAGAACATAGTCAGGTAGTTTCAGAAATTCATTTTTTATACTGTAATCATTAAAACAATGATATAATTTAATTAATTACCAAATATCTCAGATCTTTCTGCAGGATTATCTGTAAAATTATGTATGAAGATTAGTTTGCATTTGACCAGAATAATTTATTTAAAAGAAACAAACTTAATTCTATAATTTTAATAGCTGGTCCCCATGATTTTGAAACATTTATTTTTATGCAGTAAGATTAATATTATCATTTAAACTGACGAGGACAAACATAATGTTCCAATTTTTTGTTCTAAAATGGCTGACTAACATTATCCTTCAGAAGGTTTTTGTTCTTTTGTATTAAAGCTTCTATTCCTTTATCTATAAAATTAAATCAGATGAACAATGGTGGGAAGGGATTAATTCTTTTCACACAGAGGTCATCATTTTTCATTTTGTAGACTTCCTTTGTAGACTTCATTTTTTTCCCATTTTACTTTATTAAAACAGATATGTAAAAGAGTGCATTATATATTGTATTATATTCTGAACTTTCAGGTATGAATATTTTCGAATGGATAAATAAAATAAAACAAATGTATCTGGCTGCTTATATATGCAAGGGTACTGAACAAGAATAAAAAATATAATTCAATTATCAAAAACGATTAATGCAACATCAAGATCACATTTGTTGCCCTGTTCTGCGCAGGACTGGTTAAAAACTGTCCAATTATGACCTATAATTATGCATATTAAATGTACTTTTATGTTTTTAAATTTTGTGGAATTTTTGTTGTAATATTGTTTCATTTTTTAAAGTATTGTTTGTATTCAACCATCCTTATGTTGGTGTATTAATCTTTGATGCTATTATTTCTTTGTATGTAGTATGTAGATAATAATTTCTGTTTTTATTAGCACAGTATCTATCCCTGACTACTCTGAAAGAGGGTAACATTATTTCACCCAATCCCTTGAATTATATGCTCTTTTCATCTAGATCTTGCTATCTGGGGAAGTATGTGAGAAATAGTTGTTTTACAAAAGCAGAATGAAGATGATTAACAAAAGCAAAAATCATACAAGATGGAAAAACAAATCTGCAGCTAACCTGCAGCACTGAACATTCTTGATGTGTGTTTGGTCAATACAAGGAAGATTTTCTTGTATTGATCTAAGACAAAGATCTTCAAACTTGGCAAGTTTAAGACTTGTGGACTTCAACTTCCAGAATTCCTGAGCTAACATGACTGGAGGACAAATTCTGGGAGTTGAAGTCCACAAGTTTTAAAGCTGTAAAATTTGAAGACTGCTGATCTAAGGTTTCAAAGCTTTTTCAGAAAATAAAAGTTGTAAGTGGTTGCAACTTGCCATTTCATTTGGCAATATGCCTATGTGCCCAGAGAAAGAAAAAGTGGAAGGGAATGAGCCACAGTGGTACAGTGTTCAGAGTGCAGTACTGCAGGTTCCTTCTGCTGACTGCTGGCTGACTGCAATTTGGCACTTCAAATCTCAGAAGGCTCAAGGTTGACTCAGCCTTCCAATCTTCTTAGGTGGGTAAAATGAGGATTCAGATTGTTGGGAGCAATATACTGACTCTGTAAACTGCTTAGAGAGGGCTATAAAGCACTGTAAAGCAGTATATAAGTCTAAGTGCTATTGCTATCCTGTGGGAGATGATACTCTCCTGTGGGAGAGTATATAAGTCTAAGTGCTATTGCTATCCTGTGGAAGATGACTGAGGTTGGGAACTAATATTTCAGTTCATCAAAATTAGTAAGTGATATATGTCTCCCTCAGACAACCACTCTGTCAATGTCAAGCTTCCAAATGGAAGATTACAGACTATTTTATCTAAATTCCTTCAGTCCCAAAATATTTGGGAGTTCTGATTTTAAACCATACTAAAAACTTCAAATTTGACATTCATACCCTTCTGTGTATTGTTTTTACTACATTTTTATTTTTTAAGTGTAGTTTACTCTTTGTAATTGTAACAATTAGATGAGGATATACAATTATACAATTATATCGATCCAATTACAGGTAGGCCTCAACTTACAAAAAATCATTTAGTGACCTTTCAAAGTTATAACAGTAGTAAAAAAATATGACTTATGACTCTTTTCACACTTATAACCATTACAGTATCCCCATAGTCACATGATCAAAATTCAGATGCTTGGAAACTGACTCATATTTATGATAGTTGTGATGTCCCAGGTTAATATGACAAGTTTTGAGACCTTCTGACAAGCAAAGTCAATGGGGAAGCCAGATTCACTTAACAACCATGTTCCTAACTTAACAACTGCAGTGATTCACTTAACAACTGTGGCAGGAAAGGTCATAAAATAGGATAAAACTTAACAAATATTTCACTTAGCAAGAGAAATTTCTGGCTCAATTATGGTCAAGTTGAAGGCTCCCTGTAGCTCTTTCTCTATCCCTAGGCTTCTACCCTATCTTGCTGCTTCTTTTCTGCAATACAAGAAGCTTTAAAAAAACAGAAATACAGGTTATATTCTGATTTGAAAGCTATTTTTATTAGAAAGATCAACACGTCTAGAATATTTGAAAATTTGTCATTGTAGGAAAAACTGACCAAAAAGGATATTCATGAAATATGCAAATGACATCATATTTTCACTGCTTGGAAAAGGAAGGTGGTGAGTGGATTATCTCAATTTGATGAAATGATCAAGCTTTTTTGGGGCGGGGGGGAGATGCTTATTCTCTTATTTTCTTATCATCGGTAGCTGGTATAGAGAAACCAAATAAAAGAGCTTTTTATCTTCATCAAAAAGTACAGCACAATGGAAATACATTCTTTTAATTGTTTTTTCCTATTAAAACAGTTCTAAATTTACAATAATTGTCTACTAAGAGTTAGAAATAGGACTGCATCTATGAGACATAGAAAGAAGATATACATTATCAGCTGGTGAAGAATGTTTTATGCTCAAATAACATAATATTGCACATTAAAAATGACAGTACATTAAAATCTGGTTACTGCCCCTAACCTGTATAATCTATCAGCTTTGCTTCAACATTGCCCCTCAGAAAATAAATTAGAAATGTATTTCTCAAGCATACTTAATTTTTAGAGATATCTCCAATTTTAACCATTGTTCATAGCTTTATGCTCTTAGTGGTCCTTGCAACATTTAGCAAGATTAAAAAAAATGCAACCTAGATCAAATTAAGCATAAGGAAAGAGTAAAAGTGAACCATGTAGCTTTTGTTTGAAGCAAAAAGAGCCTATAGGAAACATCTGGAAATTTATTTGGCCAATTGATGGTCTCCAAGTCCTAAAAATACCAAGGATTGTAGGAACAGGTTTTTCTGAATGGGATGGCGACATAGGTTCTCTACCCAAAAACCAATCAATTGGAATCAAAATAGCTAGGAAAGTAATGTTGGCAGAAGCATTTTTTAAAGTACTGCTTTGCTCAGCCATATAGAATTATCATTTGTCCCTCTGTCCCTTTTTCTGTCCCTCCGTCTTTGTTTGATTTGATTATAAATTAATTATTGCTAACATTTGTAAGGATTACACGCACATAAAATTATTTTTATCTGAAAATCTGTTGTGCAAATGAGCATTCCCTACCACCAACACATTTTAAACAAGTGATAATATTTATTCTTTTAAAATAATTGCACTGAGTTAAACAGAATAGAAATTCTTTTCCCATGGCTCCTAGCTCCTATGAGAAAAAAAATATTAGCTTCATATGGAATCTTTCCTTTCAGCAAGGTAAAAGCAGCTTTAAAGAGAAAGAGATGCCTTTAAACTACTAAAGTGTAAAATATGAAAGATAAACAGCCCCAAGTTCTTCCTATTGTATGATATCAGACAGAGTCAGCATGCTCTAAATTCAGTTGATTAAACAGTGTCATCTAATGCAAGGGTTGCCAACCTTTTGGACCTTAGGGACCACCAAAGTCATAATTTTAAATCCCACGGACCCTAGGAAAATCCCTCAAAAAGTATGCAGGAAAATTCCCCACCCCGTTTTCCTACTGATCGATCATTTTTTATTTGGGATCGCAGGATACCATCTCCAGCTCTCTTTTCAGGGAGAGAAAGAGAGAGAGGGAGAAAGAGAGAGAGAGAGAGAGGGAGAGAGAGAGAGAGAAAGAGAGAGAGAGAGAGAGAGAGAGAGAGAGAGAGAGAGAGAGAGAGACTGACTTTTGGCTTCATGCAAGGAAAGCAGCAGAAGTCTTTCTTTCTCTCCCCCAAACTCCACCAGAAATTAGTCCTTGTGAGACTTGTCACGCTGATGCAGGTTCTTGGAGCAGGATGCCTTGCAGGGTCCCAAAGACTCATTTCTGGTGGAAATGAGGGGAGAAAAAGAAAGACTTTTGCTGCTTTTCTTGTGTGCAGCCAAAAGCAGAAGAAGAAAGAAACAGAAAGAAGCAGCCCAGTGGCCAGGTGAGGCATGTGGGATGAGTGAGGCAAATTTCCCCCTCCTCCCTTTCTCCCCTCCCCTCACTACTTCATGTTGTTTGCAATGCAAGTGATGCAAGCCTTGTGTTTCAGATTATAGATAATCAGAGTTGGAAGGGACCTTGTAGATCATCTAGTCCAATCCCCCACCCAAGCAGGAGACCCTACACCATTTCTGACAAATAGGAGTCCAATCTCTTCTTGAAAGTCTCAAGTGATGAGGCTCCCACAACTTCCTTATTGATTAGGCTTTTATTGCAATTTGATAATCCTGAAAGCCTCTGTTCTGATAAATTGTGGACTAATACAACACATATTCTTGTACTTACCATTAATTTAATTGCAACAGTAGTCCCTTAAGTCTGATCTGTGACTAATGTATTACTAATGAGATATAGTACCTGTCCATTTATAAATATAAGATTAAATGAATCTATTCTATTCTATTTCAAGGCTTATATAAGACCTACAACAATGAATGTGCATAGGAGAAAGCAAACTCTTGTTTTGCTTTATGATCTTACAGTTATAAATTCTCAATCTACTCCCACAGAGTTGTTGTGAGGTTAAAATGGAAAATAACCATGTTACTCTAAATTATGTATTGGAGAATCATTGTAAAAATAAAGTAAATCAAATTCTAATGAGAGTCTGGAAAAGAAGAGTGTTGGACAAAGGCAACCCAGGCAATCTGTTAAAATAAATAGATTCAATTAAACAGCAATTTAGTTTCCATGGGAACTAAATAGTAAATTAATTGCTTCTTGTACTAGATAATTGGGGGTATGCTGCTAAATCTGAAAGAGCAGACTCTTTTCCTTTTAATTAAAGATGAAGCTATCTAGATGTCCAGATACAAATAACAATAAAGAAAACACCAGGATTTAAGTTGCAACTGTCAATATTTTAAATTGTTTATGTGTCCCTGTGGAGTTAATGTCCTCATGGCTGATTATAATTACTGGAGTATTTAAAATATGCATCCACTTTGGTTCAGCCTTTTTATTTCTAAATATTAAATATATTAATAAGTCTTCAGTACCCCTAAGCCTATCCCTTCCTAACAGGAAACCTTGATTAGCAGCCTATTCCTCCAATGCTGGAAAAGTGGAAGGAAAGAAAGGACAACTAGGAGCAAGGTTGATGGAATCCCTTGCAGAGATGATGAGTACACCAGTGAGAGACTTCAAAAGCTAGATTTGGGGAGATAATCTTGGAGAAAATCCATAGGGTTGCTAAGAGTCAGGAGTGACTTGATGGACATAATTAAAAGAACAAAAAAAACAAATGCATAAAGATAATATGTAACTTTTCTTGATTTATACCGTTAGAGGTATCAACAGATGATTTGTGTCATTTAAATGTATTAAAACTAAACTTAAATATATTATTTATGAAGCACTTCCTGTTAAAAGTACTAAGTGAGGTTGAACAGTGTTGAGTGAGTTTTTCTGGTAGGTATTGTCTTGCCAGTTTGTTCTGGTTGTTACTTTTTAAAATGGAAACCTATTGTATATTTTTCTATACAATTTGATGCTGGATTAAGGCCAACAGATACTCAACAGCCATACCAAGGCTGTATGAGTCAATATTAATTGTTGAGGCCATGTGTTCCAGGTCCACTTCCCTCAAAAGAAATAGGACAAATCATCACAGCAGCCCTATTTTCAAGAAAAAAGAAACATTTAAACATTAAGAAAAAAGAGAATCCAATTTGGACTTAATTACTGATTAGATTATATGACTCTTTGAATGGGGATAAAGAAGGAAGTTAGTGCAAAATTGGTTGGGTTCACACAACACACTGCCCTCCATGAACATCATCCTATCATCCCAGGTTAATTTCCTCTTCAAAAGGAGAGACTTATTTCTTCATGAGCAATCCATACCCACCAAATCCAATTATTATGGGAATTAATTGTTATCTAATAACACCTCTGCTATAGCAGGGGAAAATGTATTCCTGAGACTCTTTTCAACTTTCTGTGCCTCTGCCATGTGTCCAGCTACAGAGCAATTCCTTATATGTGAAAAATGGATACCATGTGGTACCATATACCATTTCTAGAGATTTGGAGCTATAAACCAAGCATCAGATCAATGTTATATTATAAACAGAATATTACAGAATATTGCAATCTTTCAGTGTTTTCTCCAGACAGCACCTAATCCCTCTGAAATATCCAGAACACTGAAATATCCAGTTGTGACTTCTATGTATGCTTGAGAAAAAGCAAGCTAACTTGCCTTTCAGCACTACTGGTTTTATTTTAAAGGAGGAAATACTATATTGCCTCAATACCAGAGGTGGTATTCAGCAGGTTCTGACTGGTTTGGAGAACCGGTAGCATAAATTTTAAGTAGTTCGGAGAAGCGGCAAATACTACCTCTGACTGGCCCCACCTCCATCTATTCTCTGCCTCCTGAGTCCCAGCTGATTGGCTGGGTCTTCTTTGGTTGCCCTGCACAGGAGAACAGAGCTAGAAAGCAGGTTAGTGGGGTGCAGGGGGGAATGGGGATTTTGCAGTATCCTTTCCCTAGGAGTGGGGAGGGAATGGAAATTTTATAGTAACTTTCCCCTGCCACACCCACCAAGCCATGCCAACAGAACCGGTAGTAAAAAAAATTTCAATCCCACCATTGCTCATTACAGAATAGTAGCGTTCATTTTTCTGTATACTTTTCCCTGATTTTCTTTTTTAAAGGAAGCTGCCCCAGTTTGCAATATTATTATCAAAAGAATACATATTTACTAACTTATAAAGCATTTGAAGAAAACTTCTCCTGATCCTTTTCTTTGTGAAGTATCCATCCTAGGTTTGGCTGATTTATTCTTTTTTAAAAAGCCTTGAATCACAAAACCTGTTAAACATTTCCTAAATAAGACTAAAGCTAAAGTTATCATGGAATAATATTTCAGAATTACTTTTCTGCTTTAATAGATTATGCTATGCTGGCCAGAAGTTATCAGTATAACAGAGGATTGAGAGCAGCTAGAATCTGTAGATGCCAATGCTCAAAAATAGGATTTCGATAAGGCCCATGTAGGAAAACCAATATGCTTTGAACTTTCCTGCCTTGCCCTAAGACCAAAATCTCATTATAAAGGATTACAATGACTTTGTAAATGCAAAGCTTTAAGCATCCATGTGAATTTGGTATGGCTCAGTACAGAAAAAATTAATTCCTTCCCTGGGCATTTATAATATTTAATCTGAGCACAATAATTTTCATATAACTGTTATCAACTCAGTCATGCTCAAGAGACCTTTCTGGCGTATCAGGATACTAAAGTCAATTTTTTAAAAAATCCATGAACCCTGAACAATTTCACGATCAGTTTACAGTTTCTAAGGACACTGTTTATTTTTCTGTGTTTTTAATTTACTCAATATGATACCAAGGCAGTATGATTCATGTCAACAAAACCCAAGAGTATTGCCATGGCGTAAGTGATACACAAAGTCAACAGAAATCTCTCCTAGACACATGTGCAAAGAAAACAAAAAAAACCCCATAAATGTTCCATTGGATAAGTAAATAAGGGATACTCTTTGAAAAATAAATTGCTTCACTGTATGCTATTGCAAAGTCCATCTATGAATTGAACTAAGCAGAATAGTTGCTATTGATAGTTGAATCAATGAACTCCATCATGGTGAGGCAATGCTTCACTACTGTCATTATATTAGCATCAAATCTAAAATATGTTGGCTGCTTTAATGTCTTTTTCTGGAATTAGCAGATTATGGCCCTTAGTCTACTTTCATGTGGCCTCAGCATAATTTTCAAAAATTCCCAGCAACAGATCAGCTCAGAATTCTAGTAAAGGCAGGGCTGGCTTTAAACATGTCGGCACCCTAGGCAAAGTTATATTCTGGCACCCCTCATGGTTTGGCTCATCTTCTGATTTTATTAGGAAATGTAATAAAAAAAAAAAAAAACCCCACTCACTTGTTTCTCCTTTATTTCTTCCAGTGTTTGAATTTACACTGACATTTTCACCCTATTTATTCAGGGGGAAATTTGTTTACCCCTCAAGTGGATGCAGGATGTCCTACTGCCTTTCACTTTTTTATTATGTTTTTCAGAAAGAAGTTGTTACATATTAGCATACCCCAAATACTCTGTTTCCATTGGTCTACAAATACTCGAATCTGATTGGTGATTGGTCACGATGGTGATTGGTCGACAATGACCGCTTTATGTTTGGCCGCCTCAGCGGCGGGAGAATCAAGGAGCCAGCATTGGCCGCAAGCTGCGAGCAGCCTCTATAAAAAAGGCTGCTGTGGCTCTGCAGTCAGACGGAATCCAGCAACTAATAAAAGAGCTGAAAGTTATGCTGGTCTCAAGTCTCATTCTTTGCGAACACAACACTGGTGACGAAGGTGAGATACTGAGACGAGGAGACCAGTTGAGCACGTGGCAATGAGAACCGAGCAGACAAAATGGCCGGCACCAACTTACCACCTGCACCATTCAACCCAGCGATGGAGGACTGGGAATCATACATTGACAGATTACTCATGTTCCTTGAGAGCAATGACTTATAAGGAATCTCCGACAACAGAAAGAGAGCCGTGTTCCTGACACACCGTGGGCCCACAGTGTTCAAGATGGCCAAGGCATTGGCCAAACCGGAGGACGTAAAGCAGATGGCCTGGCCAGATTTGGAAAAAATGCTGAAGGCTCATTACACACCGACCGTCTCCAGCCTTATTCAGAGACATGAGTTCTACAAATGGGACCAGAGAGAAGGTGAGAGTATCGCAGATTTTGTAGCGGCTCTCAGGGACATTGGAGGGGCATGCAAGTTCCTCAACATGGATGAAGCCATGAGGGATCGCATGGTCCTTGGACTAAGAGATCTCACCTTGCAGAGCTGACTGCTAACCCAACCAAAAATTACAGTCACTGAGGCTATCGCTGAGGCCACGGCAGCTGAAGCCACTAAAAAATCAGCAGCTAAAATGCAACAAATGAATGCGACAACACAAAAAACACTGGCAGAAACAAGCCAACTTCCAGAGAAGAAGTCAGAGAACACCCACAAGACCATCACACACCACGAGGATAGTGAATCGTTGTCTGAGACCAATGAGGAGGAGGAAGAAATCCACAGACTCCAGTCAAAATGAAATAGACAGGAGAGAAAAGGATGTAAGTCAGGGTTCCAGTGTGCTGGGTGCGGAGGAGACCACCCCCGTTCCGAGTGCCATTTCCTAGATGCAATTTGCCGGCACTGCGAGAGATGGGGAAACATAGCAAGGGTCTGCTGAAACCAGAAGAGCTACAGCCCCTGACGAAGAGACAACACCCCACCCATAATGAAAGAAAGGCAGACATTGGGCCGTGGGAGTAAAGAAAGCAGAGGCAAATGGCTAAACAAAATCTACCAAAAGGAGATTTTTATAACCAAATTATAACCATCAGGCATTCAAACACAACCAATGCCCGGAAGGTACATGTGGAAGTCAGCATCGAAGGTCAAAAATGCAAGATGGAGGTGGACTCCAGCTCATACCTATCTATGGTATCAAGGAATACAATTAAAAGACTGATACCTCACATACGCAGAATGGAATTAGAGAGCCAAACACTGATCCTGAAAGACTACCAAGGGAACAGGATTCCCGTAGTCGGACTCGGACATTTCCAAGTCACATTCAAAAAACACACAGAAATTCTGCCTTTAACCATCATAGACCGGAATCTCCCAAGCTTACTGGGACTCGAATTGTTCGAACCCCTGGGAATCAGAGTGACCAGAATCAACAGCGTCACCAAAACAGACTGGGAGGAGAGCCTAATGAGGGATTTCCAGGACATATTTGATGGGAGACTAGACAAGAACCGAGGGTCCCCCATATCATTTAATTTGAATCTGACCATAGCCCCAATTAGGTTAAAAGCAAGGCGAGTTCCCTTCGCATTAAAACCGAAGATCGATGAGGAATTAAATAAACTCATCGAAGAGGGGGTATTGGAACCAAGAGACCATGCAAAGTGGCAAAATCGTAACCCCAATTAAGCCAGATGGGTCAGTGAGAATCTGTGGTGACTACAAGGCCACCCTAAACCACGCACTACAACAAAGTTCATATCCTGTTCCGGTAGTGCAACATCTGCTACACTCATTGGGAGGAGGCAAGGTCTTTGCAAAGTTTGACCTTGCACAAGCATACCAACAATTGCCAGTCGACCCCGAAACAGCGGAGGCACAAACGATTGTGACTCATAGGGGGGCATTCAAATGCAAAAGACTGCAATTTGGAGTCAGTGTGGCCCCAGGGGTGTTCCAAAGCCTGATGGAGCGGTTGTTACAAGGGATAAAAGGGGTAGTCCCATACTTCGATGATGTGCTAGTGTCAGCTAGCAACAAGAAACAACTAGAAGGCCGTCTCAGAGTAGTATTGCAAAGATTCCAAAAGGCGGGACTCAAGGTCAAAAAAGAGAAATGTCAGCTAGCCACCTCAAAAGTTGAATTCCTGGGGTATCTAATCGGTAAAGATGGCATCCACCCCACAGATAAAAAAATCAAAGCGATCAAAGAAGCTCCCAGGCCAAAAAACAAAACGGATTTACAAGCATTTTTGGGACTCATCAATTTCTATAATGTTTTTCTGCCACAGAAGGCAATGAAGGTGGAACCTCTACACAGATTACTGGATAAGACAGTCACCTGGACCTGGGAACGATGAGAAGAGGCCACATTCCAGAAAATAAAAGATTTACTAACATCCAAATCTGTGTTAATGCAATACAACGAAACACTGCCACTGACAGTCACCTGCGATGCATTACCATTCGGCGTCGGAGCCGTACTCTGCCACATGCTACCAGATGGGAGAGAAGCGCCGATCGCATTCTACTCTAAAACACTGTCCAAAGCAGAAAGTAACTACAGCTACTTGGACAGAGAGGCATTAGCAACAATATCCGGGGTCAAACGGTTTCATGAATACCTCTATGGTAGGACCTTTACACTCATTACAGACCACAAGACACTCTTGGGAATACTTGCAGGGAACAGGGCCACCCCAAGCATACTCTCCCCGTGAATGACAAGGTGGTCCGAGTTCCTTGTCGCATACAATTACAAATTAATTCACCAACCAGGCAAGGACATTTCATACGCCAACGCGGCACCAACCATATCCACCCTACAAATTGAGACATTATCAAACCTACCCATAACCGCAGCAGACATTGAGAAAGAAATCGCAAGAGACAAAAAATTGTCACGAATTTTAAACTGGGTAAGAAAAGTGTGGCCGGAAAACGAGAGAGACGAGACTTTTAAAACGTTCCGGAACAGACAAACTGAACTTTCAGTGTTCAAAGATTGTATTCTATGGGGGGATCGGGTAGTCATACCGGAGTTATTACAAGAACAAGTACTGAATATTTTACATGAAGGACACCCGGGTATTGTACGAATGAAATCCCTGCCCAGGAGTTATGTATGGTGGCCTGGGATATTGGGAGATATCCATCCAATGTATGGATAAGGATATTGGGAGATGGGTGGAAACCTGTGCTATATGCCAAAGATCCAGACCTGCACCCCCTGCGGCACCTATACTCGACTGGGAAACACCAAGGGGATCCTGGTCAAGAATACATATAGATTTTGCAGGGCCTACAAAAGGACACACATTTTTCATTATAGTAGACGCTTTCTCAAATTGGCTGGAAGTAAGCGTCATGAACTCAACAACAACAGAAGTGGTTATCAGACAGCTGAGGAGGCTTTTCTCCACACATGAGTTGCCAGACTTATTAGTTTCAGAAAATGGGCCACAGTTCACAGCATTGACATTTGAAAAGTTCCTTGCCGAACACGGCATAAGGCATGCCTTGACAGCGCCGGGCTGGCCGGCTACAAATGGGTGGACAGAACGTATGGTTCTGAAAGAAACTGTAGAAAAATTAGACACAGGAGACATACAAGAGAAAATTTATAAAATGCTCACCATAGAGCACATCACACCTAACTCTGCTATAAATAAAAGCCCAGCAGAATTATTGATGGGCAGAAAATTAAGATCATACCTGGATAGATTACACCCCACATACAGCCGGGAAAAACCAACAGACTCCTCTAGCAAACAGGGGACCTAGTCTACGCAAAAAATCTCACGGGGCACCCACTGTGGGTACGGGCAAAAATAACCCAAGTAACAGGACCCCAGTCATACAGATTAGAAACAGACGATGCAAGAAGCTGGAGGAGACACATAGATCAACTAAGATCAAGAACATTAGAACGAACCACTAACACACCCAGGCACGAAGAACAAAAACAC
The DNA here is from genome assembly GCA_015471245.1 of Laticauda colubrina. Taxonomy (NCBI): domain Eukaryota; kingdom Metazoa; phylum Chordata; class Lepidosauria; order Squamata; family Elapidae; genus Laticauda; species Laticauda colubrina. Next base: position 48,112,028 of record BLBF01000002.1, read on the forward strand.
ACACACACGCCAGAACCACAGCAAATATTGAACAAAAACAATGATAATCAAACCAGAGAGGGGGGAGACCCCTCAAACACAAATAAGAGGGGAGGTGGAGGCCCTCCGTTAGCACAAGAAATATCGCAAAAATGAAAAACAAACCACAAATCAAATTCTCAAATAAACCCAGAAAGAAACAACTACTTACCTGAAGATGATTTCGGTGAAGAGGAACAGGAGGCGCAAGAATATCAAGAAGCCACTCTGGAAGGGAGCAGCCGGGCCAACTCTACCAGCCCGGATAAGCCAGGCGGGAGCAGCATGGCTAACTCCATCTTCCAGGAGGTTCCACAGAGAAGGAGAAACAGCGATCCTGTCCGAACCCGCAGAAGACAACAGCACGACTAAACTGTGCAGGTCAAGTAGACAACATAAAAACCCTGCCTACTTACATGACTACATAAAGGACCTGTCACAAAGGCCGACGGATGCAAAACATATGTAAAAAGGACACAGTGGACGAGAAAATGTTCCATCCATTGTTATCCGCTCTCAAAAGTGCCCCAAATTTGCATAAGCAGAGCAGACAACAACGGAAAGGAACGGACGGGGGGAGAATGTAGCCAGGATGTAAAGTGGATGCTCCATGGAAGCCTAGCGGATAGAAGCAGATGGAAGTGGATGGCACATCCACGGGGCTTCCGGGAGAGCACAACGAAGCAGACGCCCAACAGAAGGAACGGATGCAGAGCGGATGCCGAACGGATGAAGCGGATGCAGAGCGGAAGTCTAGCGGATGCCTAGCGGATGCAAAGCGGATGCAAAGTGGATGCAAAGCGGATGCAAAGCGGATGCAAAGCGGATGCAAAGCGTTCACTGCGCATGCAGGGAGGATGCATTGCGTCAGCCCCGCAGATATAAAGGGAAGCAGCTCGCAAGCAGGTCACCATTCAGACCTGCTGCCAGACACAGTTCCAGCCAGCCAACAACCATGGGAAGGAAGAGCAAGCCTGTGCCATCTGCTGCCAGCCCTGGCAAGAAGGACAGGGCCACCATCCCACCCCCTGGCCCTGACTCTGCTTCTGCTGTGGCTTCTGCTGCTCGGGCTGACACTTCTGGTACTGGAGCTTCTGCTGGCGCTGCTCCTGGTGCTGGGGCTTCTGCTGGTGCTTACTCTGCTGGCGCTGCTCCTGGTGCTGGGGCTTCTGCTGCTCCTCATCCTGCTGGTCCTGCTGTTGCTCCTGGTGCTCCTGCTGGTGCTTACTCTGCTGGCGCTGCTCCTTGTGCTGGGGCTTCTGCTGGTGCTTACTCTGCTGGCGCTGCTCCTCGTCCTGCTGGTCCTGCTGTTGCTCCTGGTCCTGCTGGTGCTCCTCGTCCTGCTGGTCCTGCTGGTGCTGCTGGTGCTTACTCTGCTTCTGCTGATCCTGGTCCTGCTAGTCCTACTGGTGCTGCTGGTGCTGCTTTTGCTGCTACTGTTGTTGTTGCTGGTGCTGGTGGTGGTGGTGGTAGTGTGGTGGAACAGCCCCTAGAACCTCGAAGCCCCTCTGATAAGGGCCCAGATGGTCCTGCCAGAGGGAGGAAGAGGCATACACGAGAACATTCTGCTGTTGCTTACAGAAACTGCCTCTCTGTTAACTCTGATTACATTCTTGGCAGGACTAGACTTCCTGTCTTAGGAACTTCTCTGGAGTTATTTTTCCCTCCTTTGCTGGTACTTTGCTTGTGTGGAGTGACCATTCAAAGTTACAATGACACTGAAAAAAGTGACTTATGGCCATTTTTCACACTTATGACAGTTGCAGCATCTCCACAGTCATGAGAAGCCAGGCGAGGAGATGTGTGCCTCAATATGAGTGATATTGAGTTGGCCATGCCCACAAACTAAGCTGCGCCCACAGAACCGCTTGTTAAAAAATTTGAATCCCACCCCTGCTCATAGTCTATTGTAAGAGAGAGAGAAAGAATGGGGAAAGGAAGGAGGAGGATGGGGAGGGGAGGGGGAGAGGGAGAGAGAGAAAATTAGAAAAAAAAAGAAAGTGTCTCCATTGTTGTATGAGCCTGGCTCCAACTATTCCTTAATTTTTTCATCCCAATAATAGCCTCCAAGAGGAAAGCAACTTTCTACTAGGAAAAAAAAAATTCTTTGCAGCATAGTTTGTGGTTTTGAAGATATCACACCAGTGGATGAGATGTGATTATCTACTTTTCCCAGTTCTTGTCCACCAGCAATAAATCTCTCCAAGTTTACCACTGCCTCTTTTGCCTATTTCTGTACCCACTCTTTATATTGTATGATAATGCATCTTTATACAATACATGAATGGCTGAAAGTTGTTAAAATTATATATTGGGAAATCTCTTATTAGACATCCCATGAAAGCAATTTGGAGGAAAAAAGTAGTTATCATTAACAGAGAATATGAGCTTTTCAATGAAAAGACAGAAGAAGTCTTATCTTTTATATAAATGTTCAACATTCACTTCAGCCAAGATCAAATACTGAAATCGTCTAAATGTTATGTTGTCTCCAGTTTTCTTAAACCAGTAAAATATAGATAGAATATGTTACTATATACATCATCCTCTTAAGATATAAAATGAGTGGACTAGATGCATGAAAAAATGCATAATATTACAAAACTATATTTTGTTTTTTCTTTTAAAGATAATCAAACAGATGTTTTTCATAAATAAGTATATTTTTTAAAAAATTCCACAGTCTTCAATTTAAAAAAAGTCTTAAAAAGCAGTTTAATGGATATAGATTAGAAAGGCAGAAAAGGTATAATTGTCTGGCAGGAAACTGAGCTGTGATATAACAGAAGCAAAAAGTATAGGTCAAGCTAGGATATTAGAATGGAGATGTAAGGAACTAACCAGGAAGATTTTGAAGTTTAAACTCTTTCATGAGACATGAGTGGAAATATGTGGCCTTCCAGATGTATCTCTTCATCCCTTATCAATGCCAATGCCAATGCTATGGAAGATGATATACTTTTGATTTTGAGCAACAAAAAAATCCCTGATAGTGTGATTAGTTTAAGTAATCTAAAGATTACCCAATCCATGAAGAATTTTCTTTATGAGAAAACTTAAGCTAACTAAAACATTTTAAATATATAATTTTAAGACAGATGTCTTCCTTTGCCCTTAAAAAATTTACATGATAACTGCCAAATCCTGTGCCATTAATATTTATTCCTAAAAAAGTGAACAAGGATTAATTGCAGGTTTCACTGTTTAATTTTGCTTATGTTAATGAATAATCTGGTGCATTAAAAAAGAAATATATTTATTAGTTGTTAAAAAAGAATTCTAAAAAGGGAATCAGACTATGAATGTCATATTATTCTTTCTCTAATACATTATCTTTTTTTTTCATTTTCAAATCTAACTATCAAAGTTAATAAACTTAAAACATTTATCAGGGGATTTATTATCTCTATCTCTTTCCAAAACAAGTTCCTCATATGTTGAGGGTAGTTCATTGTCCATAGTCCAACCAAGCTCCATACCTCTAGAAATCTGACCAAATGGATAAAAATAAGAAAAGTTATACCGATTGGCTAATTAGCAGTTAAGATTGTTTGGTCCTCAGTTTTGCATATGACTTGAAGTTAAATACCATCAATACCATCAAAGTGTCCTTTAGTAATTCTGAATCAAAGACTACATATTTCAAATACATACAGTATAGGACCTTCCTATATAATGCCTTGGTAAATTTATAAACTCTTGCTTTACATAGTCTCTTTCATGCAACAAAATTGTTCTTCCTGTTAAATCAGAATTAGGGTGTTCAAGATCATGAAAAGCTTGTTTGCTATATTTTAATATTTCAGGTTTTCAATAGTTTCAAGATTTTTAAAGACTGAAGAATTGTGTTAATCTGATCCCATGCAAAGAGAAAAATCCCTGAAACTTCTGCTACTATACTATTTATCATTAACTATGGAATAATCTACTTCTCATATGTTGGGAAAAAAAACCTACTGAGTTAAATAAGCAATATTGTACCTGACATCTCCTGGATGTGCTGGAAGGATGGACCACGTTCCTAGAGTTCTTTCAGATGGTGAAAAGAATGAGTAGAAGGACTCTTTCTCTAAAATCCAAGTTCGAAGATCTGGTCTGCTGCTCTCAACATAATTAGACTGCTGTTATATATAAACACTCTTCTCCTGAGCAGGAGTCTAGTTATTGATTTAGTACCAATCACAGCACTACCTATTGTATGGGTGTTATAGCAACAACAAACAAACTTTTGACAACAGAGGAGCTGTTTATTGTTTTCTGATGATTGTGCAGTCTTGACATTCACGTGGTACATGAATTAAATATGAGAAGGTTGATACTGCTTGAATACTGACCCCTAATATCCTCTTTGACTCTCTAAAAAGATATAGCGATTACCTTGGAAGGGAGGTGCTATTATAGGAGATATATTGGAAATGCATAGTGGGAGTTGTTCTTGAAAATTATGCTTAGCTTGGTGAATGCCTGCCAACCATATTTAACACACTGTTCAATTTCTTTTACTGCATCTTTCCATTGAGATCCATTGGCCAAGGTATAGTGGTCTGCTACATTTAGTTCTTCTCCAGATATAAAAACTGGAAATTGGTTGGTCACATAGCAAGAACAACTGATGGCAAGTGGGCCAAGGCAGTCATAGAATGGATCCCACTTGATAAAAGTATCCATGAAATAGACTTAAAACAAGATGGATTTGATTACATCAACAAGTATTGCGGGCCCAATTGGCAAAAGAAAGCTCTGGACCATCATCCTCAGTGGATAGAAAATAGCTAAAGCGATGATAATGAATGGAAATGTATTCCTAAGAAAGTGGAAAGAATGAGAAATTCAAAGCAATCCCAATTTTATTTTGTTTGGTGTATTATGGGGCAGAATAAAATTCTGATAGGCTTTTGAGATTCTGTTATTATACCCTATCATAATTTTGGAGCATCCCAGGACTCTTTGCAGAATCTGTGTTGTGATCTGGCCTAATCAAATAGCTGGTATTTAGCAAAGGTTATTGATTGTAGTAAAATAACTTCAAGCAAGTGTGCTTGGAACTACAAGAAAGAGTCCCACTACCACCATGATGCTGTGGTTTATTTATATATTTACACCTCACATATGTGTGACTCCCCAAAATTGATAGTCGAAATTATCATACTTATTCTGGCTCTGTAGCAATACGGTGCTAAATTGATGGATATCTCAATACAATCTCCTCTTGTCTGCTCAACTACCGTGTTTCTCACATTATAAGGCCGGGCCTTATATTTTTTTGAACCCTGAAAAGACGGCTAGGCCGTCTTTTCTGGGGTGACTTAATTCCCCCCCTTGCATCCTCGGGTGGGCGGGCGGCGACATCTTGAGGTTTGGGAGATCTTTTCCTTCTCTCTTGCTGCTGCGGCATTAGAAGAACACCACGGCATTTGGCGCAGCCATGTGCGGCCAGTCAGGGCTCCTTCCTGCAACCGGAGCCCTGAGGAGACACTTGGCTTCAGGCCCTCCTGTCATCGCGTTCCGAGGGAAGGCGCTCACCCGAGACAATCTCTCCCTCCCTCTCTCTCTCTCTCTCCCTGCAAGTTCTGCGCTGCGGCTGAGGAGGAGGAGGCTGCAGCCAGTTTCTTGTGCTTGCTGAGAGGTGAGGAAGCCATGGCTTTGCACAGCAAGCAAAGCGCTGCTTGCCCGGGTGAGATTTGGGAATGAGGGGTAGGAGGCGCTTGCTATGCTGGGTGCCCCAGGCTAAGCTGACAGGTGGACCCTCCTTCCTGGCAGCAGACACCTCCCCGCCGGACCCTCTGCTCATCCCGCCAGGGCCATGCCAGAGCCGTGCCAGAGCCGGGAAAGCAAGCCACGGGTACGTGCATGCCTCCTCCTGCCCCTCGTTCCCAAATCTCACCCGGGCGAGCAACACTTCGCTTGCTGTGCAAAGCCACAGCTTCCTCACCTCTCAGCAAGCAGAAGGAACCGGCTTCAGCCTCCTCCTCCTCAGCTACAGTGCAGACCTTGCGGGGAGAGAGAGAGAGAGGGAGAGATCCTCTCAGGTGAGCGCCTTCCCTCGGAACGTGGCAATGGGAGCACCTGAAGCCAAGTGTCTCCTCAGGGCTCCGGTTGCAGGGAGGAGCCCTGACTGGCCGCACGTGGCTGCACCAAATGCCACGGTGTTCCTGTAACGCCGTGGCAGCAAGGGAGAAGGAAAAACAACGGTGGCGAAAGGTCTTCTGGTATGAAATGCCTCACAACTCAGGCAACACCATATCCAGGCATGCAAGCCCTTCCTAAATGCAACCCCCCCCACCATTCCCCCCCTATTTTGCATGTTTAATATGGGCCTAAATTTGGGGGGAGGGTCTTAATTCTATTTTATAAATTGAATGCCTATAAAACATGGTGGGGCTTCCTATTGGTGGAGGCCGTATTGTTGGAGAAACACAGTAGGAGAAAGATTGCATGAATTATGGTGCAAATCTTTTTATTTTCTGTTTTCTATTCTATTCTTTCCTTTGTTTTTAGAGCTTTCTATCACTTTATATGGGGCCGAAAAAATCTGATTACTGAACAGGTTTTTAATGGAATGCTTAAACTGACAAAGAGCTTGAGAACTTTGGGGATTTTGCTCTGTCCCTAGGTTCCTCACTTCCTTCCATTGTTTTATAAATGTACCTCTTTTCTGCACTATGTTGTCATAGCCATACTACCATAGCATGCGGTGGTGGGATTCGGCTAGTTCGCACCACTTCGGGAGAACCAATTGTTAAGTTTCTGAGCAGTTTGGCGAACTGGTTGTTGGAATAAATCATTAGGGCAGAGAACTGGTTGTTAAATTATTTGAATCCCACCACTGGTTGCATGTAGTGAGAGAGGAGAGGCAATCAAAAGAAAATGGCATTGAGAGACATGACAGGGCTTAGATACAGCTAAATATTCTAAAACTATGATTTTTAAAAAGAGGAAGAGCAGGAAATTCTAACTAATAAAAGAAATTGTAAAGCATAAATCCATGCATATGGATTTATCCCAAAACAAGTCACCTAACCTTCATGTACTAAACAAAGACTGCAGTGAGGCCTAGAAAAATACCTTGTTGCTATGATGAGGCATTTTCAGCAGAAAGCTATTTTTAATCCTGAACAAAAATGGGCTCAGAAGACTGGTTTAATTCTAGAATGAAAATAATAAATCCCCAGTGAGTTATTACCTTGATACAGTTGATGAAAGAGTGGTTGAAATAACATGTTTAAGTAAATACATACAGTATTTGGTATGGGTTATGCACATCTACAAATATTGCTCAGTCTTCAAATTAAAAGTATTTCAGTCCTTCTAAAAGAAGATTCTCTTTTAGGGTATCTGAGGATAGGCAATTAACTGTGGGCACAGTGCAAAGTGGCCAGCACTCATAGCTCAACTTGTTATCTGTCTCTTACCATCCCCACAGACGCAGCATGAATTTCTTAACCAGGTTACTTGTGTGAGCAGAATCGAAGTCATGTTGGATGGCCCATTGAATTGAATTAAGGAAGTGTGTCTCAAACTCAGTAGCTCTGCTAAATAAGAAAGTGTTCCAGTTTGTGCACAAGAGAAAAAACAAGATAAGGCTAGAACAATGGGGAACTGTAATAAAGTGCTGCGATTTCAGAAACCGTGTAACTATTTTTGCTAGATAGGGAGCTAGTATGAACCTTCAAAATATATGTGTCAATTTGAAAACAGAAAGAATGTGAGCCAAGCCCTCATACGAAGGGGCGGACAGTTAGGGTATAAAAATGCTACCTGAATTTTGCTCTGTGTTCCTTCAATGCCTGAGAGAACCCGTCTCTGCAGACATGTGAATAAAACCTTGTTTTCCTTGGATCAATGAATCTTTTGGTGTTTTTTTTATCTGCTTCCACCTCACAATTTGGTGCCCAACGTGGGGCCCGACAGAATTTCGACTGGAGAAATGGCCTCCCATTGTAAAGGGGCCCTTCCCTTGTCTCAGTTGGATCCCAGGGTAACTGCATTCAGCAGACAATCCTTGGAAACAAGAGAGAGAGAAGCCGGCCTGATGCTCTGGGAATGTTGTTGATCACCTGAAGTGGGGATGCCCACACTCCTTTCGTCTCCAGGAGACCAGGGGTTTATTAGGTGAGTTTGTTGCCTTTCGGGATAGAAGAAGGGATATACTGTCCTTAAACTCTGGGGATCCAGCGACTGCTGGAGGACAGTGTAAATCCCTGAGTTGGGAATCTCTGGGAGATTGTTGGCGGGCAGCGTGGAGAATGGGAAAGGGACAAAGCAAGTGTGAGATGTTCCAAGAGGGAACGGGAGATAGAGATAGAAAAGACCCCAAGAAGGCTGATTCCAACTGACTCCCCATTGGGTCAACTACTACAACAATGGTCATTGCCCCATCTGAGGACTTACACTCGGAGTCTAGAGAAAAAGAAAATGATCTACCTATGCCAATATAGATGGCCGAAGTATCCCCGACTAGACCCTGAGTTTCCTTACCACTGGGATCCCGAAGGGAATACCAGCACGTACTGGATAACTCAGTTTAAAGAGTATATAGTGAAACACTGGATGAAGGAGAAAATACCCTATGTGGAGGTATGGTATCATGCTCACTTTGAAGGTCCAGATCCACCAGAAACAGAAGTAGGACAGTTTGTCAGCAAGGTGGAGGAAAGCGAAACTGAGGACTGGATGGGGAGTCCACCGGCATCAGATCCGGCAGTCCTGGCACCACCACCCCTGCCGGATCCAGTTGCCCAGGCTCTACCTCCACCTGCTTATCCAGGACTCAGAAGGGAACTGGCTCAATTAAACAAGGACCTAGAGAATTTGCCTCTAGGAGGAAGGTCGGCCAATCCCATGTCGGCTTTCCCAGTCAGAGAAGTCCCAAATGGCATGAATGCGCAGGGGAATCCAGTCACCATTTTCGTGGCTGTCCCCATAAAATCTGCCGAGTTACGGGATCTGAAAAAGACCCTTCCAAAACTCCATGAGAATGCTCATGAAGTGGCGGAACAGTTGGAATTGTTTCTGGGGCCCAATGAATACACATACCAAGAACTGATGTATATTCTTGGACACCTTTTCACCCCCGAAGAGAGGAACCTCATTAGGAGGGCAGCAATAGCTGCCTGGGATAGGAGACATGCAGGGCAACAGGGAGCAGTGGCTGCAGACACAAAGTTCCCCATAGCCGATCCAAATTGGAACATCAATAATAACACTCATAGGGAGCACATGAGAGATATGAAACACATGATCACTGAAGGAATTAAATTGGCCATCCCTCAAGGGAAAACTTGACCAAAGCATTTGAAATAACACAAGGAAAGGATGAGTCCCCAGGGATTTCTGTGCTCGGCTCCGTGAAGGGTTAACCAAGCACTCCAGAGTGGAGCCAGAAACCCCTGCCTTCGAGACTCTCCTGAAGATGCAATTCATCACCAAAGCATGGCCAAATATCCAGAAAAAGATCCAGAAGACAGAGGGATGGACTGATTTGGGCACGACAGATTTGATGAGAGCAGCCCAACAAGTTTTTGTGAACCAAGACTCAGTTAAAACCAAACAGAAGTCTCAGATGATGGTAGCTGCCGTGCAAACAGCAGCCAAGAATGAAGTTAGGAAAAACAGGGAGACCCAGATGTCAGATTCGAGGCCAAGGTGGAGAGATGAAAGATCTCCCAGCAGGGAGTGGAGACCCCCAGTTAGGTGAGGAGGTCCAGGAGGCAATCGAGGCGGTCGATTCCAATGGCCATCCCAGAGTAGAACTTGCTTCAGATGCGGGAAAGAGGGACATTTTGCGCGCGAATGTCCCCAAACCCCAGAGGAACGAAGCTATGCCCTATATGATTAGGGAGGTTCCAGCTCCCCAAGAGGGACCCACGGGGAGCCATTGGTAAATGTGTTAGTGGGTCCTGACCATCAGGAACGGCTGTTCCTGATCGACACTGGCGCAAGCCGGACATCTGTATGCGATCCGGTAAAGGGAGCATGCAGGTCAAAGCAGACTTTAAAGGTGGTTGGGGTGAGTGGGAAATCCCAAGAGGTCAAGATTTTGGAAGAGGTGAGATTGGAATTGAATGATGTGGTTACTGAAACCGAAATATTGTATATTCCGGATTCAGGGGTGAACTTGCTAGGAAGAGACTTGTTGGATGTTTTTGGGATAGAATTGTGGGATAGAAGGAAGGAAGTTCGCATGTGTATGCTAACAACGGAAGATGAGGAGAAGATATCATCAGATGTGTGGGCAGGAGGTGAAGGGGTTAGTAGGATGGCAATACAACCCATTCAGATCAAGATACAACTAGGAATAACTAAACTGTGGACTCCACAATATACTCTGAGTAAGAGAGGTAGGGAAGGGTTGAAACCAGTGATTGACAGATTATTGAAACAGGGACTGTTGGAACCTACTATGTCACCATTCAATTCACCGGTTTTAGCAGTAATAAAAAAGGATGGGAAGTATAGATTGGTTAATGATTTGAGGAGGATCAATGAGATAGTGGTTGTTAGATTCCCAGTGGTTCCTGATCCCTATACCATCTTGGTGCGGATCCCTCCCAAAGACAAATGCTTTACTGTGATAGATCTGAAGGATGCCTTTTGGGCGTGCCCCTTGGAGGAGGGGAGTAGAGACTTGTTTGCCTTTGAATGGAATGATCCTGAGAGTGGAAGGAAACAGTTGAGGTGGATGGTACTTCCTCAGGAATATACCGAGAGCCCTTTGTTGTTTGGACAGGCATTGGAAGAAAAGTTGGTGTCGTTTGAGAGAGAGAAAGGAATCACTCTAATTCAGTACGTGGATGACTTGTTAACTGGGGAGAAAGAGAAGGAAGTGAGAGCGGCTTCTGTGAGTCTGTTGAATTGGCTGAAGGAGCAGGGGCTGAAAGTCTCAAAAGAGAAGCTTCAGTTCGTTGAAAAAAAGGTGAAATATTTGGGACATTACATTCAGCAGGGGGTTAGGTCCTTGGACCCTGAAAGGGTGAAGGGGATCATGAGCTTGGCTCCTCCCAGGAACAAGACAGAGGTGTGGAAAGCGTTGGGATTATTGGGGTATTGTAGAATCTGGGTAGACCAATTCACAGTGTTGGCATAGTTTTTGCATAGAAAGTTGCCTGGAAAGGGAGAGCACATAGAATGGGAGAAGGGAGATAGTGAAAGGTGGGAAGAGCTGAAGAAGGCTTTGTCAACTGCTCCGGTTTTAGCCTTGCCAAACCTGAAATTACCGTTTCATTTGTATGTGGCGGTGGCTCAGGGAACAACAGTTGGAGTCCTTGCCCAAAAGAGAGGGGGGGGCAGTACCAGCCGGTAGCCTTCCTAAGCAAGGGTTTGGAGCCGGTTGTGAAAGGATGGCCAGTTTGTGTTCAGGCTGTGACAGCAACAGCGATGTTGGTGGTGGAGAACAAAAAGTTAACCTTTGGGGGAACTTGGTGGTGCATTCGCCTCATCAGGTCGACTCAGTGTTGAGCCAGCTGGCCACCACTTGGATGACCAAAGGGAGGATATTGAAGTATGAAACCATTTTGAGAACCAGTCCTGATGTGGTGATAGGAACAGACAAGAATCTAAATCCAGCAGAATTCTTGGAGGGGAGAAGGCAGGCGTGGGAACCGGAAGACCATGATTGTCTATTGCAAGTGGATCTCATGACGAAGGTTAGAGAGAACTTGGAAGAGACTCCATTGGAGAAGGGAGAGAGGTGGTTTATAGATGGATCTAGCCGGGTGGAAAATGGAAAGCGAAAATCTGGGTTTGCAATAGTAACTGGGGAAGGTGAGGGAATAGAGAAAGGGTCACTCCCAGCTGCTTGGTCAGCCCAGAAATGTGAATTGTTTGCCCTGACCAGAGCCTTGGAATTGGCTGAGAGGATGGAAGTAACGATTTGGACTGATTCCAAGTATGCATGGGAGGTGGTGCACACGTTTGGGAAAATCTGGAAAGAAAGAGGGTATATCAAGGCGGATGGGAAACAAATAGAGCAAGTGCAGTTAGTAGAACAAGCCTTAGAGGCATTGCAACTCCCCAGCCGAGTATCAATTGTCCATGTGAGCACACATCAGAAGGGGAACACACCGGAGGTTGTGGGAAACCGATGGGCGGACAAATGGGGGAAGGAAGCTGCAGGGGAGATAGAGTTGGTAATGGTATCTATACCAATACTGGAAAAGGAGGACGAGAGGAAGGAATGGGAGCCAGAGAAAAAGGAAAAGTTGGAGTTGGAGAAAGAGGGATGTGTCAAAAACCCAGAGGGATGGAAGACGTCGGAGGGAGTCAAGGTGGTGTCACCCATTGTCATGAGGGGAATATTGGAGAAAGTTCATGAAGGAGGACATTGGGGAACAGAGGCCTTGGTCATGTCCGTTAAACCTCACTATTGGAGTCTGAGGATGTGGACGGTAGCTCAGAGCATCTGCTGGAAATGTTTGATTTGTTTGAAAGTAAATAAGAAAGCGGCACGCAAGAAAGAGATGGGAGGGTGACCCCTAGTGGGTTGGCCTTTTCAGAGAGCACAAATTGATTTCATTGAGTTGCTAGAAAAGGGGGGTTGGAAAGAATCTTCCCTTAGCTCTGCTCAGGATCAGAACTTGTCCAAGGAAAGACACAGGGGTTTCTCCTTTTGAAATGCTGATGGGGAGACCCTATTTGGCCAAGCCAGGCAATCCCATACCAGAGTTCAGGGACTTGTTCCTTCGGAAATATTTGCTGGCACTGTCTCGGTCTTTGCTTTCTCTTCACAAACAGGGACTGTTGGTGCAACGACCACCTTTGGCTGGTAGCCAACACCCACACGAGGCTGGAGACTGGTCCTGATAAAGACTTGGAGAACTGCAACCTAGCTGGGAAGGTCCGTACCAGGTGCTACTGACGACTGAATCTGCAGTGCGTATTCGGGAAGGAGGCTGGACGCATTACAGCAAAGTCAAGGAAGCACCAGAACCTGAGAAACCTTGGAAGGCAATCCCAGTGGACGGTCAGCCATTAAAGGTAATCTTGAAGAAATAGCCAGCAGAAACCACCATGGAGATGTCGGCTGAACTCTGGAGAGGACTATTTGTTGCAACTATATTTACATTAATACATCAAAGAAGTTCACAATATGTTGGACCTGCAGGTGACTTGGGAATAGACTTGTGGGATGACAATGTGTTCATAAAGGATCTCAAGAAGGTCTCACATTCCTTGAACATCACCAACTGCTGGTTATGCATGCACCTGCCAGGAAGAACAGGTGAAGGATTAATCCTACATGCAATTCCACTTGATCAGAACAGACTAAGACCACAGGGGCACGGGACAGAAAAATATGGTGTAGAACGAAATATAACAGGAAGGATTTTTGTTCATTTAAGGGAAATGGCGTATGTGTGTTTTAGGAGAAATGAAACTAGAGGGCTCCATTTAGGAGATTGGGAAAAATGTAATAAGACTTTTGATATGCCATCATCCTGTAATAACCATAGCTATACCAAGAGTTATCATAAATTAGATTATTTTAATCAAGATCAATATCAGATGTGTATGCATTTTGAAGAAATGATCAATTGGACCCGGACATCACAACAGACCTATGCTATGCAAAACTTGAGGTGGGTATTGTGTGGGAAATATGCATACAGGGAGATGCCACCTTACTGGAGTAGCACATGTACACTCGGGTATGTGATACCGGTGATATATAAACTTGATGGCTTTCCCCAAGGCCGGATACGTAATAAAAGAGACTCAGAATCTGGCCTTACCCGGAGACCCTGGACCCAAATCTCCTGTGGTATAATAACACCGTTGGGAGTAGCCATGAACTACTGAGATATACATATTCTAAATAACTTCACGGTAACAATGTTCAATGATACAATAAAGAATATTAAAATGATTAACACCGAGCTTTCTGAAGTAAGACAGGTTACTCTACAAAATAGGTATGCTTTAGACATTGTATTAGCTACAAAAGGATGTGTGTGTGCTCTGATTCATTCACATTGCTGTGTATACATCCATGATTTCCTACCCAATATTACAAAGACAGTAAAAGTAATGGAAGAACGTATTCGTTCTAATCCATTATCACAAAGAGGTGACTTCTCATTACCAGACCTGTGGGGAGCACTATGGTCTTGGCTTCCCAGTTACACTTGGTTTAGTTCTACCATAATGGGAATTATATTGATTATTATATGCTGTGTATTGTTGTGTTGTTGTGTTCAGTGTCTCCCTGGTGCAATAACTACGTGTGGGAAGATAGGGAAATCCTTGGGTTCATGATTTGAGAAGAAGCAGGAAGCAGAACCTCTAATGATGTATCAGAGAGAAATCACTCTGAAAGAAGCAGAGGATCTGCTATTTGAGTTTGAGACAAGAGTGGAAAAAGAAAAAAAGGGGGGATTGTGAGCAGAACCGAAGTCATGTTGGATGGCCCATTGAATTGAATTAAGGAAGTGTGTCTCAAACTCAATAGCTCTGCTAAATAAGAAAGTGTTCCAGTTTGTGCACAAGAGAAAAAACAAGATAAGGCTAGAACAATGGAGAACTGTAATAAAGTGCTGCGATGTCAGAAACCGTGTAACTACTTTTGCTAGATAAGGAGCTAGTATGAACCTTCAAAATATATGTGTCGATTTGAAAACAGAAAGAATGTGAGCTTAGCCCTCGTACGAGGGGGCGGACAGTTAGGGTATAAAAATGCTGCCTGAATTTTGCTCTGTGTTCCTTCAATGCCTGAGAGAACCTGTCTCTGCAGACACGTGAATAAAACCTTGTTTTCCTTGGATCAACGAATCTTTTGGTGGTTTTTTTATCTGCTTCCACCTCACACTTGTATGTTGAAGGGTGACCTGAGAAGCTAAAAGCACGGTGCAATTTATATTAGCAGTGAGAAAGAAAGGAATTCAAGTCATAGGATCTTCTGCAAAAACTCACACTCATTTATGTGTGTTTCATAAACCAGATTTATTAAGAAATAATAAAATCCACAATATGAAGCCCTTTTCATGTCTTAAATTATCAGTATTCCATTCTAAACTTTTCAGACTTACCTTATAACTATAAAATATATGGTATTTGCAAATAATTCATTATTTAAACAGTACATCTGAAATGCTGAAATTCAATGACTTCTGAAGGATGCATCCAATTAAGACCAATTTTAAGACAGAAATAATTGCCGAAATTTTCATTTAGTTGCCGAAATTTTCATTTAGCAGCAGACATCTGTTTTATCCTTTTATAATTCCACCTGTGCTTAGAAATGATGCATAATAAACATTTCTAATTTGAGCATCATGTTTTCCAGAGGCTACATTAATAAAAGACACAACAGAAGTAGGGATCACTGTGCTTAAAGAGTATAGTACTAACCATTAATGTTATTGCTTTCTCACCATCATACACTATTGATGGTAGTCTTATGCTTTAATACTTTGGATCTGTACTTACATCAAGGTTGATGTTGGTATGCTTCAAGTCCAATGAAAGTATACAGGAAAACAGTGTATACATTATATTTTCCATTAATGTCTCTTCTTATGCCATGACATCTGCAGTTATAATCAAGAAATAGTTCAGATAATGAAATGAGAAGGAGGAATAACCCTGAAAAACAGATGGAAAAAACACATCTGAGGCAACAGTCAGACAAACAAAATTTGAGTTTGGGACAGCATCTCATACATGACTCTCTGATTCCCTGATTCTTTATTTTTAACAGAATAAAGGCATGAAGGGAGGGAAGCACATTCATAATTTCAAGTTTCTGTTACTATAATCTTATAATAACAGCAACATAAGATTCATTACTTTTATTTCCTAGTCCAGTCTAGCTTAAAGAGCTGACAGATAAGATCACACAAAACACTACAGGGATAGTGTATAGGATGTGTCCAAAATCCAGGACTCCTGACTGAAGGGAATGAAATTTGGGGAAGTTATGGGTAGGTCAGTGTTACTGCCTTTTGCTGTTGTGCTGGGCTGCTCCCGTGATCACATGGTCTTCATTTTCAATATTCTGTGACCATTTCCCAGCCAGTCTAATAATATCTCTCTGCCTTCCCCACCTAGGCAGCAGCCATTTACCTGCCTACTGGCAAGGACAGGGCAGGATAGGGCAGGGTAGGTAGCAGGCAGGCAGGCAGGCAGGAAGAAAGGAAGGGAGGGAGGGAGGGAGGGAGGGAGGGAGGGAGGGAGGGAAACAGGGAGGGAAGAAAAGAAAGAAGGTGGAAGGAATGTTTCTCTGCCAGCTTTCCACTAGGAAATTCAGTGGTGAAATCAACAAGAAGTTAGAATTTGTTCCCGTTCTCACTGGCTTTTGCCCACCAGTGCTTACCCTGCTTCTCTGAAACAATGACCCAAGAGGGCACAGGTTATCTAGTACATTTCTAATTCTGAAAAAGGGAACAGGAAAGGAACTAGGAAGTATCCTGTCACAGAAGTAACAAATAGGGACTCCGTTAACCAATTTTCATTCTCAGTACCATACCTAGATGTTGAACCATTAAGTTCAGGTGACTGTCAGGTAGAGCTGAGCATTTGACCTGAAAATGTAACATTTCAGAAATTGCTGCTAGTTCAGTTCAGATTAATTTCTCCCTTGTGAAAATAAAAATAAGAGAGAAAATATATCATGAGATTGTCTGAACTATTTATATGAAAACTACAGGTTAGAGAGATAAAATTGGGGCATTTTTTCCAAACTTACCACTTTAATAAATATCTTCCAGATTTAATTATTTTCTAGATTCAATCATAGGCTCAGTTAAATATGTAACTACAAATCTTGAGGTATATCTGCATATACAGACGTTTAATTCTAAATAATTAAATTAAATATTTGGCATTTTCTGTTATTATTGCAGGATTAACCAAAACTGCAGCAAGTCTGCCCCTTGCTGGGCAAAAGTAACATGAGTTTACTCCACAGGAAACAGATGTAGCTAATATCTATCTATGATCTACACAATTACAAAAACAAGGCAGCAGTGGGAGGGGGGGAGATTTCCTGTCTGGATATATACTATGTAAATAAATAAAGTAGGATAGTTAATCATCTGATTAAACAGAGTTCACAAGGTCTTATTTTTTTCACAACTGTACTTAGGATCTTAGAAATTAGAACAGGTTAGAAATAAGATATGTATGTGTGTATAAATTGAGTAAAACTGCCAAACAATTATAAATATAAAAAAAATCTAGCTCTAGGTTTTTAGCACTGGCACTTTCTGTGCACTATTAAGAAATGCAACAGATATGCCAACAAGCAAGGACTGTCAGTCAAATCTTTAGTGCAGACTGTTATAACTAACAGAAATCTAGGGTTATACATAGATCTATCAGATGCAAAATTGCAAGCAACCACAGGTAGCAACAAAACTTTACTGTTTCCACAGCTGCACTCTGCCATCTAGTGGTTATCCAGATTTTTACCAAACTCAACTACAAACTGAAAAGTTCTGAATTGCAACACACTAGAGAAAGTGGTTCAGGAAATTCTACTGGGTTTTACCTATGTTGTTGGTTGATCTTTTCATCTAGGTTATAGCATGCTTCATGTGACTAAACATTCAGATGTCTGATTTGATTGTGCTTTTCGGAATATGAAAGAGGTATTTATTTAAAACAGCTATACTGTATACATATACTTACGGAGTAAATAAAACTATGTCCAAACCCATATCCCTTACAAATCTAAACCCCATTATATCGACCTTGAAGACTCCCATCAACAGCAGATGCAATAGAAGAGGAGAATTACAGATAATTCACTGCTCATTGTCACAATGTACATTTGAGTGGAACCACATCCAGATTTTCTCATTACATTCTGTCAGTATTCTTCTGGAAAGCATCATTGACATTTTCACTGCAGATGCATTATTAATGTTGCTGTTATTGCATTTCAGTATTGACCTCTATGTCAGAATGCTTGTTCTGAGTTCATTTCATAATATAGTCCATATTATAGGACATGGGAATCTTGTCCCTAATAGAATTAACTGTTCAATTTATAAATATGAATGATTCAGCTTACCCTGTCATGCAAGCGTGACTTTTGAAGACAATACATTATTGTATTTAATAATCACAATCATTATGCTTCTTCTCAGTTAGATATTCTGTCATTTTGAATGATGCATCACAATCATAAATAATAAAAACTACTAAAATTTGACAGTGCTAAATATTTCTAAAAAATAATGCATTGTAAACTCTAATTGAAGTGTGCAAAAGAGTTATATTTTGCTTTACATATCACAAATAATTGTGGATTGGCATAGTATTGTAAACATGAACCATTCAATCATATATACCATTATTTAAATCATTATTTGATTTAAAAGAATCAAATGTGTGTTATTTATAGTATATTTATAGGCTCTGAATTATAGAACTTCTATAATGTGTTATTTGTAGTCTATTTATAGGCTCTGACTTACAGATCTTCCAATTTTTATTTTGTTTGGCTCTTATTAGTTTGCTTTATCAAAGTTATTGCTATTGTTTTGCTTCCCTTCTTATCAGCACAATACAAAGCAACTAAAGAAGATACTACAATTCCTTTTATACATGTTTTCTCAGAGATTAACTTTAAGTAGATTGTTTGCTTTTAACATGACAGTTTTCCTAACACACATGCACAAATCTATATTTGACACAGATTTTATTTTTGGATGTCCTGATTCTGATGCTAAATTTGAAATGATGGTGTGAATTTTACAGAACACTATTTCCTTTTTTAAAGGATGTTCACAGCTAATCTATCATTTAAAGGGCAGACAGAGGTCAGTAAAGTAGGAAACAAAGACAGGTGGGCTAACCGAAACATGAAACTTAATTTTGCCTTGTTCTGTTGCTAAATTAGAATTCTTTTCCTTTTTCCTATAAAAAAACCAAATTGAAATAATTAGATATAATTCTCCCATTTTGCTTTATTTAACAGACAAAAACAATCCATAGAGCTAGCAAGGATGTGTTGCTGGCCTAGAAATCAAGAGACTGTGAGTTCTAGTCCCACCTTAAGCACAAAAGTCAGCTGGGTGATTTCGAACCACTCTCTTTCTCAACCCAAGCCACCTCACAGGTTTGTGGGGAAATAAGAGAATGAAGAAATACTACATATGTTTGCTCGCTCAGCTTAATTATAAAGTAATAAAGATGGAATAAACTCTAAAAAAAGAAAGATGGTGACAATCAAAGTTCTATCACTTTTATGCAACCTACAAACAAACAAACAAAAACCTAAAGCTGAGCTTTGATTGTACTACTATAGCTACCATATTGACTTTTCTGACTACATCCTATGGACATCTCTGAAAGTAGAAGGACAGATAAAAGTTTGAAGATAAATTACACTAAATTCCTTTCCTTTAAAAATTGCATGTAAATGAAAACAGCATTTGTGTTCCTATCATCACTGATACATCCTTTAATAGCAAAGAAAGATATATTTCCAATAAAATATTACAGTCCAATTCATAGCAATTTTTTCCCTGCCTTTATTATTTTTATAAATAACTCAAGGTAGAGAACATACCTAATATACTTCTTCCTCTCCCTATTTTCTCCACAATCAGAACTGAGTTGCAGGAGAGAGAATGACTGGCCACAGAAACCTAGCCAATTTTCATTCCTAAGGCAGAACTAGAACTCACAGTCTCCTGGTTTCCTGTCTGGTTCCTTAACCACCAGACCAAACTGGCTGTCATATTTACTGTATATATACATTTGTCTTTCTCTTCCAATGCTTCTAGGGTTTTACATCTGTTTCAGAGATCCAATTATCATTCTTCCAGCTGTGGTCAATTCTAATAGCACTAAAGATATATTTGAATATTTACAATATAACCTGAAAGTACACTTCTCACACTTTTAAAAGCTTTTCTATCAAATTGGTTTGCCACTGACTTCTTTCAGGGTGTTCTTTTGACTCCTTAGTCTAGACTACATCCTTATGTTTCTCTAGCAGAATCACAATGTTTAGCTGAATTGGCCTTTGCTGACCTTCTGAACTCTGACAAGATCAACAAGGGGCTATCATCTGTTGAGGAAGAAATAATAGTTGTAAGTTATTTCATCTGAATTAACAGTGAATCAAATTAAGTTTTGTCTTAAATCTGTCTATTTCATTATCTCTGCCCTGTCTAATTTTTAAAATGTGAGCTAAAAGCCCACATTTATTTCTTATTCCTAGATATAGGAATATTTCTTATTAGTGAATTGACTAGTAAGGAATTTGATAGGTTGGACTATAATAAAGATTTGCAGAAGACAAGACAAAATTACAGCTCTTGTAGAATTTACAGCACTTTCATTTGTATAATCAAACAGGATATTAATTTGGAATTAAAATTAATGTTATTTTTAATTTCTGGAATACCCAAAATATCAGCAGGATCAATTATTTATGTTATCATGTAACCATAATTTGCTGGACTTTAATCATTCTCTGTGTGTATGTGTGTGTTGTGTACGGTATTTGCCCCATGGCTCATCCTGCTTTATATTTAAAACTTTAATGGTCAATAATTATAACCTGAGGTTGGATTAGCTTGACATCTGCTAATAAGTAAACTATTCCCCCACCTCTAAAAAATAACTCCACGATCCTCATAAGCTTCCTTAAGTGCTTTAGCCCCTGAGCCAGTCAAGCTCTGAACTATCAACAACTTCTCTGGTTCTTCAATTTACACCTGTTAAGTCAAGATTAGCCAATATTGGATTAAAGAAATGAAATGCTGAAACAGTCCAAAGTTCCGTAATGGATTAGGAGTCTTAATGAATAGCAACAAATATTCTTATTCACCTTGCACTGTTTTACAATTTGTTTAATAATATATGTTTAAAGACACATTATTTTCTTGCAAAATGTTAGGCTCTTACATTGAAAATCTAATGATGTAACAAGCAGTAACTTTAAGATAATTTAAAAGACAGTGGCACAAATTACTGGGTACAGTGTTTTAATTGAGGTTTGTTTCTCTGAGGTTTTTTTTTTTTAAATTTCTTGAGGGAAGGAAGTTTCTTTTCTTTTGTTTGATGCCTTGTTATCAGTTTTTTTTTACTCCTGGTAACTACCTGGAGTAGTTCCTGAATTTTTTGTTGGCAAGAGTTTGAAAATGGTTTGCTATTGCCTGCTCCTTAAGACTGGGTGAGGATGCCTGGCCCATGGTCACCCAGCTGGCCTAAGATAGCATTAGGAATCACAGTCTCCCAGTTTCTAGTCTGACTGATTATCAGTCAGTTTATTAGTCCGTTACACCAGACTGATTATCTGAAGAATTGGCTACCTATCTAAAGGCACCTGCAATCTTACAATGCTTTACCTGTACCCAAGGCTAAAAACAGTATTAATTCTGTTGAAATATATTAAGTGTCATTACATAAATAGTACTATATTGCTCATCATATTAAGAGGAGGAATAGGGGATGAAATAGGGAGAACAAAATATGAAACAAACATGAGTGTCCTATGAGACTATACAAAATAATAAATAAAAGTAAGAAATCACAAAAGATAAAGGATTAAATTCCATTCAGGAGCCAAAACATCTGATAAAAAAGGGATGTTCATAAGAAGATTACTGAATTTTAAAAAAATATAGGAAGAACAACATTGGCATCACCCAAGATTCATTTCATTAAACACCACAGGGTTCTACAGAAAAGGTCAGAAAAGGTGGTATTCAGCAGGTTCTGACCAGTTCTGGAGAACTGGTAGCAGAAATTTTGAGTAGTTCAGAGAACTGGCAAATACCACCTCTGACTGGAGATTTTACAGTATCCTTCCCTGCCACGCAAACCAAGTCATGCCCACAGAACCGGTCATAAAAAAAATTTGAATCCCACCACTGCTTCAGATGCTAGTGGAAAACCACAGACAAACAAAAATAGAAAAATCCTTTCCTGTTTGATTCTTCTGTGAACAACTTTCAGATATGACAATAACGACCTATTGCACTATTCTATTTTAGAAGGAACTCCCTTATTATTTTCACTCATTTTTTCAAAAAGTTATTTGAACTTACTTCTCCATTTATCAAGTAGCTTTCAGATCCAAAACGGGCTGATAGAAATCCCATGAAGCACGTCCAATATCTAGAGAATAACTTCAAGGAAGAAAATAAAATCACTCTGTATTCAGGATTTTCAATACCTGTAAGTTTCTCATAGGAAATTATTATTTGTGTTTGTATGGCCCGATAAGAATATTATCCTTTTTTAGGAGAAGATACTAGAATGTATATGCCACAGATACAAACATTCCTGCATTTAATAATATCCTACTATCTGTGAGAACAGAAGAACAGTTACTTTTTTTTCCCAACAATGTCAACGCTTAGATTACAAGATTACATAGTCAGCAGTAGCAAATCCTTAATTACTCATGAGCTACATAGTTAATATAGTTGCCATAACTTTCTTTTCTGACTACAGTCTTTCAAAGGTCCTGTCATCATGGTAAAGAATACACAAATATTCATAGGATCAAAAAAAATCTGATTTTATTTTGCTTGGGTGAGTCTTTTTGTTGAGTTTCTGAGCATTCGTTTCTCTGTTCAAAGGTACAAACTCCATTCTATTTCTCCACAAGAAGAAATATCAACCACCACTTTTCTTCCACCTCTTCCTCCTTCTCTTCCTCCTCCTTGCAAATGGTATTTTTCCTAAAAGAAAAATATTACCAAACTATCTGATTGATTCTAAGCAAATTGTTCAACGTTACTATTGCAAGGAAACAATTTACAAGGCAGTTAGAAGTAAAAAAATAACATGCTAAGCTAGCTAACTGGAAAGTTAAGTCATTAATAACAGAGCTTTGTGTTATAAAAACACAGGACGTAATTATTGAGAAAGACAAAGTGTTTTTATCTACTTTCTCACCATTTAGGTAAGATCCACTTACCTGCCCTAAAGAACAAAAAAGTATAAGTGTGTATCCAGAGGATTATCTTCATTTTGTAGTGTTTTTATCTTGGTTGATGGGCAGGAAATTAAAAGGGCCAACCATTATGTGTCTTATATCTAAAGTAAATAAACAAAACACAGGCAATTCTCCAAATGATTGAGCAATGAAAATTATTTACATTGTTTTTATATATGAGCAGTGATGTAGAAGATACTGTGGAATCAAAATTATATCTTAGAAATATACTTCATATGTATATACTTTTATCATCTTATCAGTGTGTATTTATTGTATGTAACAATAATGATAATGGCTGCCTTTTAACAACAGGTTTGTTTTTTAGACTGAATTTAAGAGGGATTTTTAAGAGATACATTTAGTACCTTTTGTTTATACAAATCTTCAAGTATCCACTTTGCTTCTTAGCAAGTGCTGGGGCAGAATAGGCTTCAGCTCTACTCTACCAAGACTGAATGGCTCTGGGTTTAGGAATCCGTGGAACTGTTAATATTTTCCATCTTTGGTTCTGGATGTGTTGTGCTACTCTAAACAGAATGTATACATAATCTGGTGGTCTTTCTGGATTCATTGTTCCTATTTGAAGAGAAGGAACAGCCATGGCTGAGTGAGTTTTGTACTTTACTTTTCTTTTATGGAGAATAGTCATTCAGGTCATGTTGTCCCAAAGGTGCTTTTTCAAGAGCAACTAGACTTTCTAGTTTTTCTTTGAAGACATTTCACTTCTCATCCAAGAAGTTTCTTCAAAGAAGCAAAAGAAAAACCAGAAAGTCCAGTGGCCTCTTAAAAAAGCAACTTTGGGTTTACTTTCCTTCATTTCCCTCATCCTTTTCTGGACCGAGGCACTGCTCATGTCACTGACACCTTTGTCATCTCCTGAAAGGATTACTGTATGACATGCCACATGAGACTGCCCTCAATATCTGGAAGCTGCAACTGGGTTCATAATGCAGCATCCTAGGTGGACATGAACATCACCTTGGTATACTCAAATTGACTGGTATTTCCATGTGAAATTCAAAGTATTCCTTCTCACCTGTAGCGTGGGGCCAGGTTATTTGTGGGACAGCTTCTCCCTAATTCTTTCTAGCCAATGAAATGGAAATGAAGGAACAGAAGAAGGGAGAAAAGACTTTGAAAGCTAGTATCTTCCTGTTTACTTATTTGGGGCAGTCTTCATTTTGAGAAGGGAGAGTTTTGACCACTTCAGGTCAGGAATATATCACTCTCTGGTAGGGTCTCCATCTTAATTCCTTAAAACCATTTGTTTATGTAGCAAACTCACATAAGAGTTTGGTACCTATATAAGACAGGAATAAGAATTAAGCATATTCAGTGGCACCAGCTTGGCAACAGGCCAGCTGGAATAATGAGAACTCCATTACCCTGCAATGTTTTGTGACAGTTTTAGAGTATTTTGACTCTTGCATTTCAATTTTTATGTCCCTACCTTGAAGAATGGCAGGCAACTGGATATCCTGTAGATCAGGAGTCTCCAACCTTTGCAACTTTAAGATTTGTGGACTTCAATTCCCAGCTTTGCTGGCTGAAGAATTTTGGGAGTTGAAGTCAGCAAGTCTTAAAATTGCCAAGGTTGGAGAGCCCTGCTTTAGATGGTTTCGACCAGGGGTCGCCAACCTTTTGGACCTCAGGGATCACGAAACTCATAATTTTAAATCCCGGGGACCACTAATATTGACTGACAGTGGCTTGCTGATGTTGGTGGGTAACCTCTCTCTCTCCCTCTCCTTCCTCCCCCCTCTCTCTCACACACACACAAACACAGAGGCAGGGATGGGATTCAAATTTCTGAACCTGTTCTGTGGGCATGGCCTAATTTGTGGGTGTGGCTTGATCATCATGTGACTGGCTGGGCATGGCTTATATGTAAATATTATAAATATTTATGTAAATATTGATTTTTTTTATTAAAAAAAGGAACTTTTATCCAAAATCAGTCAAAGCAGGCAGAATCATGCTCACAGAATCATTCAGAGATGTATCTATCTGCCACCGGCTACCTGAGCCTGCCACATAAAATTTGCTTGTAAGCAAACTCATAAAATTAACTCACAACACACCATGTATGTAAATATTGATTTTTTTTTATAAAAAAGAGCAACTTTTACCCAAAATAAGGCAAAGCAGGAAGGCAGATTGAATTGTTCACAGAATCATTCCGAGATCTATCTGCCATTGGCTACCTGAGTCTGTCATATAAAATTTGCTTGCCGTGAATCTGCAACTAAATAATAGAACCTTCAGTCCTAAGGAAGGCTCAGTTCTACTTAAAAGCAGAGCCAAAGATCTGAAGACTAGCTAGAACAGCAGTCGCCACTGGTGAAACACAAGAAAATTCTGGTGGGCCACAGAGAAATTCACTCCCAGAGCATCCCCCCAAAGCAATTAATCCAGGCTGTGCAGAAACACAAGGCTGTGCCACCCACATGGCCCATGGGAACCCGCCTTGCCCACTCACTCCTTACCTGGCAAAGTTGCCTGGTAAATTGCTATTTTTTCCTTTTTCCGACCATCCGGTGTTCTACTGTGCCGGGAGATTTAGATTAGCTAGTAAGTTGAAAATGATTGGATTTCTTGCTTTCTAGCTAGTCTTTAGATCTTCGGCTCTGCTTTTAAGCATAGCCAAACCTCCCTTAGGACTGAAGGTTCTCACGGCAAGCAAATTTGAGAGTCTGAGCTAGCCAATGGCAGATAGATAGATCACTGAATGAGCAACTCTTTGTGAGCAACTCTATCTGCCTGCCTGCTTTGCCTAATTTTGGATAAAAGTTGCTCTTTTTTAATAAAAAAAATTCAAGATTGATATAAATATTTATAATATTTACATACAAGCCATGCCCAGCCAGTCAAATGACCAAGTCACACTCAAAAATTAGGCCACACCCACAGAACCTGGGATAGTGATCCCTGGGATTTAAAATTATGAGTTTGGTGGTTCCTAGGTTCCAAAAAGTTGGCGACCCCTGAGCTAGAAAGCAAGAAATCCAATGGTTTTCTGCTTTCTAGTTAATCTAAATCTCCTGACACAGCAAAACAGCTGGTCAGGAAAAAAAAAGAGCAACTGAGCAGGAAAGTTCCCCAGATAAGGAGTGAGTGGGCGGGGAGGGTCCCGCAGGCCATGTGGGTGGCACAGACTGGATTAATTGCTTTGGGGGGGGTGCTCTGGGGGGGTGACTTTTTTCTGCACACCACCAAAATTTTCTCATGGCCCACCGGTGGCCGCAGCCCACCGGTTGGCAACCTCTGATTTAGACTACAACTTCCATAAAGCTCAAGAGCCTGTCTAATAGTTAGGAGATATCGTCCGAAATATTTGAAATGCATAAGTTGCCTGTTTCTGCTTTAATCTCTTCAAGAAGTAAAAGCCAGAAGATAGCTGAATGTTAATTCTAGTGGTCAGAATTATTTCAACATGTATGGTACCATAGTTAAGATATCCGAGTGATAGATCTACCAACAAGCTAAGATTATCAATAAACATGTTTATGCTGTTCTCTGAGACCATATACATTCACAGAAAAGGAAAACAGATACCGGTGACATAGTGAGACCAGAACTTTCTTACTACTTTCCAACCCTCTAGTGGGCACCTGGATTTTGGAGTCCAAATCTAGAGAAGGTCCATGGATGCTTAAGAAAATTGGAATTTTAAATGATTTAAATTAGGGATTGAGATATGGAGAATTCATGCCTTTAAATTCAAACCATGGATGCTTCCCTTACTTTGGAAAAAAAAAACCCACTTCTGTAATAGAAGGTAACAGGATGAGATAATATGGCTGCATCTTATCCAACCTTCTCTCAGACAGGCCTCAGATACAGTGGACCTACTGCTGGGGAAGCATGCACCTCAACTGCATTACACAACAGGCCTTCCCAGCCTATTGACATGAACAGGAATTTTCTTCCCATCAAACGAACACAGAACTGGGTGACAGATAAAACACAGCTAGTATGATTCCATTCAAATGTCTACATTTATAGTTTACATCATCCCCATTTATTCCCTTGGCTGGCATTTGCTTTGTTCCACGCGTAAAGCAGACTTATGATTTTGCTTGTTTTGGAAAATAACTAGCTTTTCCTGCTTAATCCAACACAAGCCATGGTGTGTAAAATTTATGGCACTTTCACCTTTTCCAGAAATCTGTGTGAAAGTGACCAACTCAATTTAGATTAACTATTGACAGATTCCTTGGGAACATATGTGTATTTCAGGAAATTATTGTCTATTGGACAGCGAATGCATGCTCTCAAAGCATTCTCCTGCTGCCCACTTACAAGCAGTCCAGTGTGAAAAATACTTTATTTTATTGTCATTGTGTCAGTGTCATACCAAGTTATTGATATAGCAAAGGAAATCTTTAAAAAATGTCTAGTTAATAAAGGTACTTTCCCTTAATTGGAAGCATGTCTGAACTCTGCTGAAGATGTGATTACCAAAAAGGTTTGAATAAGCTTTGATTTATTTATAGGACTGACCTTGCTATATACAGTACAGCCTAATGAAACAATATTTTCTGGGATATTAAGCCCTAGAGTGATTTGGGGATATTTTAATTTTTGCTTCATGTAATATTTGAACCCAACTAATTGCAGCATGACTTTTCATGCTGTAGTACTACAGTCTTGAAATCAAGTATCATATAAAGCTACAAAGGAAGACTTTCAGAGAAATGGCTATTCATATTTTAGGGAGTGATTCCTCAGTTCAGATCCGTAAGATCAGGATTCAAATTCAGAGGGAGTGAGGGGGAGAGGGAAGGGGAGAGGGAGGAGGGGGATTTGAGATGAAATATCAAATCCTCCAGATCTCCTTGGGGGAAATATACATAAAATGGGATTGATTAGTTTGATTAGAGCTTTTTCCAATACTAAAATAAAAAACAAGACACTTGGAATTGAAAAAGTTAATCATGTTTATTACAAAATTTAAAACCTGATCAATGGAACATACTCCTCAGCAAGTCTTCAAACCCAGGTTACAGGCAACAAGATGGGAAATCACTTATCTGCATATCCACAAGTTTAATACACAAATATTGTATAATCTCAGTCTTGCTCTTTTGAGGGATTATTACCAGGATTTGTTTGCTGCAAGACAGACTCCAATCCATATCTGTCAGAATACATGCTATCTGCTTTTGTTTTCTACATTGAAAGGAGGAAAAAAAAGGAAAATGCATCATGTTCGTACTCTTTTATAAAAGGATACAGATATGGGCCAAAATCTGGAAAAAAATTAATTCTATACTTTTAATAGCAAGAATGTACTGTAGAGCTGCTACCAACAGGTACAAAATAAGAGGATGTCAATGTAAAAGGCTCCTGCCCATCCCTTCCTGACACATGATCCAGGTTTTTGACTGCTATCAATTCAGGATGGCTCATTTGCTTTTGTTTTCTTCTGAAGGATCCAGCCTTAGCAAAGTCTCAACAGCAATTTCATCTGTGGTTCAGTTGACCATAGTCTGGGTAATGCAGGACCAAAGAGGGCAACACCATTTTCTACATCTTAGCTCCTCCAATTTTTTTTTGTGATAGTTTTAGTTAATTTTCGGCACATATTTTTTTTGCATCCATTCATTGCCTGATTAGGGCTGCAAAACATCAGACACTAGGTTCTCTTTGTTGCTATCCCAATTTTTGCTAGTCCTTGGATCTGGTAGTCCTAAATTGATGATATTAAGTGTGAACAGTTCAGCTTATTAAGGTGAGGAAGCCAAGCAGTGGTACAGTCCAGCTTGCACCCATGTACTACAGTCCTAAATGACTAAGGATTGTAATCTCCTTAGATACTGAAGTCAAAGACATTATTGAAGGAAGCAAGGTATACAAAATTCTATTTCTTGGAATAGAACTGAGAAACAGCACATTTAATTACACTCCTTTAATTTGCTCAAATTAGTACTAATAATTGGCATTAAATGCACATCAGATTTAAAACACACCTTCTAATGCTAAGAATACTTTGGCAGGCTATGAGCCTTCAGAGAATGTCCCCTAGGGATCAGATTGTGAGAGAAGCTGACTATTTAAACTAACTTTCCCAATACTTACTTATCAGTAGGTGACACTTACTGGAATAAAGCATGTTCAAACACTAGATCTAAGCCAGGCAAAAGCATTCATGTTTTCTCATCGGATTATCTTTGGGATCTTTTTCAATATTTACTGCTTGGAATGCTTTCCAGGTAAAAGAATGAGGCCAAAGGGTTGAAAACTATGGAGAATTGCTATGGAATTGTCAGGTCGCATTTCACACATTATAGAATCTACTTCCTGGCCCCACCCATGTAATCGGCCTCTCACAAAGCACACCGGTCCAGGGAAACTTGGACAGATGTAGCGGGGTCTCCTTTATGGGAAAGCCATTCCCGGAGCCTAGCTGGGACCTCTAGTTTCAAGGTTACCCAGCCACATTAAGTCACACGGTGACTGATTTGGAGTTTATGAGGATATTGTACTGTGATGTGCAAAGTGAGATTGTAAAGTTGCGTGTGCAAAGTTAGCGGGGGGGGGGGGGTATTCAACCATTCACGGCATGTTATTTTCTGAGGTAACAAAGTCTCTGAAGAATGACACAACTCCGCAACACCCTGGTGTAAAAACCACCTGCAGGATTTTTTTTTTTTTTTCCTTTTTGGTTTTTATTGCCCAGCTGTTCCAAGTCAAACTTTAATCGGGGCGCTTTTAGTCCGAGCCCAACCCATTCTGTACAAAACCTGAACAAGGTAAAATATGCCTGTATTCCCCACCAAGGGAGCCTCGCGGCCTTTTTCAGAAACTCGGGAGATCCTTCCCTCGTTTCAGTTTCTACAAATGGCTATTAGAAAAGCGCAGTCAATAAATTACAATAAATAGGATTAGCAGGGTCCACCTGCCCCGCCCTCACTCGCCTGGAGACGCTGGGCTCACAACTCGGGATACGTTCCGGCCCCGCCCGCGCAATAATAGGCAGCGGCGTTCGCCTCCGGGCCTTCGTGGCTCGCATAAGGGAGCCCCAGGTCGCCCGGGCGGCAGGCGAAGGGCAGATATTGCTCAAATTCGGCGCGGTCCACATCCGCCAGTAAGTCCACGTCGTGCGGGGGCAGCTGCTCGAGCCCCGCGGGGGCTTCCGCTCGGCGACGGGGTTGCTGCTGCTGCTGCTGCTGCTGCTGCTGCGCGTGGTCCGGGGCGGGCGAGGAAGGGTAGGAGGCCAAGGGCACCTGGAAGCGACTACGGAAAAGGCTGACGCCGACATTGGGGCTACCACCGTTGTTGCCGTGGCCGCTGGCAGGAACGCCGTTGCACGGATACTCGGACCCAGGCGGCGTCGGGTAGCCGTAGGGGCCCAGCAGGCAGCCGCCTTCCTCCGGGTGGGGAGGCGGGAAAAAGACAGGTTCTGCGCAGGCGCCGCCCTGGGATTCGGGCTCCGGCGTAGGCAGGCTGTAGTTCCCGAAATGGGTGCTCAAAGCCGACAGCGGGAGCGGCGCGCAGTCCCGGTAATGGAAGCTCCCGGCGGCGTAATTCGGCTGCTCTGCGTAAGAAAGGCCGAGCCCCTCGCAGCTGCCTCCATTTCCCGCCTCTCCGGGCAGGCCCAGCTGGTGATGCTGAACTGGGAGGAAGCCGCTCCCACCGTCCGCGGCGCCGTCGTTGCGTTTAAGGCGCTTGACTTGCTTCCTGCGCCGCGGCCGATACTTGTAGTGGGGGTGGTCCCGCATGTGCTGCAGCCGCAGCCGCTCCGCCTCTTCTACGAAGGGGCGCTTCTCCTCCTGGGTCAGCGCCCGCCACGACTGTCCTGTCAAGGCAAAGGAGAAATCGGAGTTTTAGCCGAGTGAGAGCGGAAACCGAGGGCCAAACTGTGGCTGGGCTCGTGGGTGGTGGGAGGAAAAATCATCCAGTTCACTGGTTTTGGCGGGGAGTCGCTTTTCCACCCAGACCCGCCTGCCTTCAGGGGAGGAGGTGGTTTATTGTGGCACGACTTGAAAACTAGTGGTTAAAACTTGTGGTCTCTTCCTGGACCGAGGAAGTGACCGCGGCTCGTGCTGTTTTCGGCTACAATTAGGTCCCCTCTCGATCCCGCCCAGCTGCGGCCGTAGGATGCGGGGGGGGGGGGGGGGAAGGACGCGAAAACCCAAGGAAGTGGGCTACCCACAAGGCGTTTTCGTTTATAGAAACTTTCCTGAACTACATTTCAGTTGTATGGCAGTAACTAAGCCGTTTTCTGGCATCACCACTAGGAAAGCAACGACGAGCAATGGCCGGCTGCAAGCTATTTATTATTTCACTCGCCCCGTTCTGGTTCTTGGAATGGCCTATATCTATTAAGGAGCTGCCGCGAGCGATCTTTAGCGGAAGATGAGAAGGCTGGCAAGGATTTTGCCCGCCTGTTGGGGGAGGGAGACGATTCCCGGCAGACTTTTTAAGCGTTTTCCTAAAAGCTTGCCGGAGAAAAGTCGTCGTCGTCGTCGTCGATTCAGGACCCCTGGATGAGCGTCGGGTTGCGCAACGCTCTGTAAAAATCACAAGCCAGTCGGCTGGGTCACGAGGCTGCTGCTTTAGTTCCTGTACAAAAGTTCCCGCAGTCTCGCTTCCGAAGCCAACGGGGGTTATTCCGCGACGGGCCGGCATACAGAAAAATAATAGTGCGCAATATTTGGATGGCACACGGAAAAGTGATACCGCGCGGTATTTCGCAGCGATTTCCCGCTCCGCCGACGCCCCTTGGACTTACCCAGCATCTTGCTAAGCTCCGCGTTGTGCAGATCCGGGTTCTGCTGCGCTAACCGCTTGCGTTCGTCCTTCGCCCAGACCATGAAAGCGTTCATGGGGCGGCGAATGCGGGTCTCCCCTTTGGCCCGGCCCGAGGCTCCCTGATGTGCTTGATCGGCCGCCGCTTCGCCTTTGCCTTTGCCGTCGGTTAAGGGGCTCAGCGCTTCTGCCCACTGACACTGCATCATGAGGGGAGGGAGGGAGGACCGTCCTTGCGCCTGGTCGTCGCTACTGGCGTATCCAGCATCGGGGCTGCTCATTTCCACAGAGCTCCAGCGGCCCGGTCAGCGTCGGGCCCCTCGGGGTGCCTCCAGAAGGCGAGCAGCCGAGCGAGTTCTTGCGCCGCGCCGTTCCGCTGCAAACGAAGCTTGGAAGCGCCTCTGATGCGAACCCAGAGCTCCGACAGTCCTTGAGTAGCTGGCGGCTGTCACCGCGCTGCCCTGTTTAAACTGAGCAACAGCCAATCGGGCCGCGTGGGTGTGGCCAGAGAGCCTGAGCGGCCGAGGAGGGGACCAGTTTTATCTGCAATTCACCTGTATGGGATTGAGCCAGAAATAACCCTTCTCAGCGAGGAGTGGATTTTTCCATGACCTGAGTCTACGTGGAAGTAAATTCCATTGAGATCAATGGAATCTACTTTCAAGTAAGTAAGAGACTCGAAAATGACTTATTTGAGCTGTCAAAAGAAAGGGGGAAATGAAAGGTTTATCCGTGAAAATAGGTTGGTTGGTTTGTGTTAAGATAGTTTGCTTCTACGTGCACGGAGGGAAGATGAAGCACTTTCGACCTCTTTCGACCGTTTCCTGTCTGTTGGACCACGTTTCCTAGACAGGATGTGTTCTAACAAATACCATATAAGCAATACTATTTTAAGAACGGGCTTATGGAGTAGACGAAGTGCTTTTTAAATATTGCTTTCTTTATCAATACTGCGGTCGTGTTTAATAAAGTGTATATTGTTAGTATGCATATTCACATTTTGGAATATTCTCATACGATAACTATGACAATTACTGTAAAATAATTTGTCATGGTAATTATTCCATTTGTAAATGTCTCATTTAACCTGTTTGCTCCTTTAATTGTTGTTAATTCTGATCATTACAGCACAGGAATTCGTTCTAGGTTGAAGCAAGTCTAAACAAGCTAAGATGGCGCAGTGCGTTGTTATAATTAACACACGAAATGAAAAGGGTTTTAGCGCATGCATACACTTTTAACATGCCTTGAACAAGCTGTTGGAATTGACTTAACCTTGTCCGGATATAGTAAATCTGATGTCTGAAAAAGTGAAAATACTTTAAATAACCGGAAGTAGCTGATACAGATTTTATGTTCTTCCAAGCGATTTCAGCTTTAGCTGTGCCTTATTCATTGGTCGAAAGTTCTGTTAAAATAGCTATACTGTGAACCTCATGTATTACTTACCTGCACACAATGTTTGAATTGTGTTATGATATCACTAAACAATTCACATTGATTTACATCATAACATTTACAGGGAAGTATATTAGTCTACTCCTTATTTTAGCTAGCAACTGAAGGTTGCCATTCTAAATATATTTAATAGGGCAGCCCCAGTGCGATTTATTCACAGATAAAGACACATCAGAATGCACTTTGGGACTTGAGGTTGAAACTTTATCATAGGAACAGGTTGCTTTCCAGGTAGGTCCAGAAGTTTCATTTTATTTTTATTTCGTTTTTGCTGGCGTTTGATTCTGTTTCCTTGATGTAAACTGGGTTCCTATGTAGAATATTACTATTAATCCTCATGGCCCGCAGGAAATTGTAATCCTAATCTTAACTCTAAATTCATGTTTGCTGTTATGGGAAAGTGGATTAGCTTAGGTGGAACATAGGTTACAATTCTCAAATGACTCTAAAACTATGGATAAAGTAAATGAACTAAAACCCTGAATCTGAAAATGCCTTACACTGTACATATTTTTTTTTAAATTTTGCAAAAAAAAAAATGTAATGTGTCTGCTGTTCGAACTTCTGTGCAAAGAAATTGATGTTGAGATCTTCCTTTTCTGAAGGATGGATTCCCCCTTCCCTTGGCTTCAAGTTTCCCCTCAACCTTAAGAGTGAAATGACGGTTTTGAAAACGAAGACTTACCCCTTCCCCCCTCACTCCCAAAGTCTCCCTTCCTTTGCTGCCTCTTCAATCCTGCGAAGCGTCCTTGGAGCCTTCCGTCGTGGAAACACTTACAACCCCTCCGATCCCGAGGAAGCCTCCTGCAGCGCCCTCAGGGAAGAAGAGCGGAGCCGTTTGAAAGTAGCTGCGACTCCCGCGGCAGCTACGGGAGAAATGGCCTGACCGCGCCAGTCTGACTGAAGCGATTGCGCCCCAATTGCTAAAGATCAGCCCCAAATCACAACTTTCCACAGAAAAGCCGCGATTCAGACTAGCCTGTATCCGGGTTCCCCCAAGGGCTGCGTTCTCACGCTCCCTTCTCGTTTCTGATAAAGACCACTTGGGGCTTTCCCACAGCGCGCTAAGTTTTAACTTCAGGATTGTTCGAGGCTTCACAAAGCTAGCGAAACCTGGCTTTTCGTTAAGTTATGGGGTGACACCCCTCCCCAAAGTTACATCGAAAAGTGGAAAGCTGATCTATTTGCCCCCCTTTTCCCTTCTACCGCACGGACGGAAGACGGCAGGTGAGCGTCGCGCCTGGGAATCCCAATAGTGGGTTCTCGGCCAAGATCCGAAAGTCGAGATTTTTGTATTTGCCGGTTTGCCCCGATCTCTGGAAAGGGACTTTATTCCGGACAGGTCTGGCTTCAGAGAGGATCTTCTGACCCTCGCTTTCAAGCCCTGACGGCGAAACCAGTGCCTTTCGCCGGCCAAGCCACCCCCACTGTGCAGCTTTGCACCTGTATTTTATTCTAAGGAACAGCATACGACATCGTGTAAACGCGGCGTTTGCATTTCGTTGCTCCTAGAGAGAAAAAGGTTGGGCTTTGCAATTCGGGCAGAAACGTTAAACCGGCAAAGAATCGGGGTCTTTGGCAGGACCCTCAGTCAACTCGGCCCTATAAAGTCACGGAGGTCGTTTGCTTCTAACGTTTCAGTACTCTGAATCTCGAATAAACTAGCATGAGAGCGTCGCAAAGGTGCTTTTTCCAAAAGGGAACCGGACTTTCTTGGGTTTTTCCTTGAAAACGTTTCAATTCTCTTTCAAGAAGCTTTTTCAGGTCATAGACATTTACCAAGAGTCAAAAAAAAAAAAGTCGAGATGGCATGGGAACAGTACAATAGAAACCCATTATTTTCTTTTACGTGAATAAAGCTTGCCATACAAGTAAAAGGAAAAAAAAACCCTTGGGGTTTCAGTTGTGCGCCGGTTACCACCATTTTGGCGTTTTTAAGAACCCCGCTTTGCCTTCATGTCTCCAGGGATGAACCCATTGGCCGCAGGCTGTATCTCTCGTGTCAATGTGAAGTCAGAAGCATCGAAGCAATTAACCCCAGGTTTATTTTTATTAAACACGTAAGCAATGATAATCAATTGAAATAGATAATGATGTGGGCATTAATGTCCACCCCACTTTTGCTCTGCCCTGCCCTGCCTTGCTTTTCCTCCTCAAGTCCATTGCATCTCCGACCCGTCTGTGAAAGAACTACCTGACGAAATATTGTTAGAAGATACTTCAGTCAGTCAGTCAATCAATCAATCAATCAATCAATCAGAATAGAGCTAGAAGGAACCGTGTCCGACTCGCTGCTCAAGCAGGAGACTACCATTTCAGACATGAGGCTGTCCAGTCTCCAGTCATTCCCCCATCTCGCCCCCCCAATGATGAAGCACCTACAACTTCTGAAGGCAGGTTGTTGCATTGGTTAATTGCCCTCACTCTTAGGAAGTTTCTTCTTGATTCTAGGTTTGCTTCTCTCCCTTGATTAGTTTCCTCCATTGTTTCTTGCCTTGAATTCTGATGCTTTGGAAAATAAATTGACCCCCTCTTCTTTGTGGCAGCCCCTCAAATACTGGAATACAGCTCTCGGGTCATCGCTAGTCCTTCTTTTTCTGTAGACTTGCCATGCCCAATTCCTGCAACCGTTCTTCATAGGTTCTTTCATGTATATTTTTACTCTACTTTGTCTATTCTAAGTAAAGAAGTGTAGCCCTCTCCCTCCTTCTTTCCTCTCCCCTAAAGCCTCCTGGCCGGGCGCCTTGCCTGTAAAAAAGAATTCCCCTGCCAGACTGGGGTGTTTAATTGAGATCGGCGGGATTGGAATAACCTCGAGTCGGAATCGTGTCCACATCGTGTTCAAGTTCGTGCATCAAACCCCCACCCCAGTCCCTCGAAAGTTATCGGTTGGAGCATCAAGGTAGCGTTAGAAAAGATCCACTCCCTCCCCTCCGCCGCCCCCTCCGAGAGCCTCCCGTTCGAAGTGGCCGCTGGCCTTGGCCTTTTCACACCGAAGTCCCGCTTCTCAAGTTGGAAGGGTTGGAACTGGGGAGAGGCGAGAGACCACCACCCCCACCCCCCGAGCAGGCGATGCCTTTCTGAGCCTTCTGTTTGTTTGTGGGGTTTTTTTTTTTCTTTTCTTTTTCCCAACCGCTTTTCCAAGCCTGGCGTGGGGTTTGGGGGAAGGGGAGGGGGGAATGCGGTTCTCTCGGCAGCGTTATCAGAGGCGACCACAAATGCCACATGAAACGCAGCAAATATCCGGCGCGCTTCCTGAGAGCCGCCGCTAGTTCTCAAGACAAGCGAGAGAGAAAAGAGGGGAGGGCTCGAGGGGGGGGGGGAAACAAGTGGCTGGAAGTGCCCAGATCTCAGGAGATGGACGCGCGCACACACATGGAGGCAAAATTCAGCGGCGCAGGGCGTAGAGATGCAGACACGCTCCTATTGTTCGTGGGCGCCTTTGCAGAGACTTAGCTTCGCCTCCGCTTCCCCTCCCCCCCCCGGGGATTTTAAGTGGGAAAATTAAAATTACACACGCACACCTTACGCCAGCGTTTTAAATCTGCACCACCACCCCGCACACGTACGCACGCCCGATAAGAAGGGCGAAGCTTAAGGCAAACTGAGAACTGGAGGGGAGAAGGAGTGGAATGGTCTGAAAGTTTCCCATCGGAAAATGCCGTCGACTAATCACCCTGCTGGGCGCTGCCCTATAGAACTGGCTTTGTGCGCAGGCTGCGCAACAATGATTTGCGTGCAACTTGTTCCCAAAATACCCTCTTAGAAGCAACAGATCTCAGGAGATCTGAGGAGGGTCCCCTTCCCCGAGAAGACTTTCTGCTTGGCCCCAGCGCCCTTCCACTGACAGGCAAGGCACCTGTCCTTGGATCGTTTCTTTGACACCCACCTGGAAAGCGGAAACAGCGGAGACAACAACTGTGCCTTGATCAGAGTGTTTGGGGTGGGGGAGAGTGG
This sequence comes from Laticauda colubrina, assembly GCA_015471245.1. Taxonomy (NCBI): domain Eukaryota; kingdom Metazoa; phylum Chordata; class Lepidosauria; order Squamata; family Elapidae; genus Laticauda; species Laticauda colubrina. The sequence continues at coordinate 48,149,118 of BLBF01000002.1, forward strand.
GTGTTGTCATTCCTTTGCAAAACAACCCTATGAGAGGTGCTTTCAGAAACATGAAAAGCGTGAATGGACCCTAGGGATCTAGTAACCTGAAGCAGCGAAAGCTTATTGCGAATCTCGCCTTCCCTAAACGTTTCTTTTTTTTTTTTTTTCCCCAGACTCGAACATTCTCAGAATTTCTTGAACTCTATTTGGTCCGAGTGATCTGCTCTGTGTTTTTTAAATATAAAAGTAAAAAGAGCCCTTCTCTTCCACTGAGCTGAAGACAACTGCAGCGCCGCCTCCATTGTTGAGGTTGATGCTTCGGTGGTGATTGCAAGAGCTTCGAGCTTCTTTCAATGACTCCTTTTTGGCTACATGAGGTTTTGCTCTCAGTTTTGCTCTTCTTTCCTTATTACATGGCTTTGCTTAGGTTTCCAGAGTGCCTTTCTCAAACATCTACACTTGAAAAAGAGGATTTCGGGTCATTTGGGCCTGTGGCTCTTTGCAAGTCCTTCTTTGAAGCTATATTTAAATATAATCAGTGGAGATTTGCAAATCAAATGGGTTTAGGACCAATTGCTAATCCATTTATTCCCTTTCCTTCCTTTACTGATAACATATTGGATCTAGTTCAAGCCAACCATAGTACTTTGTGGCCCATTTCCCTTGATTTCCTTGGAAAGAAAGAGTTGTGCAGTTTGTTCACACAGAAATAAGTCAAAATACAGTTGGCTTTCAATCAAGCTAAATATTTTTCTGCACTTGTTGTCTCCTTTATCTTTTTGTTCCCTACATTGTCTTCATCCATCTCCCCTCCATCTTTAGAGATCAACTTTTGTCCAAGCTTCCTTCCCACAAGACCAGACAGAAATGAGAGAAGACTTCTACCATATTATAAGGGGAAGAAGAAGGGGCATGTAATTTCATTTCTTTTGGGAAGAAGAGGAACATATTACAGGCATTTTTGCTGTAAATTTATTATGAAATGGGGTTTTTAGTCTGGTTGTTTTACTGTTAGACACAACAGCCTTGCATTGTCTTACTACACTATCCAGAAAATAGTGAGAGAGGCTGACCTGGGATATTTATTTATTTTTATTCTTTTTGCTAACTTGACAGTTTGCTTCTCAGTCCATCCACTTTCTTGCCTTGAAGTAACATCAAAACTGCACAGCAGTTTCATGATCTACTTTGTTACACAATTGTGACAGGGTTTGTTTCTCTTTTGTCTGGAGTTCTCCTGCCCTGCTATCTTCCCAAATGTTTATTTCTTTGTATTACTTTAACATAGGGGGTCCCCAAATGGGCTTAAGGAAAAGGGGCAGGAAAACCAGCCTAAAACGAGACAAAGTCCTGAGTTTAGACTTGTCCCATTCCTGCTGCAACGAGCTGCTGCTGGATGTCTTCCTTAAGCAACCGCTAGAGATGTGCCTAAAAAGAGAGCACCAAACCCAGAGAAGGAAAACAGTCACTTTGCCTATCATGACTGGCACACTAGCAAATCAAGGCAACACTAGTCATGAGTGCGAAGGAATGCAATACACATAGGATAATGACTGGCAAAAGCTGTGCTATTGGGTTAATCAAGCTCAAACTTAGATGGGCAGCATTATACTTAAAATTATAATGCAGGGAAAGATCCTTTGAAAACCCCCACCAAGTGGAATAATGCCAGTGTAATGCCTTCTCCTAATCTTGTCAAGACCTCTTTTTGCTTCTCTACACAGATTGTATAAGCTAAATTATTTGTCTAATTAGCTACTTACATTTCAAATAAATGGCTTGTACTTTCTCAGATAAATCTGAAAAGGAAAATATTTTTGATGAATTTCTATCTTTTCAGTTTTTGTCCCATTTTGTTTGTATGATAGATTGTTTTTGAAGAATGTTATTTCCCCATCCTTTCAAATCCATGCCAAAATGTGTGTGCAAAGTGCCTTTGATTGCTTTTTGGTATTTTCAAATGTACTATTTTTATAAAGCAATGTTACTTAAAGAAAAGAAAACCTCAGTGAGCTCAGCTCCTTTTCTCGGCACAGACAGAAAGGATTGCCTGATGGCCTGTTTTTCAGGATTTTATTTTTTTACTTCCTGGAGGAAAGAAGCAAGGAAGGGAGGAAGAGAGGAAGGAAGGAAGAAAAGAAGGAAGGAAGGGGAAAGGGGAAAGGGGAAAGGAAAAGAAAGGGAAAGGAAATTTAGCTTATATATCTTTAAAAAAATAGTTAGCTTGGCAACAGCTCTAACATAAAAGAGCTAAAATACATATACCAGTAGCTATCTAAAAAAACCAGAAAAGGTGAATGAGGATCACCAGGCACTGTATATTGGATCAACTGAGATTGAATGAAGTGGGAATATTCAACGCTGTTTAATAGAACCTTGAAAGTACATAGAAATATATCACACAGAAGCTGAAGAACAGTTCTGTATAATCCAGAGTACAAGAAACAGAATAATGGATCTGTCTTCCTATAATTCACTATAGGAAGGGAGACGACAAATGAATATTAGAAAAAGATTTTCAAATAGTAACAGCATTTGGACTGTGGAACTGCTTACCCAAGAGATGATGTTTCCTCATTCTTTACATGTTCAAGTGGAGGCTAGGCAATCCTTGGTCCTGAGTTTGGATTACCTCATTTAACAAGAGCTTGCACCGAATGGTCTATTATAGACCCTTATAATTGTATGATTCTATTCTTGTGTGTAAAATCAAAAACAAATCAGAATCAAAATTATTAAGATAGATAATACAGGTGCTGAGATACTAGATAGTGTAGGAGAAAAGTATTTCATTTTCGGAATAATAATAATAATCATCATCATGATCAGATTTTAAACATAATCAAGGCCAAGAATCAGATTTACCTGAAATTAAATTCTAGTAAACCAAATATAACCAATCAATTAAAATCCAATGATGCTAAATGTGTAAGAGTAAAAAACCTAATAGAAATGCTGCTTAAATGACAAGCAGATTAATTACTGACAGCGCCCTAACATCCATGAACCTCTTCGTGCGAGCATTTCATCTTCATTCTTTGTACTTTTAGTTGGTAATCAACATTTTAAAAAAACATTAAGTCACAGAAATAGACAACCTGACAACAGCCAATATTTATTTGATTATAGACTCTGCCTTCCACCCTATGCTTTTATCTGACTACTCTGCCAGAGTTCAGAGTCACTCTTGTAAAATTATAAATCCCCACCCTTTAGAAGGCTGCCTTATCACTGAATGTAGGTCCTTGTTTCTGATCAGACTGCATAACAGGATTATATTGATGTTCTAAGGTTCTCTGACTTGACTGATTGTGGAGTTGCAAAATCTCTTGCAGTATCACAACCTTCCAAATCAACACATAATTCCCTTTGAAAGTTGTTTGCTAAAGGGATGAGAATCAGACAAGTGCTACTTCTTGGAGCCACCATTTAAAGAAAAATCAAAATACATTTGGGAAAGAATGGTAGGAAAGACATGGCTCCTCTCACTTCAGACAATATATTAGATTAATTTACTTTTTAAATATTTTCTATTCATTTTCAAATGCTGCCCTCATACATTATTTTAAACACCCATACCATCTCCTCCTTTTTTTTTTTTTTTTTTTTTTTGGTAACAGGCAACTATACCATCAAAATGTTAGGGCGTTCCCAGTTTAGTGATTTATTTCCAATTCTCATACGAAATGATTCAATGCAAAATCAGCATGGGTCCTAGTCTAGACTCAACTGAGCCATACTTTGTAGAACAATCCTTCCCCTACATTTTTTACAGAATCATAGAAATGTTTGCTCTCTTTTATTCTCAAATTTTCTGTGGAAAAAAAATACCCTGCATAATACAAAAGAGAATATGTACTATATAATATATAGCCATAGTGTATAACACGTTTGTTTTTAAATATTCTTGATATGGAAAGCAGTATGTATGTTGTTTAAATAGATATAAATGTTATAGAACTGCATAAATGATATAGAGTAAATCATGGTAAACTGAAAAGTATACAAACCACTCAATACTAGGAATTCTGAAATTCCCTAAAGAGGGATGAATGTGATCCAATTTTAAATTTTTACTGTTTCTCATTTTCTATCTACAGAAATTTTAAACTACCTCACATAATTTTTTTTTTTTTTTAAGGAACCAAAAGGGAACAGGAGATAATGTTTTCAGTGATGGGTTGGCAGAATTTGAACCTCCAGATTAAGACTTTCAAATTTACCTCAGCTTTTATTTAATTTTATGGTGATGTAGGTTTAATTTAATTGAATGATTGGGAGTAATAATGGGGATGTTTTTTCTGAATTTTGAAATGGGTAATGGTTAGCAAGATTGTTTATGACTTGGGAAACTTTTAAAATTGCTTTAAGTTTTCCAAGTTAAAGGCCATGTCACACTGCCCAACGGATGCAAAAAGGACACAACGGATGAGCAAAATGTTCCATCCATTGTTATCCGCTCTCAAAAGGGGCAAAAATTTGCATAAGCAGAGCGGATAACACGGAAAGGAACGGACGTGGGGAGGACGCAGAGCGGATGTATAGAGGATGCAGAGCGGATGTATAGAGGATGTGTAGAGGATGTGTAGAGGATGCGTAGAGGATGTGTAGAGGATACATAGAGGATGCAGAGCGGATGCATAGAGGATGCAGAGCGGATGCAGAGCGGATGCATAGAGGATGCATAGAGGATGCAGAGCAGATGCGTAGAGGATGCAGAGCGGATGCAGAGCGGATGAGCTGCATCCGCTTTCATCCTTTCTCCATCCATACTACTAACGCTGTGCATCCGTTCTGCTTCCTCCCTGCGTCTGTTTACCACTGGAACGGATTTGAGTTGTGCGGATGCACAGCGGATGCCTAGCAGATATAGCAGATGCGTAATGGATGCAGAACGGATGTCCTCTGTATGCCTAGAGGATGCAGAACGGATGCATTGGATACATTTTCCGCCCAAAAGTTTTGGGCAGCTCAAAACTTTCTGAGCGGATGAAACGTCAATAAACGGATGATGGACGGATAGAGAGGAAGCAAAACGGAGGCAGTGAGTACATCGCGTTAACCAACGGATGGCAAGCTTTTTTGTCCATTTTACATCCTCTTTGCATCCGTTGGTGCAGTGTGACATGGGCTTTAGATCAGTTAGAACCATTATTTTTAAGAATTTTCAAAGTTTGTGATTGATCCGTCAAAGTGAATATTCTTTCTCAATTAAAACAAATGACAGTAATATGTCCCATACATTGGTATGAACTGGAATACTACCTATTAAGGAATAATTATTTCAAAATGTTTAAAGTTATATTTTAAGCTAGAATCAATATATCCCTCCCAAGTCTCTTTACTGCACATATTGTTCTGACTAATCAAGGAACAACACAATATTTATAAGTACAAAACTTCTGAACATTGGACTGTTAAAATGATTAGTTATCACCAGGTTTATATTTTAAAGCAAGATAAGTGTAGATGTAGGCAAACATTTTTATGAATATTTGTCAGAATATCTTGCATTTGAATCATATCAAGTAGTTTTTCTTCATGGGAGTTTAAAATAAGGCTGTTTTTGGATCTTGATGCCCCCCCACTCAGTTAAAATTGTCATATGACATACTCTATTATGCTGAGTTCATCTGTCTGGTTTCTACAGAGGTTATTGTGTGTGTTTGCCTTCAAACCAGAGCTGGCTCCTGGGGATTGCCTGGACTAATCCCTGCAGTTTTCTTGGCAAGATTTCAGAAGTGATTTGTCATTGCCTCCTTCCTAGGGCTGAAAGAGAGTGACTGGCCCAAAGTCACCTAGCTGGCTTCCTGTGTAAAGCAGGACTAGAATTCAGTCTCCTGGAGTCTAACCTAATACCTTAACCACTAACCAAACTTTCTCTCTAAAATTGTTGTTCTTTGTACTAATTCCCATATATTATGATCCCATAGATAAGACTAGGTTGTTAGGTTAGCAAGGGAAATGTCAAGAACATAATACAGTTTAGTGAATCACAGACTTCCTATGGAAAATTAGTGCCCAGAAATATTTCTAATGACAGCCTAACTCTTTTTTTAAATTGCTAAAGTACGATGAAAATTCTGGAAGAATATATTAAGGCTAAATAGATAAATAAGCTAATATTTTCACCAATGCCCTATGCAATCCCATGCATGTTTATTAAATTTATTAATTTTATTATATTTACTAATAATACATGTATTTTTTTAAAAAAACTGTCAGCCTCACTAGAAGGATAAAAGGAAAAAATGAACATTGCAGGAAGAATGAAACAACTTTTACTTAGATTGGCTGTACAGTTACAGAATTGTGAGAATCTGACTGCATATCTCCTCCTTAAATTTCAAGGAATTAGGGAAGTATCTGCCTGAGCCACTTCCAAGTGTTATTTTAACCTTCTAACCTCTTTTGCATAGGCAATGTTTCCTGTATATCTCTGCCAAGGCTATCTTCCTTAATCTTATGAAAAAAAGGAATCTCAATATATTTGGATGTAGCATTGTCTGTATCATGTCATCAACCAAGATATGATTTATGGTGGATCATGAAAGGGAAAAGGTTAGACGGAAGAAAATAGGGACTTTGTGTGTGGTTTGAGGGCCAGATGGGTATCTGATGCTTCATAATAAGCTGTGGTAGACATTGGCTTATATATTGAAATACAAATAAAAAGCATACAAGTGGAATACTTTCTTCCCTGGGATCAATTCTAAGGATTTGTCCTTCTCTTTATCATTTACATGCAGAAGCATCCTTCATGCCTATGACCTATCAGCTAGTTTAATTTTGAATGTGGATACATTGTCTTTTCAGAATAGCGCTAAACTTTTGTTGAAAAATTACCCAAATGCCAGATCATAGATGAAGGACAACTTTCATGTCCCTAACCTGTTAACTGGCTATTTTGACTGGTGGCAAATGCACAAAGCACTTGTCTACCCTTTTAGCTCTATATGATCTTATTTTAGAGATAATGATTGGCAAGCAATACTTAATGGGAGGAGAACCAGATTTCAAGCAATTTGCCAAATATTTTCCTTTATTTGTCTCTGATTAAAATGTATGCTGCATGGACTTCTGGTGAAAAGATATGGATGAATGGAGGTGCTGAAGCTCGCTCTGGGTTTCACGCTATCTCCTCTTGCTGTTGGAGTGACCCTTAGGGGTGCATGCATCTTGTAGAGAAATATGCCAGACTCATATTGCAGTGTGGAAAAGGCAATTCTCATTGCGATGTAGAGAAACCCTGTGGAGACCGACATCAAGAGACTGTCAGTAATGGCAGCCCTAAAGTCTTGATCGTTGCATACAAGAGGAAGTGAGTGAGTGACAGACTGTGGTGAACGAAGAGTGCAAGTGAAAGAATTTGTGATCCTGATTGAGCGTTGAATATTAGAGAACCTTAGTCGGAGCGGAGCCCGAAAACAGTGGTCAAAGCAAATACAAGCAGTGGCAAAAGCGAAAGGGCTCATGAGATGGAAGAGGGTAAGGATGTGAGCGATCAGACAGAGAAGATAAGAGAACCGGAGGGATCTGAGAGAGTCTGACAATAATTGGAATAGAAAAAAAAAAGAAGAAAGGAAGAACAACAAACTTAATTTTAGGGAACTTTGAAAGATTTGAATTGTAGATTTGGGGGAAAATTGGAAGGATGATTTGAGATAGGGGGAGATTTGAAATAACAAATTAAATAGTATTATTACAACTTTAAATATTCCATGGACAAAACTGAATAATTTACTGGTCTCTTTTTGGATTATTGGACTGGAGCTGTAGTAAGTGGAGAAGATTTATTAAAGAAAGAGACTATATGAATTTAAAGATTGACTTGTAAAACTTTTAAATGAAAGGAGAAATGGCTACAGTGGAAAGTGTGGTGATATAGTGAAATCAGAGACATTACTTGGCAAGACTGTGCTTCCGGTGTGCTCTGTGAAGGAATCTCGAAGAATTGAACAATTACATTAAGACACTTTAAGCCTTTAAACTTTGTGGATTGCAAAAATTATTTCTTGACAACAACTCAGCTGATTTTTGAATGTGGTAAATGTAATTTATCTATAATTTAATTGATACATTAGTAAATATTGAAGTTTATATTTGGTTATAACACACACAAAAAAGGGAGGTGATAAATATTTAGGTATAGGTATTTCATTATAGGCATTGATTATATTGAATTAAATAATTAATTGCGATTAATTGTGATTATTACAGATTAACTAATTAATTATTGTATTGTAAGGTTGATATATTTCCATTTAGAAATATCCAGGTATCTGATTTAGAAATTAGCTTTAAAATTGTTCTGGAGAATATATATTTTGATAAGAGAGGTTAACCCTGTAAAATATCATATTAATTAGCCTAATGGCCATCTATAGCTGATACTTCTCAACAGTGAATGTTAATTTGGGACAACATATTTATTATAATACAAAAACAAAAGCAAATTTTACAAGAAATGACCTTTATCACTAACACAACGCTTAAAACTGGAAAGAAGACTTCTTCAATACAAACAACTGTGATACCATCACCCTCAGTGATGGCACAAAAGACAATTGAAGAAACTCTACCTGAAGAGAAACAACCTATCATCACAAATGCTAATATCCAGTTGACCCTTCTTTACAAGAATCCATGCTGAAGCTTCAAGAAATAATGGTGAAAAATCATACAGAAACGAGCTGATACAAATGAATTAAAGGAAGAGATGGGGAACTTAAAGGCAGAAATGAAATTAGCCATCTTAAAATTGGATCAAAAAAATGAAACAATACAGCAAGCACTAGAAAGGAATGAATTAACAATAAAGGAGGTTGAGAAAAGGACGGAACAAATGGAAAAGAAGCTGGAAATGGTTGGTGAGCAATTAAGAAATATGAGTAAAGAAATGGACAACTCCTTGCTGTATCTGGAAATGGACAAGGCTGCAGCATATCTGAGATTCCAAAATATAGTGGAATTTAAAGAAGAGGATTTAGAACAAGTGATGGCAGGAATACTAACAGACCTATTGGAAAAAAGATAAGGACGATATTCTGAAAGAGTTAGATGAAGTATATAGAGTGAGCAAAAATGACGCAAGACGACATAAACATCCAAAAGAAGTACATGTGATATTTGCCAGAAGAAAACTTTAGTGCTTAAAAGAATGCCAAAAATAGTGAGAGAGCAGAGGCGAGATTATAAATTCTTGGTGAACCAATTAAACAAAAAAGGCATCATATTCAGATGGCTAATTCCAGAGGGAATGCTTATCACATGGGAAGAAAGAAAAATTAAAGTAGACTCCATGGAAAAAGCCCAAGAATTCTATGAACGATTGGTAGGCCCTGAAGAATCGAGTAGTAGAGACGAATTATAAATTAATTCGCAAGACGACCAAGACTATCACAAAAATAGAGATGGGAATTATAGGAATTCGAAAAATAAACAACATTAAGAGAGAGAAGAACCAAAGACACACAATCAGCCGCAAAGAGAGACAAGAGTAACTACAAGACAAAGAGCAAGAGTCAATTAGGTGATGGACGAAGAAAATAAAATATTATCAATTAACATAGATGGCCTAAACTCTAGGATAAAAAGGAAAAGAATACTAACCAAACTAATTAAACAAAATGCAGATATAATATTTACAGGAAACTCATATAAGGAAGGAAGAAGAAAAATATCAAGAATGCCTCAAGCTAGGAAATTTGTATACATCGCCAGCAGATTTTAGGAAGAAGAAAGAGATAGTAGTATATGTGAAAGACAACATAAAAGCAGAGCCAATTTGGACAGACCCTAATGGAAGAATTCTGGTGTTACAAATTTAGATTAAATCAATCCCAATTCTACTAGTGATAATTTATGCCCCTAACGATAACCAAAAGGAATTTTTTTAACAGTTACATGGAAAAATAGTGGAATTTTTTAAAAAAAGGAATATTTGTATCTTGGGGTATTTCAGTGCTATTGTGGACCACCAGAAAGATCACAATGGGGGGGGGGGGGTGGAGAAGAAAAAAAGAGAATACTACGAAGCCCACCCGGAAAAACAAATAGCTCTTGTATTCTTGGATGCACAGAAGGCCTTTGACAATCTAAATTGGCAATTCCTAATCCAACAAATTTACAATATGAATTTAGGCACTAAATTTGAAAACATTGTGACTACAATTTATGATTCACAAAAGGTGAATATTATAATTAATGGAGAGTACACACACTCAATAAAAATAGAGAAAGGAGTTAGGCAGGGATGTCCGCTATCTCCCCTGCTCATCATATTATCTTTGGAAACATTGCTTACATGAATTAGACAGAATCCAGGAATAAAAGGACTCCAAATTAAGAAAGAAGAATATAAATTTCAGTCATTTATGGATTATATGGTATTTTTCATAGAGGAACCAATTGAAACAGGTCAAGAACTACTGAAAGAATTAGATCAATTTGGGAAAGTTGCAGGACTTAAAATTAATAGGGAAAAAATGAAATAACAAAAAATTTAACAGAAAAACAAAAACTAAAATTGGAAAGGATAATGGGATTACAAGTAGTGAAAAAAGTTAAATACTTAGGAATTTGGTTGATGGCTCAAGGTAAAACGCTAATGGAAAATAATTATAATAAATTATCACAACAAGTTAAAAAAGATTTAGAGATATGGGTTAAATTGCAAATATCCTTATTAGGGAGGATTGCCACTATAAAAATGAACATTTTGCCCAAATTTATTTACTTATTCCAAACAATATCAATAAAAATACATAAAAATTACTTTGTGGAACTTAAGATAATCAAATTTATTTGGCAAGGGATAAACCTAAAGGCAATGCAAGATATGAAGAGCAGGGGAGGTATGGCACTCCCAAATTGGGAATTATACTATAGTGCAGCCTCCTTACTTTGGTTGAAAGAGTGGGTAAATTTGTCGAATAAAATAATCTTATTTCTAGAAGGCCATGACTTACAGAGGGGATGGCACGCATTTTTAGGGGACATTGGAAAAATTAAGCAGAAGTATTTCCACAAACATATAATTTAGAGATTCTTTATTGGCTAATTGGAACAAAAAAAAAAACTAAAAATCCCAGTCTAGATCTCAATGATGGAGGCGATGATACATCCAAATAATCTAGATCTTAATAAAATGATAAAATACAAAGACCTTCTTGATACGCAAGGAACTTTAAAACCATGGCAAGATCTCCAAGAACAAGGGCTACAAGTAAACCGGTGGGCTTACCTGCAAATTCAAAATAGATATAGCCAGGACAAGAAAATTTTTGGAATTTATGCTAAGCTACAACAATTAAATAAAATCCTATTAGGCCCAGATAAAAAAAAATAACAAAATTTTATAATTATTTAATAGAGATAGAATTAGAAGAGGAAGTAGTCAAAGGCAACATGATAGCTTGGAGTAGAAACATAGGACGTAGCATTACATTATTAGAATGGGAAAAGGTCTGGACAAGGAATAATAAAATTACAAAATCAGCAACATATAAAGAAAATGCTTATAAAATGTTTTATAGATGGCGTCTCTCACCATTGAGATTAGCGAAAATGTCTCCTAACAGGAACCCAAATTGCTGGAAATGTAAAAAGAAACACAGAACATTATTTCACATGTGGTGGTCCTGCACTGAAGCCCAAAGATACTGGCATAGAATAAAAAAATGGTTAGAGGAAATAATGGTGGAGCAAATTGAATTAAAACCAGAATTCTTCTTATTGAGGATATTTAATAGACAAATTTCTAAAAAAAGTCAAATATATAATGCTGCACATTCTTACTGCAACCAGAATAACCTTTGCACAGTGTTGGAAACAAGCAGATATTCCAACAGAGGAAATGGTCATTCAGAAAATAACAGCCTGTGCAGAGATGGATAAGTTAACCTTAGCACTTAAGGAAAAAGAAACATCAGAATACTATAGAAGCTGGGAATGCTGGTATGAATGGATAGAACAAAAATAGAAAATATATTAGAATATAATGTAAAATGTAAAAGAGGTAGTAATTATATATTTGCAATAAGATGTATTTGTAAATATATCACCAATATTGATAACAAACAAGAAACCATAGACTGTCGATAATAGAATTGCTAGGTTTTTTTAATTGTTTTTTTTCCTTTTTCCTTTTTTTCTGTGTTGTGCATGTGTTTGTTTGACATTTTAGTTGTATAATTAATAAAGTTTGTTTAAAAATTTTTAAAATGAAAAATAAAAAAGTATGCTGTGAACATTATAATCTGTTTTACATAGTGATCCAGTCATAGTAGTAGTAGTAGTAGTAGTAGTAGTAGCAATAGTAGTTAATTACTAAATCTTTTCCTAACCATACCTAGAAATGATAAGAATTTAACCTGGGACCTTTCCAAGTGAAACATCCATTTTATATTCTTTTAACTAAAATAAATAACAAAAATACAATATCCCTGAAACTAGCTTTATAGCTGTTGTTTTTACTGTGCATACTTTCTGTATCATGTCACTACTGTTCAATTCTTCAGGAATGTTACTACACCCAGGATCTCGGTGCGAGGCAATCTCCTAGAGATGTTTGCTAAAAGTCCTTGTTCAGCTGTTTTCTCAACACAGGAAAAGTATCTATGTCATTTTTGTTCAACACAGAAAAATTAATAAATATTTCCACAGATACAATTAAACATATCAGATATAATTCATAGATACCAAACAGGTATTGTAAATTTTGGGAAACATACCACAATTTTATATTTAAAATGTAATGATTTAATTTAAGGTCATTAACTTTAAACATAAAATTTTGGTAGAAAAATGTATGTTCGATTGACTCTATATCCTGGTTATTAAAGGGATACACTCTCAAAGGAGCTAATTTCCTTTTGTCATTCCCTACAACATCTCAGATGGGAAATCATTTAGCTTATCTCTTTTGGGGTCAAAATATGCAAAATGGCGGATGCAGCATCACAATCCAAGCCCCATTTTATATATGAATTGATATCACACACAATTTATTAAAATGTGTGTGCATTTTGTGATGCTGCATCTGCCATCTTGCAGATATTGACCCATGTGCATGCCCAAATACACAGATTCTGCTTTTATAGCAGATATTATTTACTTATTTATTAGATTTATATTGCTGCCTACTCGCCCATGGTGACTTGAGATGACTTACAGAATGTGAAACCATATTTAAAATAAAAAGCAAAACTAAAAAGAATAAATAAATTCATAAAGTACAATAGAACAAAATCTGGAAAAAATAAGTAAAAAATCACCCCCAACTCCCACCTTCCGCCCCCACGACAGCAGATCACACAAGCCATTTGTTGGGCTCCATCCTGTTCTGGATTCCCCAGGCCCGCTGGCAGAACCAGGTTTTCAGTGCCTTCTGGAAGAGTATTAGAGAGGAGGCCATTCTAATCTCTGGGGGAATGATGTTCTACAGAGAGGTAGCCACCATGGAGAAGGCCCTTCTTCTGGGTCCCACCAAGTCTATCTCCCTCAGGAATGGGACCCACAACATTCCCTGTCTCCCCGCTCTAATGGGTCAGGTAGATGTGACCGGCAAGAGATGTTCCCTCAGATAACCTGGTCTCAAGCCATGAAGGGCTTTAAAAATGACAACCAGCTCCTTGAATTGCACCCAGAAGCAAAATTAACAATACTAAATTAATACTGACTTTTAACACCTTCCCTCAGACATCCAGATTAATGTGATGTTGATGTTATGTTCTCTGTAATCAAATGCCAAAAGTAACTTTAATAGTGGCAAAATTCCTAGCTGGAGCTATTAGGTAAGGAAGCAAATTGAAGTCAATTCATATAAGGATATTGAGTCTTATGTTTATATAATTTAGTTATATTATTTTGGATTTTAAAATAATATTGTGTTGTTGGAAGTTAAAACCCACCCCTCTCCTAGGAAAATGAAATATTTTAGAATATATTAAAAAGGCAAAATATTTCCCCTAAAAGAGAAGTAGAAACTCAGCTCCTCCTACCTTTGTTAATGGGCCATTAAGGCCTGGGCCAGTCTATTCTACATAACAAAGATCTACCTCCTTCAGGCAGAGCCATAATAGGAATTGCCAAAAGCCCTTTCATGACATCATCACCCAGCAAGGGTCAATCAAGCGTTGGGACTCAAAAGACAACCTACAAAGTTACCCCTGCATGGCCCCATGGGAGTCTGACAACCAATCAGAACACAAGCTCAAATTCAAAGCCCAACAGAGGGCATAAAGCCCAGGCACTCTCAGCATCTCTTCCCTTTTTCTTTGTCCAGGAGCTCCAAGGCATGTGATCCTGTTCACCAATAAACCTTTCCAAGCAACATCCATGAATGTATCTTCTTCCCCACTTGGAACCCAGAAAGATATTTCTTCCTACGGTGTTTTGTTAGGGTCCACAGATTGTTTAACTAAAACTGACTGAACCTAACAGATGTTGCTGTGTTGTAAACTGCTTATTGGATTTATTGAAATCACTTTTGTTGTTTAACTTTTAAAGCTTATTTTGCTACATGGTATACACATGATGGGACAGTGGTTTGAATTCTCACTCCAGGAGTTCAAAACTCACCTGGCTTAAAGGTTGACTCAGACTTCCATCTTTCCAAAGTCAGTAAAATGAGGACCTAGATTGTTGGGGGCAATATGCTGACACTGTAAAAACTGCTTAGAGAGGGCTGTAAAGTATTGTAAAGCAGTATATTAGTCTAAATGATATGGCTATTACAAAAGGAGAAACAACATTGACACTATGAGAAAAGTGTTTTTCTCTCAATGTTAAATGGTTGCTGATAGTTCCCAGTTTTCTAGGTTATTTCATTGAGGTTTTTGAAAAAATGGAATCTTATTTTCTTTCAAAAAAAACATTGCCTGTTTCTCACTGCTTCTCATTCCATTTTAAAACATCTTCAAGATTAAGAGAAGTTATTGTCTCAGTTAATCAATGTTCACTTGTTATGTTTTCAAACTTCCCATGAACTGACAGTGAAATAAAATAAATTGCTATCATTTCCCCATTCATACACTCCATATATTTGTGAACATTCATGCATTGTTTTGCGTAAAAAAAGATTGAAAGAAAAGAGGGAAAGGAAGAAAAGAAAAAAAAATTATGGAGTTTGAGGGGCAATATTTAAAACAAAACATTAAATTAAACCCCTTAAAAGATTCATAGCAATAAACTTCAGTGGGCTTTCAAACTCCTGTGGTCTGCAAAACTGGAAATCACTTTTTAACCATTAACCATTTCCCACAAACGGGAACACCCTTTGAAACAGTGGTGGTATTCAAATAGTTTTTACTGCCAGTTCTGTGGGTGTGGCTTGGTGGGTGTGGCAAGGGAAGGATACTGCAAAATCTTCATTTCCACCCCACTCCAGGGGAAGGCTATACTCCAAAATCTCCATTCCCTCCCCACCCCACTAACCTGCTTTCCAGCTCCATTCTGTGCAAGGCAATAAAAGAAGAGCCAGCCAATTATCTGGGCCTAAGGAGGCACTGAATAGATGGGGGCAGAGCCAACCAGAGGTGGTATTTACCGCCTTTAAATTTAAGTATTTAAATTTAAGTATTTAAATACTTAAATTGAGTATTTAACTACTCAATATTTCTGCTACGGGTTCCCCAGAACCTGTCAGAACTGGCTGAATACCACCTCTGCTTTGAAACACAAGGCAGCAATAGGCTGCTTCTTTTTAAAGTGGCATTGGCTAAGCTGGATCTCATTTTCCCATTCAAAGAAAAAAACAGCATTAGGAGGCTGTTTGTGGGATTAGCAGAGTTTAGCATTCCCTGTAGCCCAGTGCTGAGACTGCACCATCATTAGAGGAACTTACCTATTGCTTAGCCAGGTTATGGATGAGGATGAGTTGTTATCCTAATCTTATGTAGCTTTTTCTCTGGTAATATTATACTACTAACTACAGCATACAAAACATTTGCTAGACCAATACTCGAATACAGCTCATCAGTCTGGAACCCACATTACATATCTGATATTAACACAGTTGAGAAAGTCCAGAAATATTTCACAAGAAGAGTTCTCCACTCTTCTACTCTTTGAAATTCTAGACCTAGAAAACCTAGAACTACGCCGCCTTTGGTCTGATCTAAGTATGGTATATAAAATCATACATTGCAATGTCCTACCTGTCAATGAATACTTCAGCTTCAACCATAACAATACAAGAGCAAACAATAGATACAAACTCACGGTTAGTCAACCAAATTTGATTGCAGGAAATACGACTTCAGCAACAGAGTAGTCAATGTCTGGAATATTCTACCTGACTCTGGTTTCTTTCCCAAACCCCAAAAACTTTAACCTTAGACTGTCTAATATTGACCTCACCTTAAGAGGTTTGCAGGAGGCGTGCATAAGTACACCAACGTGCCTACCATCCCTGTCCTATTGTTTCTTTTATTTTTTATTTTTCTTATATGTATCCCTGTATTCATAACTATGTTTTTACTTATACCTATTATCATGTAAGCAATTGACAAATCAAATAAATAAAGAAAATAAAATAAAATAAAGGATGCAAAAAGAAATAGGATTAATTTTTATTGTTTTCACAGACGGGAAGCTCAAAAACAATATTATTCAACCTTGATTCCCACATTAAGTTCTAGCCCAAAACCCCCACTGTGAACATATTCAACACACACATGTAAAAATATGTGGAATATTCATATATGAAGCAGTTTAGGAGTTTTGCTTAAGCACATGCATGTTCCCAAGTAATTATCTGCTGCAAGATTTAAAGGAAGATTGTGCTTCAATTATTCTGCCCTATCTTCATATTCTTTCAAACAGAACTCACCAAAGCAAACAGCAAAAACAATAGCAAATTATGAAGTGGATCAGAAGCAGAAGTTCAAAGCATCCCTCAGAGCACTTGCACTGTGGGGGATTCTTTGAACCTAGGTTAAAATGTCACAAGGTGGCTACACGTGCACTACTTTTATCAGTGGTTCAGTATCAACAAGCAAATACTGTGACCAAAAAAGATAAAACTGGAGGGATGTTGAATGTCAAAAGCTGAGCTTGAAGTGTGTTCAAAATAGCTTTATTTTAAAACTCTTGATAATTTATTGCTTCACTGAAAACAAATGTTTTCAGACACAATCACCTGAACAGTTGAAAATGGCAGAATTTATGAATCTGGTTGTAACTTTTCAGACTGAGAGATTTTATTTTATTTTATTATTTTATGTTTTTTAATAAAATGTATTAATCTCCATGGTGTTATCAGACTCTTATTATTGGTTACCAGAGACTAATAGTACTCTCTTCCTGCTGAACATAAGGTAGTTTCTGACTTGTTCCAAATGCAATTCAACCAAAACAAGCATTTTGTTTTTATGCAGTTTTTGCAACTATGCTGACTCATGAGGCATTTTATTCTTGATCGTAGAGATCCCTGATCTTGTGATAGCAGACAGCTGAGATAAGAGCTTTCCTAGATAAAGGATTTATTGATAAACCAAAATAAAAGGCACCTTCCAAGTGCTCCTGAGAGAAGACAGTCATA
Source organism: Laticauda colubrina (assembly GCA_015471245.1). Lineage (NCBI taxonomy): Eukaryota > Metazoa > Chordata > Lepidosauria > Squamata > Elapidae > Laticauda > Laticauda colubrina. Next base: position 48,166,645 of record BLBF01000002.1, read on the forward strand.
TGTGAGAGGGAAAGATCTGGGAATGAGAGGAATAGCCTTCAAGCAAAGGGCAGCTGTACGTAGGTATCTTTGATTGGGGAAAAAAACCAACCCTATGTAGCATATGGGGAAGAAATGAAGTTAAATTGTGAAGTATTTTTCTGTTGTCTTAATACTAGGGCCTGGTCTTTTCCAATAAAATACAATGAGAGATTCAGGACTAATAAATATAATATTTCTTTGTATGACATATACTTTGAATATGTACAGTATAAATGTACAATGTGACATATAATTTTAATAGGTACAGCAATTCACTAAAGAATACATAGTTAAAGTCACCAGTTTAGATAGCTTCAAAAATGATAGCAGAAAAATTAAGAAAAATTAAGTAGAAGGAATGTATGGGTCCTTTATGATGGCTATATATCACTTCTAATATCACAAATGCTGAACAGTTGTTAAGAAATAACAAATATCCTTCTTATGGATATCTGGACTGTAATTGTGTTCTTAAAACAAAATAAAAAAGAGAAGCAAAAGAGAGAATAAGATTTGCTAAAATCACACAGAAACAGGTGAATTCAGGAGAAAAGGGAGGAATTCTTCTCTCAAGAACCTTTTCTGAAGTTTGTGCTTCCTAGGTCACAGAGAACTTTTACAAGAGGATTGTGGGGGATAGTTTTGAAAGTAAATACAGAATTGAAACTTTCAGGAAGAAATTAATGTGGATGCTTTCTACTGGATCATGCTTTCCAAGCTTCTAACAAATGGTTCAAGGGATTCCCTAAGGACATCAAATGTCTGATTAGAATATTTAACGTAGAACAAGTATTATGAGTTTCCAAGCCTTTCCCAAAAAAGAAGGATTAGATTCAACGAGTTATACATTTAGGAAACAAATTCCATGATAGAAATGGAAAGGCATTCGTCAGAAGAGTATAAGAATTTAGAATTCTCAATTTTCCATTTAAAGTGGTAAACTGGTATTTTAAAGGAAATTATATGAAATTGAAGCGTCACTTAAGAAAATATTGGTATGCTTTGCTATAATTGTATTTGATATCTAGTCCTTGTTGTGACAGTTTAAGGAAGACTCAGACAAACTAGAACAGACTCAGAGAAGGTGAATGAGGCTCATGAGGCACTTTGAATTACAATATAATGGTTCAACAGAGATTAAAAGAATTGAGAATATCCAACTTTGAGAAGATTAAGAAACTATTTGATAGAATCCTTTAAATACATGGAAGAAAATCACATAGAAGCTGAAGACCAGTTCTGTATAATCCAGAGTGCAAGAAACAATAATGGATCTGCCTTGTAATTCAAAATAGGAAGATAGATGACAACTGAATGTTAGAAAAAGATTTTCAAATAGTAATAGCATTTAGACTCTTGAACTGCTTATCAAAAAGATGATGTTTCCTCATTTTTTTATGTGTTCAAGTGGAGGCTAAGCAACTATTGATTCTGAATTTGGATTCCTGCATTTAATAAGAGCTTGAACTGAATGGTCCAAGACACTATAATTCTATAATTCTTATTTGTAAAGTCAGAAATTGGGAATCAAAACTATTAAAGTTGAGAAATACAGCTGCTGGGGTACTATGTAGTACAAGAGAAAAGTTTTTCATTATAGCTATAATCAAAAAATAATTCTTGTTTTTTTTCTCCAGTCTTTGGCCAAAATAAACAATAATCTATCAAAATAAAAAGACTTAATAATTGCATACCTTCATCTTGACTACAGAATGTATGTACTATAAAACTCTTACTTTTAAGACTAATAGCTAGGTGAAACCATGCATTATTATAGGAGAACAATTTTTGAAGTTTTGGCTGCTGCAGTGTTACTGGCTCCTTCTGTACTGCTGGGATGCAGTTGTAGCTATGTGATCTTCATTTTCAACATTCCATGACAGTTTCTCAGCCAATCTTGCAATCCCTTGCTCCCTCCCCCACCCAGAAGTAGAGAAGGGAGATTAGACAAGGCAAGAGGCCACTAGGGGAGATGAGGCAAGGGGAGGCAAGACAAGATTTCCAATACTCCTGCCAGATTCACACAAGGAAACTTAATGGGAAATCAGACAGAAAGTTGAAAGCCACTCCTTCTTCCACTGATTTTTTTGGCTGCCTTTGGTCACTCTATTTCTCTATTTGTATTGGGAAAAATCTCTGAAACTAAGATCCAACACATCTAGTATCTTCAGAATTACAGATTTAGAAGATGGGAGAATGGATAACAATTTGATTGGCATTGCCTGTCAGATTACAGGGAGAGACTGAAACAGATGAAATTAAGTCTCCATCAGAAAGCGACTTTAATGAGCTTGGGAACTATGATGTGCCAGAATTGTATACTGACAACTTATTTCATTTCTATGCAAAATATATTAGATATTAGAATTAAAATTATTGACAGAATTAACAGAAGCATGAGATATGCTGATAATATTTTCACAGATAGAAGCAAAAAAGAATTGGGATTTTTTGTTGAAAATGAAGAGAGGTCCATATCTTGTCCCTTGCTCAATCGGCAAGAGAAAAGTAATAGTAATAATAGAAATAGTAATATACTATCTTCCTATGATCACAAGCATAGTGACCATAGCCATGAAACACAAGAATGGTTGTCCTTTGGAAAACCAAAACTAAGACAAATTTGGTCTATTGAAATGCAGAGACATCATACTGATAACAGTGATACATATTGTCAAGGCCACAAATTATCCCAGTTGTTACACATGACTGTGACAGACTGAAGGAAAAAGTAAGTCATTATTTGTCTGGTAGATTCTTGTAAAAAATAATGAGACAAAACTTGGATTGTAAAGTTAGGAAGAACTATATGACCTCTCTGGTCTTTGGGCAAAATTCTTGGCAAAAACCTGCAAGCAGATCCAGCCAGCCAACACTATCTAAAACAATTAATTGTTTAAGCAGACATGTTGTTATCCAGCAATGGAATGTATCAGAAACAGTCAGAAAGACTTCCGACAACAGAAAATTAGGTATTTGTTTTGGAGCATCTGCATTAATAAAGGCAAAAGATACTGTGGAAGTTTTTGCTGTTCACCTGCTTTACACAATTCCAAAGGAATGTTTTGCTTTTGAGCAGGAGAACAAATTAGTCAAAGGAAATGAAAATAAAATTGCCAAGGTTAGTTCCACTTAAAAAGTCAATTGTTCACTTGCCATCAGTTATATTAAAGAATTGTTTTATTTTTTCTGACAATTCTAGGATGTTGATCAGAATTTTGCACCTTTTTTGAAATTAAACAAATACATTGAAAAATGTTCAAGTTAATTATTATGAAAAAGTAAAGAAAAATTCTATCTGTCAGTATATTTATTATAAAAGAATGTCATTTAGTTTCCAGGAAACCACAAACATTTTGTTGTCTCTGTTCAACTTGCAGTTAGACTTTTAAAACATATAGAGTGTTTTATAGATTTTATAGATTTATACACAAGCATAACTCCAAATATATACACTTGTTACTTTGCAAATAAAAATGGATAATTTCTTGTTGATTCTTACTTTCTTTTTTATTTACTTATTAAATTTGTTTGCCACCCATCTCTCTGCAAGGCAACTCTGGAAGCCTTACAACAACAAAATAAAGTCATAAATATTGCTTAACAGATTGTATGAGCTTTTACTGTCTTATCTGAGTATTCAAAAAAATAAATGCAGACAGTTTCTTCATGATTAATAGCACTATTTTACAATATTTCTTTCAATTACTTTGAATGTGTTTTATAGATAGATAGAGATAGAGATAGATAGATAGATAGATAGATAGATAGATAGATAGATAGATAGATAGATATGAACACAATACAGAAGCTTGATGATGGCAGATGAGATTCTGTCGAAACGTTGCCAAAACTTTAAAAGCACAACTATAATGATGTGGGAAAATACCTGAACAAAGCTGAATACCATACATGTAAGTACCCATGAAAACTTAAGAAAACAAATATATATATATTGCCATCATCAGGCTTCTGTATTGAGTTTGTATGTGGGTCAGGGTCTCACAGCGGTTGGTTTTAAATTTGAGGCTAGTCTATTGTTGTGCCAGGATGTTTTTTTCTACATCCTGATTGGTTGGGAGTCTTGGTCTGTGTTTATTGGACTAGGAGTTTGTTTAATTGGTGTTTCTGGTTTCTTCTGTCTGTTTTGTGGCTTTGATTGGCTGGCAACACTCTGTTCCTGCACTGGAGGCTTTCAGTGCAGCTTGGCTTCAAGTAAAAGGATGGCTATCATCTATTAGGAAGCTAGGTTTCATCTGGGTGCCTGGTTGGGGTGTGTTTGAGCTGGAGGTATCAGGGGGAGTCTGTTTGTGCCCAGGTGTTTGCCTTGCTTGTGGTGTGGAGATCTTTCTATTTGAGAGTGCAGGCTTCCAAATGATTGACAGTCTGGTGGAATCATCTCTTCTATTCATGCTTTCAGGTCTTTTTTCAATCTCTATGGCTTCTCTGATGATTCTGTAGCTGTGGTTTTCTACAGTGGCTAGGGTTTTTGTGCCATTGAAGTTGATGTTGTGACCTGTGGCTTTCATGTGTTGGACTAGTGAGGAGGTGTGTTCCAGCTTTTTTACTGCATTTTTGTGTTCATCCAGGCTGTTCTGTATAAAATAGTTTACTCCAAATCCTCGATTGTGATTGGCTAGAAAAGCCAGCATAGGAATTGGTTCACTAGGAACCAATCCAAAAGAGCTGCCAAAAGGCGGCAAAACCAAGTAACCATCATTGGCTACAAGCCGGCAGACAAGCCGTATATAAAGGCTGCCACGGCAAGAGCCAAACTGTTCCGTTTTCACTTCACTGTTGAAATAAAGACCTTTACTGTTGGAACCCGGTCTACCTCGCGTTTTTCCAGACGGAACACTGGCGACGAAGATGGGATTGTCCTAAAACGTGAGACTGTGCACGTGGCAAACTGAAACCCAGGCTTGAACCGATGGCCGGAAATAATGCACCGCCCGCACCCTTCAACCCAATGAAGAAGATTGGGAATCCTATATAGACTGTTTCCAAGTGTACTTAGAAAGTAACGAGATGGAAGAGATCTCAGACCAGCATAAGAGGGCTGTCTTCTTAACGCATTGCGGACCAATGGTATTCAAAATGGCCAAGGCATTGGTGAAGCCCAGAGACGTAAAACAAATGACCTGGCCCGAACTCCAGCAAATGTTGAAGGCTCATTACGCACCAGTGGTGTCAAATCTCATCAAACGGCACGAATTCTACCGAAGGGACCAAAAAGAAGGCGAGACCATCGCTGATTTTGTGGCAGCCCTCTGACAACTGGGGGGAGCATGTGAGTTCCTGAACTTAGATGAAGCCATGCGAGATCGAGTAGTATTGGGTTTAAAAGACTCTAATTTACAAAGTAAATTGCTAAATAAACCCAACATAACCGTGGCTGAAGCAATCACAGAAGCCACAGCTGCAGAAGCCGTGAAAAAGTCAGCGGCCACCATGAAACAAATGAATGCTAACAACAACGAAATGAGCCTAACCATAGGGAAGAAGCAATTTCCCGCCACCACACACCATGAAGATTTTGACAAGACATCAGAATCCGGAGAAGATAACGATGAGGTCCACCACCTATACGCCAACAAAAAAAGGCGTGAAAAAAGAAACTGGCAGGAATGCACCGGTTGCAGAGGAAACCACCCTCGAGCCGATTGCAGATTGCTTGATGCCATCTGCAGAGCTTGTAAGAAAAGGGGACACATCGAGAAGGTCTGTAGGAATCGAAAAAGTAACAGCCCTAACAGACACAGTAACTCTTCCCCACAAGCTGAATCGAAAGAAGCCGAGAGAAAGTGGGAGTGCAACAAACGAGCCAGTAACCGAGAAAAGACCCATCAAACTGTCACTATCGGAAGCGCTAAGACGGAAAGCGGAAAAAAAGTTAAAATCATTGTAAAAATCGAAGGCAGCCCCTGTGAGATGGAGGTCGATTGAGGGTCTTTCCTGTCAATGGTGTCATGGGACACAATCAGACAACTGGTCCCAGATATTAAACTAAAAGAGCTCCAGAAACAAAAATTAACTCTGAAGGACTACCAAGGGAATCGAATCCCTGTGGTAGGTCTAGGACATTTCCGAGTCGCTTACAAGCAGCATGTCAAAGTCCTGCCTCTGAGAATAGTCGACCGAGACTGACCCAGCCTCCTGGGCATCGAATGGTTCGCACCATTGGGCATCAGAATGACCGGAGTGGACCGAGTGGCCGAAACCGACTGGGAAGAAAACCTGATCCACGAGTTCCAGGACATTTTTGATGGCTCCCTAGGCAGGTATCGGGGGACCCCAATTTCCTTTAGCTTAGACCCCCAGGTGGCCCCTAGAAGATTAAAGGCCAGACGAGTTCCCTTTGCATTAAGAGCAAAAATAGAGGAACAATTGGATAAATTAATTGACCAAGGGGTTTTGGAACCTGTTGAACATGCTAAATGGGAGACACCAATAGTAACACCGGTTAAACCTGATGGGTCGGTACGCATCTGCGGAGACTACAAGGCTACCCTGAACCATGCGCTGCAACAAAGCGCATACCCGGTGCCAGTCGTGCAACATTTGCTACACTCACTCGGGGGAGGAAAATTTTTTGCTGAACTAGATCTAGCACAAGCTTACCAAAAGCTTCCAGTAGACCCCTTAATGGCCGAGGCACAGACAATAGTGACTCACAAAGGGGCATTCAAGTGTAACAGACTTCAGTTTGGAGTGAGCGTGGCCCCAGGCATTTTCCAAAGCCTCATGGAATGCCTATTAAATGGAATAAAAGGGGTCGTACCATATTTTGATGTGTCCTGATTTCGGCTAAAGATACGACCCAACTAGAAAAAAGACTAAGAAATGTACTAACAAAATTTAGAGAATCCGGTCTGAAAGTTAAAAAAGAAAAATGCTGTTTAATGACTGATCGCGTCGAATTTCTGGGCTACTTTATTGATGGAGAGGTTACACACCCTACTGAAAAAAAAGTCAAAGCCATTAAAGATGCACCACAGCCAAAGAACAAAACGGAATTGCAGGCATTTTTGGGACTAATAAATTTCTATAATGTATTCCTCCCCTACAAAGCAACAATAGCGGAACCATTACACCGTTTGCTGGACAAGAAAACTAATTGGACTTGGGGTCATAGAAAGCAAAAAGCATTCCAGAAAATAAAAAATTTATTAACATCAAACACCGTTCTTATCCAGTTTAGTAACACACTTCCATTGACGGTAACCTGCGACACCTCACCGTTTGGAGTCGGTGCCATCCTGAGCCACCAATTGCCAGATGGGAGAGAGGCACCCGTCGCTTATTACTCAAAGACTCTGTCTAAAACAGAACGTAACAATAGTCAACTAGACAGAGAAGCCCTGGCAATCGTCGCCGGAATGAAACGTTTTCATGAATACCTTTATGGAAGAACATTTTTGATTGTAACGGACCATAAACCGTTGCTAGGAATTCTGGCGGGAAACAAGCCTACACCAAACATTTTATCCCCGCGGATGACTAGATGGTCAGAATTCCTTGCAGCATACTCTTACACATTGACACATCGACCCGGGAAGCAAATCTCCCATGCTGACGCATTAAGCAGAGCACCGCTGTCGATGATGGAGGAAGACCCGACACCAACAATGACAACCCTGCAAATAGAAACATGCCCCGAACAACCAATATCTGCAAACGATGTTGCCAGAGCCACCGCAAAGGACCCAGTGACTGCCCACATATTAAACTGGGTAGGTAAAGGCTGGCCGGAAAACCAAAAAACTGAAAACTTTAAACCTTTCCGGACCAGACAAACTGAACTTTCAATTCAAAAAGGTTGTTTATTGTGGGGTGATCGGGTAGTAATCCCTCCTAAATTACAGACTAGGGTGTTGGGTATGCTTCACGAAGGCCACCCTGGTGTCGTAAAAATGAAAAGCCTCGCTAGAAGCTATGTCTGGTGGCCTGGTTTAGATAAAGATATCGAATATTGGGTTGCCACTTGCACTAAATGTCAGAAACCAGGCCTTCCCCACCACAAGCACCCATAAGGGACTGGGAGACCCCACGAGGCCCCTTGTCTTGGATCCACATTGATTTCACGGGTCCTACTAGGGGGCATACCTTTTTAATTGTCGTAGATGCATACTCAAATTGGCTAGAGGTTGTAGTAATGTCATCTACGACAACCGAGGCGGTCATTAAACAACTTAACAAACTTTTTGCAACCCATGGATTGCCGGACATCCTAGTGTCTGACAACGGGCCACAATTAACCGCCATCCAATTTGAACAATACCTAGCCTCCCTAGGTATACGCCATGCACTGACCGCGCCGGCCCACCCGGCAGCAAATGGTAGGGCGGAGAGAATAGTCAGGTTTACGAAAGAGGGTTTAGAGAAAATGGACCTCGAGGATGTCCAGGATAAAATCAACCGTCTACTCACCCTCCAACATATCACACCCAGCACCGTAGCCAACAAAAGCCCAGCGGAGTTATTAATGGGAAGAAAACTTAGGTCACAATTAGACAGGTTGCACCCAAATTACACGTTGGAAAAACCCCCCGACTCCTCCAGCCATTGCTGAACATTTGAAATCCGCGACCTAGTCTATGCAAAAAAAATTTACCGGGGACCACCTATGGCTTCCAGCCACAATCACATAACTCACAGGCCCCCGGTCCTACCGACTAACCGTAGACGATGGCAGGCAATGGAAGCGGCACATAGACTAGCTTCGTTCCCGAAACATTGAAAGAAATACAAATGCACAACCACAAAAAATAAAAATCGATGAAAATAAAACCAAAGAAGGGGGGGAAATACAAGAAAATAATAAAGAACTTTTAAAAATAAACCCAGAACATCTAACCAATCAAAAAGTGCAAAAAGGAAACTTACGGTTAGATGAGACTTGTGAAAATAATCCAGACGAAGGGGCCAGCCAAGCCAGCTCGACCTGCCCGGAGAAACCAGGAGGGAGCGGCAAAACCACCGGCCTGAGAAACTCAAGCGGTAGCAAAATGGCCGACACACCCTTCCCGGCAGTTCCATGGAAAAGAGCCGGAGAGACAGCAACCCCATCTGAACCGGTTGAAGTCTCCAGCGAAAATGAACCGCGCAAGTCCAATAGAATCAGAAGAAGCCCTACCTACCTGCGCGACTCCGTCACCATATAGGACTAAACCAAGGGGGGAGGGGTGTTCTGTATAAAATAGTTTACTCCAAATTCTCGATTGTGATTGGCTAGAAAAGCCAGCATAGGAATTGGTTCACTTGGAACCAATCCAAAAGAGCTGCCAAAAGGCGGCAAAACCAAGTAACTGTCATTGGCTACAAGCCGGCAGGCAAGCTGTATATAAAGGCTGTCGCAGCAAGAGCCAAACTGTTCCGTTTTCACTTAACTTTTGAAATAAAGACCTTTACTGTTGGAACCTGGTCTACCTCGCGTTTTTCCGGATGGAACACAGGCGGGTACTTATTCTTTTATTGGTCTGTCCAATGTATGTGGCCGGGCATGAAGCACAGGGGACTTCGTATATGCCTTGGTTTTCCAGGTCAATTTTGTCTGGGGTTTCTAAGGATGGCTGCTATTTTTTTGTCTGTTTTGAAGGCAGTCTTGATGTGATGCCTCTGTAGTATCTTACTGATTTTGTCTGTAGTACCTCTTATGTAGGGCAGGACAGCTGTTCCATAGGTCTGTTCATCTTCTGGGTCTCTATTATGTCTTAGTGTGTTTTTGTGGATCAAGCTGGTGATTTTGTTTTTGTGGAAGCCGTTAGCTGTCAGTACTTTAGTCAGGGTGCATAGTTCAGTCTTTATGTGTGTCTTGTCTGCCAGGCGTTTGGTTCTGGTGATTAGTGTTTTGGCCATGGAGTTTATCTGTGCTGGGTGGTGGTGGGATTGGGCATTGAGGTAGTGGTTGGTGTGTGTTTTCTTCTGGTATATCGTGTGTCCTAGTGTGCCATCTGTTCTTTTGTAGATTAGTACATCTAGGAATGGTAGTTGTTGTTTATTTCCATTTCTATGGTGAACTTGATTTTGGGGTGTGTGCTGTTTAGGTGTGTTTGGAAATTATTTTGGCTTTCTTTTCCATGGGGCCAAATCACAAATGTGTCATCGATGTATCTTAGCCATAGTTTGGGTTTGTGGGTAGTATTAGCCAGGGCTCTGGATTCGAATTCTTCCATGAACAGGTTTGCAATGATGGGTGACAGTGGTGATCCCATAGGGGCTCCTTCAATTTGCTTGTATCTTTGTCCTTTGTGTCTTTGTCCTTTCCAGAGCCCTGGCTAATGCCACCTGGATGAGTTGCACTACCTGAGCCACTTGTGTGGGTTGTAGACTCCGTCTCATGCTACCACTAGAGTGAAAGCACCGCCAGCCTTCAAAAGTGACCAAACCATCAGCCAGAAAGCATAGGAACTGAGAAGTGGTCTGTGGTCACCACCTGCAGAATCACTCCTTTATTGGGGATGTCTTGCTAACTGCCTATGCTTTCCACCAGTTGTCTATTCCATTTGCACAACAGCATGTGAAATTGATTGTCAATCAGTGTTGCTACCTAAGTGGACAGTTTGATTTCACTGAAGTGTGATTGACCTGGAGTTACATTGTGTTGTTTAAGTGTTCCCTTTATTTTTTTTGAGCAGTGTATTAACATGATACTTTAAGATTGTCATCCTGTATTAATTTATCCAATCATCTGAAAGCAAATCCCAATAGAATTAAGTGGGAATCCTAAGAAATTACTTCCAAACTAAAATACATACAATCTGTAAAACAATAGTTTATCTGAAAGATTTTCCTAGAAAAATTAAGTCAATGTGTTGGAATCATAAAGTATTCAATATTTCCTCTTTTTAATTGGACTTTTTTGGAAGACATTTCACAGGCCAGATCATCTATTTATAACTTAATTTATAGTTCATTCTACAATCTCAAAGCTTTGTTTAAACTGAAAATTCAGCAAAATGTCTAAAATAAATCCTACAATATATTTATAACCAATAAAGCTACTTTTTAAACTTAATTATTTGCTCTAAACCTGCTCCAGCAAAGCAATTTATGATGAAAGCCCTCAGAAAAAGGACTGCTAGCATCGAAGAAGAGGCACTACATGATGTTTCCAATTGATTTCCAAAAATCAATCACTTTGGAACTAACTGTGGTATGTTGAATATCAATAATTACTAGACATAATGGCTATAGATTACCCATTTTATGATTGAGCAGATTTCTTTTTACGCTCTTGGCAGCTTCTAGATTAGGATTGAATGGTCAAAGGCATCCACTGAAGTCTCCTATAATAATTACTTCTGAACCCATAGGAGCTTTTTTTCAAGAGGCAACTAGACTTTCTTGTTTTTCTTTGACACCTGTTCATTTCTCATCCAGATTCTTGGATGAAAAGTGAAATGTCTTTAAAGAAAAACAAGAAAGTCCAGTTGTTTCTTGAAAAAAACATCTTTGGGACAACCATGACTTGGATCACTGAGGCTCTTTATAGACATCAGCTCTGAAGTTTCCTAATATTTCCTAACATAATATTTCCTAATTTCCTAATATTTCTCATTCCAATGAAAATAATAAATTCTTAAAAATATTAGTTTGGGGACTAGTTTTGTTTATTTTTCCTTTCCTCTTAGTGGTAATGTCTACTTTAATGTGTAATAAAATCATCATTGTTATCTAACAAGAACAGCTATTACTAAGAAGAATATTTGGAATGATTCAGCATATTTCAGTGGTGAACAATTGGAACAAACCTGCATAATGTAAATATTTGAAAAAATACTATATTTAAAAAAGACACTCAATAAAAGCAACAATGCAACAACTATAATAATCCATATTTATTATTCAGTGGTTTTGGATTTCTTTTAAAGGCAGTATACATAGAGTTAGACATTAGCATTTGTAGACTAAATTGCTTGAAAGTATTCCTTATTATATCTCTCTGTCTCCCTGTATGAACCTGAACACGCACAATACACACACACCAAAAAGTGGTAGTCTTCTTATGGCACAAATATGATTATTCGTATGTTCAAAAAGAAGCATAGTAAATAGCAACTTTAATTCATTCAAGGAGATATCAATAACTTTTTACTGATAGCAGAATATTGTATAGAATAAAACTAAACCAAATGTGAAACGGAAAACATTTATTCCAGCAGCTTTGATATTAAAGCATCTAAAGTGGGCGCCTACTCCTTCTTCTCGTATGACTCAGAGCCATGTCAGTCATGACAGAAGAGGATAAAAATATCCAGAATTGCAGTTTGCCAAGGCTGCAGATCCCAAGAGGGAAAGGAACTGTAGACATTTGCTCAGCTCTCCTGGCGACCAAGTGGTGGTGAATGTGTAAGAAAATGGGCAGGAAAACGGACAGTTTGTGCTGCTACCCCAAGGACAGGAAACATTGAGACTTTCTGCAGCGGTGGTTAGTCTGAGATAATGCCATTGTATAACCAGGACGAGCGACCTCTCCCAGTGCCGAAAGCCCAGAGGCTGGCGTCTGGCTGCTTGGCCTATGGCCAGCCTTAGGCTCTCCAGTCTGGGGGAGGGTGTGGATCCTTCTCCAGCAGCTCCCCACAAAGAGCTGGCCACACCTCACCTTGCAAAGGAAATCTGGCTACAGCTCCAGACTTCATGGCTTTGTCTTTAGGAAAGCTGCTGCTTCCCCCCCCCCCCCCCCCCCCCCCAGTCAGAGTTACCTCCAGGTTCCTGCCACTGCTGGCCTTTGCAAAATTTGCCCTGGAATAAAGTCTCACAAGAGAAAACAAGATATCTCTGAAGAAAGGTTCTTTGGAGGAATTCCTGCAGGGATCTGTCATATTGTGCCTTTCTGTTAATGGCAACAACTATCTTCCCCTGCTGGCACTAGGTAAAACATTTGTGTTAAAAAAAATCAGTGCTGCCAAATGAAGTAAGGGATTTCATTTGATTACTTACCAGATTACATATCTAATGTCCAACTCATGGGGGAATTTTTTTTTATTTAATGGCACATAACAGCCTTGTCTTTCAAAAGACTACAGACATGAATAGAACAGGTCAAACTACTGATCCATTTAAGCCAGTCCTGGATGTTCCAACAGATGTCAAGCAGTTTTTCAACATCCAATTACTACCTGGAACATTTTATAGAAATGGCTATCGTTTCAGTCTTTCAGTTGCACAGATAGTCCTAGCTTAATAACGATTAGTTCAGTAACCATTCAAAGATAAGATGGCACCAAAAACATGGTAGTTACAACTGGTCCTTAAAGTTATGGCTGTTGCAACACTACTGAAGTCACATAATCAAAATCTGGGTACTTGATAGAGTATCCACATTTATAACCATAGTGTGTACTTCAGTTCATCCCACCTGTCTATCTCCTCCTCTTTCCTCATATCTGCCCTTATGGTCACCATGGAGTGTGTTGCTGCCTACTCCCGCTGCCTCCCACTGCTCACTTTCACCACCTTCTTCCTGCCACTCCTGATGTGGTACACCTGGCCAAAGAAGCTGCTGAGCTTCAAATATTCTCATGAGGCCTCAGGCATGAGGCATTGTTAAGGCCTCAATAGGCCTTCCCACAGTCTTGGGGAAGCCTCACACTGTATCATAAACAAACTGCACAGGGCTAACAGCTGCCTGAGCAACAGTGGAAGTAAATGGGGAAAATTGGGAGGGGGGAGCAGCAGGGAAACGCAACGGCAGAGTGCAGGGAAGCCAAAAGGGCAGAGATGGGGTGGAAATAGGTGGATGGGGGACCTGAAATGGAGATGAACATTGCAGGGCAGGAGAAGTATGAGAATCTTACATAATGATTGCAAGTATGACTACCGGAACTACTGTTGCTGAGTGGGCAGGCATGTTATGTTTTGCCCAACAACTTCTTTGCTTAAGAGACAGAGATTCCATTTGCAAATAGGGTTCTTAAGTGAGGACTGTCTATAGTACAGACTGTATAGTATCGACTATAGAGGACAGTCTATAGTACAGTTTGTCCTTGACTTGCATCCACAATTGAATCCAAAATTTCTGTTGTTAAGTGAGACAGGTGTTAAATGAATTTTGAACCGTCTTACAACAGTTAAGTTAGGAACACAGCTGTTAGTTGAATTCAGCTTCCCCAGTGACTTTGCTTGTCAGAATCACATGACCCCAGGACACCACAATTGTCATAAGTATGAATCAATCGTCAAGCACCTGAATGTTGATTATGTGACCATGGGGATGCTACAATGGCTGGAAGTGTGAAAGCCAATCATCAATCACTTTTTTCAGGGCCATTTTAATTTTAAATGGTCACTAAATGAACTGTTGTAAATCAAGATTTACCTGTATTACATCATGATGAATCTGGAAATCCCTGTATTGCATCTATAAACCTCTGTCGTCAACTTAAGACAAGATATTCATTTTTATTCTTCTTATTCTGTAAACTGGGCTGGGAATGCTGAGATGGTTGTAAATTTGAGGATTTTGAGACTGGTCTCAAAGATGTCACTAAAAAAGGCAGCCGCTAAGCAAAGATTATCTGTCGTGCAGTTAGCCACTAAAAAGAGTCTTATTTTCACATGTAAATACTATTCTATTCATACATCTGCTGAACCATGGTTTGTTTTAATCATGATCACATAATGCCATGTGATTTAACATGCCATGTCTCAGAGAATTTTTATTTATGTATTTATCAAATTTCTACACTGCCCATCTCACTTTGGGTACTTCACAAACAACAGCATAAAATAATTCAAAAATATGATAAAACACACAATTAAAAATAAAATTAAAACAAGTTTCAAATTTATAAATTAAAAGTCAAATTCAAAGTTTAGAAATTAACAAGGCTAAAAGGCAGAAGGGGTCCCTTCAAGCCATCCATACCCAGGTAAGTGCTATTCCATCATCTTCTCAGAAATGTTCACCCCCCAAAAGGGAAGATTGGATATTGGCTGATAGTTGTTCATATTGACGAGACTGAGTGATGGCCTCTATGCAGGTGTGGGGACCTATGACCCCTTTATGACTTGTGAACCAACTCCCAGAATTCCTGAGCCAGCCATGGGAATTCTGGGAGTTGAAGTTCATAAGTCATAAAGGGCCATAGTTCTCCCCCTCTGCTCTATGGGAAGGGGCTTATCCCCTCTCCTTCTAGGAAGTCCGCACTATTCCCTGTATCATTATCCTTTGGGGGGAAAAAACATGGAACCAATATGGCAACATCTGAAATAACATAAAACAGCTATCCACTTCCTCTTCCGCTGGATACTTCCACTTCCAATGAGCTGCAGAAAGTATAAGCTGGCAACAGCTGCCAACTGCTTGAAATCACTCTGAATTGAGCAACAATCATGCATCAGACTATTCATGTATAGTACTGTCAAGTTGATTGATTGGCTTTGAACATACAACTGGAAACAGCCATAAACAAATACTTCAGGAGGCATGGTGACATTCCCCAGGCTCACACTGTGAAATTCTATGCATGACCAGGTGAACAGATGGCAACAACTACCAATTTGAGGAGTTTATTAAAGCAATTCACTTGCTTTATTACAGAGATGGACAACTTCCCCTAGAGGCTGTAACTCATACTCTCAACCAATTGCATCACAGACATTTAGCCACCCACCCCTCCAGATTGGGTTTTTAGGGATAGAGAAGAAGAACTGCCTTCATGCCCATCTTCTATCTGCAAGGGAAAGAAGCAAAATTGCACTGCCTTAATATGGCCATTTTGCTACTGAATTCCAATGGACAAGTCGTTGGATGT
Organism: Laticauda colubrina; assembly: GCA_015471245.1. NCBI lineage: Eukaryota > Metazoa > Chordata > Lepidosauria > Squamata > Elapidae > Laticauda > Laticauda colubrina. The sequence goes on from BLBF01000002.1 coordinate 48,182,424, forward strand.
GTATGTGTTGGATGCCTTTTCCTGTGAGCAAAGAAGAGGTGAAAGCTGAATACCAACCTACTGAAATCACTTTGCTTAGCAGGACTCATTGCACGATTTCATACCAAACCTATAAATATGATTTAAAAGAATTAGATCAAATGGGGCTTTGCTAAACGGTGATTTTTCCACTGAATGACAGGTGTGAAATCCTGCAAAATAATAATAATATATTGAATTCAGCGATATACACTACACTTGTGCATGAACCCAATAAAGATCTGAGAGCAAAAGCAATTCTAAATAACAGTGGGAAATCCAACAGTGGGAAGTGCGAACTTTGCTTATTTTACATCATATTATGCAACATCTTACAGCAATATTTGGGTAAAATTGGAGACATTGAAATAAGTATTAAAACAACAGCAGAAACCAAAAAATAAAAACAACAGCATACCACTATCCTAAAGCTATGATTAAAAATTCAATAAATCAGTTGCTGAATATAAATCATACAGCCATTTAATATAGCCATTGCCAAGGCTCACTGCAACTGCTAGACTCAAAGGCAAGAGGACAAAGACAAGAGTGTTCAGCCTTTCTAAAGGTCAGAAGAGTGGGGCCAATCTAAATTCCAGAGGAATGATATTCCAAAAGTGTATTATTTGCAGATACATTATTTGATTTCTGTCCATCTGATCACTATCAACTTGAAAATTTTACCTTATCTTATATCCATGATACAAACACAATGTTGCCTTTAACTTGATAAAGATGAGATAAAGACTACATTGAAATTTCTGGATTGTGAGCTGCCCCCATTCATTTGCTGAGATAGGTGGCTATAGAAATCAAATAAATAAATAAATAATCCCCGCACTCTTCCATTAACAGTAACAAAATACTCTTACTGTCTGCTTAAGTGTTATTTAAAAGTAAAAGAATTTGGCTTATAAATACAAGTCACTCTAAACCTATACCTGTAAAGTAGATGATCAGGAATGTAATCAGCATGAGATCTGTAAAAATGCAGTTCCCTTAGAAATACTTTGAACCCTTTATCACCACCCCCAAAAAAGTACACCACTGACACACTTGCTGTAACTTCAGTCTATATGCTTCAGAGGCATAGTAAAGAAATATACCTATTCCTTCTGCTTTCTGGTCAGAAAGTATGTGGTACTAGACAAGTATATTCACATGCATCTGAACCAGTACATTTAAAAGGTTTAAAGCATTGAGGGCTCCCTAGGATAAATAATATGTTGTTCTGTTCTGATCACTCCCCAACTTAACTCCTTCTCTGCCCATTCAGAATTATGGCAACAAAATAATCCAACAAATATGTAAAAATTGGCACATAAACAGTCTTATTTGACATGACAAATTGTGATAAGAACTATCTATAGGAACTCATATCAGATAAACTCATTTAGCCACAAGACTTCTCAAAGGTCTTTAAAAATAATCAGGATTGAAACAGAGAATGTTTTCCATACAGATTCTGCATAGAAAAAGTACAACAATTTCTGGTTTTAACACAGAACTATGTTCCTTAAGCCCCTGTTCCACTGCACCAACGGATGCAAAGAGGATGTAAAACATAAAAAAAAAGCTTGCCATCCGTTGGAAAACTCGATGCATCTGTTGTGTACTCACTGCATATGTGTTTCATACGTTCTATCCCTCGAGCATCCGTCCACTGAGATTTCATCCGCACAAGAGGTTTTGAGCTGCACAACACTTTGTGAGTGTATGAACTTTCCGCCGCGTACAATGTACATCTGTGGCATATATGGGCAACAAATGTTCTATGTCCGTTATCACCCGTTAAACGTCCGCTGTATCCTCTCGGCATCCTCTGGCCATCCCCTCAACTCACATCTGCTGCAGCTGAAAATGGAAACAGAGAGGAAACGAAAGGTACACGGAACGTCCACACAGCGTTAGTAGCATGGAAATAGAAAGGATGTAAGCGGATGCATCTCGGATATAAAGAATTAAAACAGACAAAACGTTTGTATCTGGGATGTATCTCGGATATTTAGGATGTCTGCAGTATGTCTAGAGTATGTAGAAGGACACCTAGCGGACTACCGATATTTCCTATAAAAAGAGGGAGGAAATCACCTGGATCTCAATATGAGTCCAGCAGCTGTGGTGTACAGACTCTTCACCCTTGGTCTTGGTCTTCCACATCATCCATTGTTCTCCACCATGGATCATGACACAGTCCGGATGGTAGCTGCCATCATTCATCACCAGAACCAAACCCTGTTCAGACTGTTTCACCTTTTATACACAAGGAGAAGAAGGAGACATCCAAGAGCTGTATGGGTCCGAGGATGGATTGTGAGAAGAATGGAGTTTGGACTGTATGACCAGTTGATGGTGGAGCTGAGGAATGAAGACCCTCGTGCATTCCATCACTTCATGAGGATGCCTCCAGCCATGTTTGATGAACTTGTAGAGCATCTGAGACCCAGGTTGACCAAGCCAAGCACCAACTTCCGTGCCAGCCTGGACCCTGGACTGAAGGTGGCACTGACTCTGTGCCACCTGGCCTCTGGAGCCACATACAGAAACATGCAGTATGCCTGGAGGGTGCCACACAGCACCATCAGCAAAGTGGTCAGAGAAGTGGTGCAGGCCATCATCGAAGAATATGTGGAGGAGTGTGCCCCACCACTGAACAAGGCTGGAGAAAACTTGCAGAAGAATGCAAGTGCCCCACCACTGAACAAGGCTGGAAAAAACTTGCAGAAGAGTGGTATCAGAGGTGGAACTTTCCCCACACCGTTGGAGCCATAGATGGGAAGCACGTGGCCTGTAAAGCTCCAGCCCACTCAGGGTCCACTTATTACAACTACAAGGGCTTCTTCAGTATCATCCTCTTTGCCATGGTTGATGTTGACTACAAGTTCATGTACATCGATGCTTCAGGCAACGGGTCAGCTTCAGATGGCCAGGTATACAACGCCAGTCACCTCAAGGAGGGGCTGGAACGCAACCTCATCATGGGTTTTACAGATCCAGAACCCCAACCCAATGACACACAAGATGTGCCCTACTTCATCATGGGTGATGACGCCTTCTCCCTCAGAACCTACCTCATGAAGCCATACAGTTCAAGATACCTCACCCGTGAAGAGAGGATCTTCAACTTCAGGCTGTCCAGGGCAAGACGGGTGGTGGAGAATCCTGGCCAACAGGTTCCAGATACTTCTCACCACCATGCAGCATGACCCAGAGACTGTGAGGAGCATCGTGGAAGCTTGCTGCATCCTGCACAATCTCATGCGCACCCGCTACCCAATGTTGCAGAACAGACTTGTCAACTGTCAACAAGGGAATGGGGACATGGAGCCTTGTGAATGGAGGCAAGGACATAACCTGATAGACACTGTGGATGTACAAGGCCCCAACAGAGCTTCACGTGAAGGGAAGAAGCAGCACAACCTACTGAGACACTGGTGCAACTCCCCAGCTGGAGCAGTGGAGTGGCAAGACAGGATGATAGATGATTAATGGATGCTTCCTTGAGCCTGTCTCATAACACTGATGAGATTGTGCCATGTATGTTGAGTGGTCCTACAATGAATAGGGCATTAATAAAGATCTTTGTTTATTTTGAAATGTGTTGATCAATGAATAAATTGTTATTGACAATAAAGGTCCATATGTGTGGCAGCTGGAACCATACAGTCCCACTATGCTTGCACTGGAGGTTTATCTATCCCACAACTATCCTTATCTATCCCACAAGCATGCAAAGGCTTAACCATTTGTTCAAGGTTTTCACCAACACTTTATTAAGTAAAGAAAATGAACCAAGTGTCTCAAGCAAAGATAACCTATATTAACTTTCTTAGGTAACCTTTATGACTTTATTAAATAAGCAAAATGAACCAAGTAAACTGAATTAAGTGTGTTAAGCAAAGATAACCTTTATTAACTGTCTTAAGTAAACTGTATGACTTTATTAAAAAAGCAAAATGAACCAAGTAAAGTGTCTTAAGCAAAGGTAAAGTGAACAAGTAACAACTCAGTCTCTGGCACTATTCTCAGTCACTCTGAGTCATGTCTCAGCATGTCTCAGCTGAGTGGGCAGGGACTGTGGAGGTGGCTGTGGCTTGAGTGCTGGTCTGAGGCGCCATTGGGGTGCTTGGCCCCGAGGGTACAACAGGTGGTGGTGTGTTCAGGAAGCTCTCAGAGAGCTGTCTCAGTCCTGTGAGGTTGAGAGGCCCTTCATCAAGTACCTGGGATGTCAGACACAAGACTGATGACAGATTGTCCATTGAGGGGCTTGGCTGTGGGGTAGAGGAAGGAGGAGTGTAGTGGGGCTGTCTGGTCTGTAACTGGGTGAGATGTGGCGTCTGTGACATGCGATGAACCTGGGCCTGGACTGGGAAGGTCTGCTTGTGCTGTGGGAAGTCCTGGTCGTCATAGCCTTGGAAGGTGAGAGGCTGTTGAAACCATAGGAGGGCTGTGACATCGCCTGGGTGGAGGAGCAGACCTGGACTGGGTAGGAGCAGCTTCAGCTGGGCCTTGAGGGTTGTGCAGAAGTGCTGTGATCTTCTGCTTCATCACCTGGTACTGGGCCTCGGGCATATCCCTCAGGGTGTGGCTCACATAGGTGATGAAAGTGTGGCAGCTCAAGGATCCTCTGTCCAAGTAGACCAGCTGAGAGAGAAGTTCTGTGCTGGTCTTCATCGTGTCCCTGATCTCCAACAGGACAGTGTGGCTCTGGCCCTCCAGTCTGCCTCTCTGCCTGCATCCTGTGGAGCTGGGGGTGGGGGTGGGGGTGCGTTGGTCTCTGGTGGCTGCTGCTTCTTCCTCCATTTGTGACAGGGGATCCTCAAAGTCTACCGGCATGGGGAGTGCAGCTGTCGGGGGGGGTCTCTGCCGTGGGGCCCTCTAAAGACACCTGCCTGGACAGTGTAGCTGGCTCCTGGCTGGAAGAGGACTGGCTGTCTGTGGGCTATCTGAGGGAGAGGGGTGTCAGAGGGGCTGCTCCTCGGTGGCGGACCTCACCCTCCAGAAAGCTGCACTTGGCCATGACGTACATCTCCCAGTCAGTGAGCTTGACAGCGGCCTGCCCAGATTTTTTGAGGAGTAGCTCACCATACCAGGTGTGCATGTGCTTCCACCATCCCAGGAGTACATCTGCAGTGTACCTCAGGCTCTCTGCCTTGTCTCTCCAAGCTGCTTGCTTCTTCTTGGTGTCGTGATAGTGTCTGTGGCCTTTTCTCCACAGGTACTCGTTCTTCCTCAGCCATTCCAGCACCTCATCCTCATGGTCCTCAGAAATGGTGTACTGTTTCCTCTCTCCCTTCTCCTTCCCTTGCCTCTTCCTCCCTCTGGCAGGGGCTTCAGCAGGGCCTTCAGGGGCTTGAGCAGCAGGGCTTTCAGCAGCAGAGCTTTGAGGGCCTTGGGGCTGGTCCATCACAGCAGCAGTAGCAGCAGCAGCAGCAGCAGTAGCAATAGCAGTAGCAGTAGCAGCACCAGCAGCACCAGCAGCACCAGCAGCACCAGCAGCAGCACCAGCAGCTTCAGAGTCAGTGCCAGGGGGTGGGATGATGGTTCTGTCCTTCTTGCCAGGGCTGGTACGAGTAGGCACCAGCTTCCTCTTCTTCCCTGACTGACGAACCATGGTGTTCTTTGAAGATGTATATGGCAGCACGTCTTTCCTCTGAATGCTGACTGTGTGTGAGCTGCATCCTTTTATATTCGCAGAGCTGACGCAATTCATACACCCTGCATGCGCAGTAAACACTTTGCATCTGATATACATCCGTGTGGCATCCGCTTTGCTTCCTATAGGTGTCCGTGATGCATCCGCTTCATCCACTATGCATCTGCCCCTTCCACTATGCGTCCACTTCGCAATTCTCCCCCAGAACCCCTTCAGATGTGTCATCCGCTTCCATCCGCTGTCATCCGCTAGGCTTCCTATGAACATCCGTTTAACATCCCCGTTGCATACTACCCCCATCCATTCTTTTCTGTTCTTTTCCTTTCTGTTTATGCAAATTTTTGTCACTTTTTGGAGCGGATGACAACGGATGGAGCCACCCCCGAAATTTTGCTTGTCCGCTGTGTCCTTTATGCATACATTTTGCGTCCGTCAGCCAGTGGGACCTAGCCTTAAGTAAGAAGCTCTTTTTCGAACTTCCCCTAATTTTTGCATGAAATGAAATGTTTATGTTTACATTCCAATCATAATCAGTATTCAGATGCTTCATTTATTACTGTGGAAATTACATTTAGAGTGGAGATAAACCTAAACATAAATTACGAAACATACCATGATTATTAACTGTGCAAAGTGTTTTTGTGACAAAAATAAAGGGCATGTTTATTTCTGTGTCAAGAGATGTATGAACATTATATTTGTGGAAACCCTGTTCAAATTTTTGTGTAAATTAGTAATTGCCCATGTGCCTTCTTATCATTTAATAACTTATGCATGTGGTCCATCATCAAAAAATGGTCTTCTATAGAGCCCAAAGTGCAAAGAGTTGAATACAGTACTTGATGACAGACCTATACCTTGAATTGTCCAGTGGCCAATTATATTAAATGAAACTGGTTGTGTGAATAAGTGTCACATTATGGACTTCAGTAGCTTTATAATTGATCAGGTATCTCCCTATACACTGATCCACTGGATTGTCCATGCAAATATTTGCCCACACTGGGTAAGGAAATTTCTGCAGAGAGTTGGTAACAAGACACAACATTTCAATTCTTTATGTCAACACTGAAAAACAAACAATAGCTATTAAGGGAGAACGTAGGCATTCATGTGACAGGGTGCACAGAGTTACTCATGACCGTGACCTACACACTTTATCACTGTTCAATCTGCATTGTGAATGTTGGGACTATGTCAGGGAACTTGGCAGGAAAACCACCCTGGGGAGTGGTAGAGTTGAGGGGGAGAGGCTTTTCCATAATATTCAAGGACCTCATTGTTAGGTACACATCTAAGTTAATTTATGAACTTCTCACTTTCTTTTTAGTTAGTTTCCCTGCCCGCTCGCCCGCCCCATCAGTAAGCAAGCAACTTCTGAAAAGAATTCCAAAACAGTTTTCTTTTTACTCTTTGTTGTTTTACATTCACAGTTTCATCAAATTTACAAAAATGGAACTTTGGGGTCCTTAATCTCATTTTGTCATTGGCAGCAGAAGATGCTACTCCACCCGAGAAGTCTTCAATAAGGGCAACAACTAGATAAGAGGAACAGGAGAAGGAAAGAGGTCAAGAATAAAAATAACTGGAATGACTCCTGAAATTGCTAACTGGCAACTGCTGCTTTTTTAAAGGCTATAGATGTTCATGTTTTTCCCACAAAAGGATGGCTGCAGCATTTAGTCATTTAATAAGCCAGATCTGAAATTAAAAACATTTTGAGGAATATCTTCAATACATTATGAATACCTGGTTCTCCAAATAGAAGGCGCTCTCACCTTGCTGGCCTTTCACTAAGCAGTTGGAGCCATCCTGTTCCAATGACCTTTTGGTGTACTTTGTAATTATTGTTGTATAATGTTCTAAACATCAACATATACATATTTTATCTAAAAATTAATTCATTTTCCCTAGAAACTTAAACTTCTGCCAAAGACCAGCTAAATGGTTCTGTGTCTATTGTCCATGGGAAATGTACACTGATGGAGTCCTCCCAATATACCAATAGAAGCCTCTACAGATACTAGTATTCCATTTGCAGATCAACAGTGGAGAAAATTGGGAGAGATGGAAATTTAAGAGATCTTTCTTCCTCCTAACATTATCCCCTACTTCAAGCTTGCATGCCCTGGAGTTAGCACAGTTAATTCCTTCCCACTAAGGGCATTAAGAGCAGAGGAAGGAAGATAAGCAAAAGAAAGATAAGGAAACACCCTTTCCCTGGCCATGGCAATCTGGGAGGGTTAGGAAATGGAGGTAGTCCCACCAACAGAAGACTAATTCTATTCATTAATCAATCAACTAAAACACAATCAGCTAAGATTTCTTTAATCCATGATAAGCATTCTCAAAAATAAAATAAAGAATGCTAATCTCAAAAGTTCACTGTGCAATCTCTGAACTACATTTACTGAATTTTAGAAAGGAAAGAACACCTCTGCAAGTTGACACCTTGTGTTTTTAAACTTATAGCATCCATCAGGACCTTTTCCATGACATTCATATCATATAACATTCTTTAGGAGGGAAAGACAGAATTCTCCTTTTATTCTAACAGTTGTTTGGAGAATGCAAGATGCCAGATGTAAATATATTATCTTAATTATTTAAAGTTAATGGAAAGAGAGAAGTAAAAGGTTACAATGTTACTTTAGTGTGACCGATCACACACAATGAGAAGCAACGTAATAGAAAACTTGACCATTACAAAAGCAAGTGAGGTGCAAACCTCTCAGGCAAAAAAAAAAAAAAGATGGATTGGGCCACCTGTTATACTGTGGGGGGATAAAACATGCTGCAAAAGGGTTTAAATATTATTTCTATTTGTAGGATTTGCTTATGGAGTTCATCAGTGCTATAATTCCTATGGTATTTCTAATCTATTTTCAACACAAACTATTTAGCAGAAGCTCTTGGAGTCTTAAGAAGTCACCTAATTGGTTTTAGTTCTGCCTGTTGGTAAAGACAGCTTGATAAATTTGGGGGCAGGGTGGGGGAGAGAAAGGATGAAGAAATAGAACTTTTAAATAGATGGAGGGAGGGAGGGAGGGAGGGAGGGAGGGAGGGAGGGAGGGTGGATGGATGGATGGTAGGTAGGTAGATAGATTAGATGATAGGGAGATAGATAGATAGATAGATAGATAGATAGATAGATAGATAGATAGATAGATAGATAGATAGA
>BLBF01000002.1:48191288-48206191 GCA_015471245.1 Laticauda colubrina
AGATAGATAGATAGATAGATAGATAGATAGATAGATAGATAGATAGACAGACAGACAGACAGATAGACAGACAGACAGACAGATAGATAAATAGATAATGTATTTGTGTCCTTAGGCCAGATGAAAGATTATTCCTCTCTTACCTATTTAAATGACTTAAACCCACGATTAGGTGAGCATTCAGTGTGGTTTCAGGTAAGATTGTAACTAGAAAATACCTGTGTGTTACTGATCAATCAAGTATACCTTTCTCAAGTATTCCACCCCCAACCCAAATTTATCAAGCTCTCAGTTTTGCCAACAGACAGAACTAGAACCAATTAGGTGACTTCTTAAAACTCCATAAATAATGTTAAAATGTTATGATTATTTGGGGCTGCATTACTAACTATACAGGGCTGCATGCAGCCTATGGGCCATGGGTTGGACATGTCTTGGACAGAGAGTTCCTACAAAAATGGGCTGTTTCAATTGTACTGTCTCAATTGTGGCTTTATTCTCACTTTCTTTCCATGGATTTTCTTTTATTCTAAATGTAAAAGAAAAAACCCAATAGCAAATAATGAAGGAATGAGCCACAGCCAAGATGATAGAGATTTCAGCCAAAATGGCTGCTTTGACTGGGATAGTTCTATATTTTTCAGTCCAGTTTTGGATTTAGTGCATTTAATGCATTTTTGGACATCCAGGCTATGTCTGGAATCAGCACCATTTTAAATTCCTTGTATTGTGTGAAGAGGGACAGAGTTTATATGAGGAAAGCTGAATGGACTCCAATCGCTCAAAATGCCAAACTTTCTGATGGTACTGTTGTTTTTATGTGTGGTAGTAGTATATAATAGTATAACTAAATTCAATAGTAGTAAACAAATGTGTTAGGAACTACAGGGTCTTTGCAAATTTGCTATTTTGCACATTGTTACTGTTTTTTCCCTTTGTATGTGTGGAAGTACACAATACATAAAGATTCATATCTGGGTCTCCACAGTTCTCTCTCAAACCCATTCATTCTTGGTAACATACTGAATCTGAGCTACAGTATTATTTGAATGCCTTTCATCTTTTCTCCTCCCTTATGTTTTCATAATGTAAATATCCTGTAATTTTATTACAAAAAGTATTTTTAAGTGTTTAGAGCAATGTAGGTAAGGAAAAGACAGGCTGTATGCATCAGGTCTTTGGCCAAAGTCATAATCCCAATCCAGATTAAGTGTTGGCAATGTCTGCTTTAAAAAAAAGGAGGAAAAGGAAAGTGAATTAATTACGGATTTCATCCACTTTAACCCCAAATTGTAGCTGGGTAGGAAAGATTGGGACAGGAAACCCAAGAGATGAAGGAATGCCAAGAAAGCTGATCTGCTTTTAGTTTGGCCTTAATATTAATCATTAGCAAGTTGAATCCTTTCATCTATGCCCTTTCCCCTCAAGAAAGCTTCTGTGCTGTATCTCAGGTGTAGGATGAGACACCCGGTAAGTATACACTCACATGGCGACAGGGGGTTGGAATCGATATACAGGATGGCTGCTGTGGCCTTAGATTTTTCAGGTGATGCCACCGAGAGGTATAAAAATCAATATGCAGATCTGTAACATGAAGAGAGGACATTCCAAATTCCTATGCTTAAAAAGCTGCTGCTTGATGAAGGAATGGCATTGAGCAAACTCAACCAAATTAAAGTACCTCTGAAATAGGGATTTAAAGGAAATACATTAAAATCACAATTTAAAGGATGAGTATTAGCCATATTCTTCTTCTCCTTCAATAACCCTTATCTTGACTTGTTATGGCATATATATAATAAAGAAGTGTTATAATAGAAGCCCTGAAACAGAAATCCTATTGCATTTTATTCTTGTTATATTTTAACTTTAGATTCCTATTGTATTTTAACTTTAGATTTAGGGGTTCTTGAAACTAAGCATAACAGCCTAGAAATTATTTAAAATGCTGCTCAACCCAGAAACATAAAAACATTTCACCTTAATATTTCTTCTGCCCTGTCACCTAATTATATCAACTTGATGGCACATAATCAATTAATTTCATTGAAATGTGGGACTTTATAGTTACTTCAAAGCAGTTAATCCAAATAATCACAATCCAAAGTATAAATTTACACCTGATGTGACAAGAAATTCCATGTGGAAACTCTCAAATATTTGTATTCTACTATCCACAATTTGAAAAATCTAGATTAGCGTCAAATGTCTATTGGGTGATCCTAAGAATGAATACATCAAAGCAGACTCAAACTGGCATTTGTCCATAGCCTTCCCACATTTCACCTTCTGTGATCATTTATCCTCATCTGGTCTCCCAGCAAGGAGGAAGTTATGTAGGAGGCAAATGCCAGGGCAGGGTGAACTCTTTCCTACCTGTTTTATTTTTGCATTCTCAGTTGTGTCCCACCTCTCGTTCTAAATCAGACTGGAGAAGAAAGAGCCAGTTTAAACATTTAGACTGCCTTTGTCATCCACTGTCTTTTAGAAGTATAGCAATTCTAAAGATATCAGCAAGTCAAGACGCAAAAATAGTGATACCTATTGCTTCCTCTGGAATAAATCCACTATATCCTATTGCATTTTAAAAGCTATATCAGAAATTAGAAACAGAATAGCTGTATATTACTGTCCACATGATCTTAATGCCCAACTTCTGGCTTTTTAAGGATAAAATACAAATAGTTTCCAGTTGTAATTCTGTTCACAATTATCTTACATTGGAAGCCAAACTAAAGTTCAAATTAAAGATATCTTTATTTTTCTGGGGTTTTTGTCAAGTATAAGAGAAAGGGAGTGGAAAGATTGATTCAGATGAGATGAAGACTAACCGCAGCCCAGTTTTCCTAGTTTAGAATTGATTACTTGATACACTGTTTGCTTTAAAAATAATTTTTTTTCTGATGCCAGTACAAATTTCTACTTAAAGAAACAAACAAAATTGGGGAAGGAGTCTGGGTGAAACTTTAGCATAGGAAAAACTTTATCTATGTATATGGTTCTAATCTGGATGAGGAGATCCTGTGACTTGTTTCATAATCAAGTTTTCACTTAGCCTTCAGTTTTATGATTTTGCTATCAAAGACTAGGAATTTTGCAATATTTACATTCATTCTAGATTACCTAGGATATAAATTTATATTTATAGAGAAAAATACACCTTCCAAAAAGTTATTTGTAGGACATTTGGCAGCATGCACATTCCATTAAGAAGTTAGTGGGTAAGGTTTTCCAACTTCTAGTATTTTGCTAAATTCTTGATTTTGAGTGAAATCATGAGTGTGGAAAAGCAGCTCACACCCACTGGTCTGTTGACATATACAACTATGCCACAATGTACGGAAATCAAGCAATCTAGAGCAATGGCTGGCTTTATGCAGGAGCCATTCAAGTTCTTCCTGATCCTGAATGGCAACCGTTTCATGGTGTTGGATGATCCTATTTTGAGGTCATTGTGCAGTTTTGTAAGTATGTTTCCCTAATCCATGCAGGAAAATAATTTTTAATTAAGCTATGGAGTTCTAACTTCATGCAACCCAAAGCTTTGACAAATTTTCTTATATTTGTCTACACTAAGGTCGGAATGTACCTATTTTGCTGCAATTTTAATTGAGCATGTTTAGTTTACTGATGAGGAACATTCATTTTTGCATCCTAAAGAAGAAGACAGCCATCCCAATCCTAGGCACCCTACAGATATAGTATATGAGCTTCAATTCCCAAAATTTTCTAGACGGATCTTTTCTGAGAACCATGGAAGTTTAAGTCCATGAAATGTGCCAAGATTCAGGAAGGTTCCTTGAATACAGAATTTTTAGAAAACATTGGTGTATTTCCAGTACTTAAGGCCCTGTCACACTGCCCAACGGATGCAAAACATTTGTAAAAAGGACACAGCGGACGAGAAAAATATTCCATCCATTGTTATCCGCTCTCAAAAGGGGCAAAAATTTACATAACCAGAGCGGATAACATGGAAAGGAACAGACGGGGGGAGGACGCAGAGCGGATGGAAAACGGATGCGGAACGGAAGCCTAGCGGATGGAAGCAGATGAGAGCGGATGACACATTCGCAGGGCTTCCGGGGGGCCTCAGCAAAGCGGACGCGGAACGGATACAGCGGATGCACAGCAGATGCACAGCGGATGAAGCGGATGCAGAGCAGAAGCCTAGCGGATGCACAGCGGATGAAGCGGATGCAGAGCGGAAGCCTAGCGGATGCACAGTGGAAGCCTAACGGATGCCTAGCGTTAATTGCGCATGCGGGGAGGATGCATTGCGTAAGCCCCGTGGATATAAAGGGAAGCAGTTCAGAAGCAGGTCACCATTCAGAGGAAAGACCTGCTGCCGGACGGATTGACAGCCTTGCCTGCCCTGCCTGCATGCATGTCTGCAAGCCTTGCTGTCTGCCTGCCTGCCAGCCTTGCGGCCAGCCTTCCTGCAAGCCTCCCTGCCAGCCTTGCTGTCTGCTTGCCTGCCAGCCTTGTTGCCAGCCAGTCTGCCTGCCAGCCTTGGTGCCTGCCTGCCAGCCTTGGTTCCTGCCTGTCTGCCAGCCTTGGTGCCTGCCTGCCAGCCTTGGTGCATGCCTGCCTGCCAGCCTTCCTGCCAGCCTTGGTGCCTGCCTGCCTGCCAGCCTTCCTTCCAGCCTTCCTGCCAGCCTTGGTGCCAGCCTTCCTGCCAGCCTTGGTTCCTGCCAGCCTCCCTGCCAGCCAGCAACCCCACAACCATGGGGAAGAACAGAAAGCCTCAGCCATCTGCTGCCAGCCCTGGCAAGAGGGATAGGGCCACCATCCCACCCCCTGGCTGTCACTCTGGTTCTGCTGGGGCTTCTGTAGCACGGGCTCGCTCTTCTGGGGCAGGATGATGATGATGCTTATGGCGGTGGTGCTTCTGCTGGTGACTATGCTGATGCTGCACCCCAATGGCGTTTCAGACAAGCACTCCAGCACCAGCCACCTCCAAACCACCTGGACCCTTCACCCCTGAGACTGAGCAACCAAGAGGAGTGCCAGAGACTCATTTTTGTTTTATAGCTTGTTGCCAATAAAGTCTATCTTTGATTCACACACTTTCTTCATTTCTTTTTTTTTAATAAAGTCTTGGTGGAAACTTTTAGAAATGGTTTAAGCCTTTGCATGCTTGAGGCATGGGTTAAGATACCAGTGGGATGGGCAGGGATACCTGTGGGATGTGTAATAGCTGTGGGATGGGTAAGTATAGCAGTGGAATGGGCAGGGATACCTTTGGGATGGGTAATAGCTGTGGGATAGATAAACCTCCAGTGCAAGCATAGTGGGACTGGATGGTCCACCCTCCCAGCTGCCACACCTATGGCCCTTTATTATCAATAACAATGTAATCATTGATCCACACATGTCAACATAAACACAACTCTTTATTAAATGCCCTGTTCATTGTAGGCCCACCCAACATACATGGCCCAATCTCATCAGTGTGATGAGACAGGCTGAAGGAAGCATCCATTAAGCATCTATCATCCTGTCTTGCCACTCTACTGCTCCAGCTGGGGAGATGCACAGGGTGTTTCCGGAGGTTGTGCTGCTTCTTCCCTTCACATGAGGCTCTGTTGGGGCCTTGCACATCCTCAGTGTCTATCAGGTTTTGCCCTTGCCTCCATTCCCCAGGCTCCATGTCCCCATTCTCTTGTTGGAGGTCCACGAGCCTGTTCTGCAAAACTGGGTAGCGGGTGCGCATGAGATTGTGCAGGATGCAGCAAGCTTCCACGATCCTCCTCACGGTCTCTGGGTGATGCTGCATGGTGGTTAGAAGTACCTGGAACCTGTTGGCCAGGATGCCAAAGGCGTTCTCCACCACCCGCCTTGCCCTGGACAGCCTGTAGTTGAAGATCCTCTCTTCACGGGTGAGGCATCTGGAGGTGTAGGGCTTCATGAGGTAGGTTCTGAGGGAGAAAGCGTCATCCCCCATGATGAAGTAGGGCACATCTTGTGTGTCGTTGGGCAGGGGTTCTGGATCTGGGAAGCCCACGATGAGGTTGCATTCCAGCCCCTCTTTGAGGTGACTGGCGTTGTATACCTGGGCATCTGAAGATGAGCCGTTGCCTGAAGCATCGATGTACATGAACTTGTAGTCAGCATCGACCATGGTGAAGAGGATGATGCTGAAGAAGCCCTTGTAGTTGAAATAAGTGGAGCCCGACTTGGCTGGCGCTTTGCAGGCCACGTGCTTGCCATCGATGGCTCCAACGGTGTGGGGGAAGTTCCACCTCTGATACCACTGGTCTGCAACTTTCTTCCATCCTTCTTCAGTGGTGGGGCACTGGAGGAGTTCCTCCATGTATTCTTCAATGATGGCCTGCACCACTTCTCGGACCACAATGCTGATGGTGTTGTGTGGCACCCTCCAGCCATACTGCATGCTCCTGTAGGTGGTCCCTGAGGCCAGGTTGCGCAGAGTGAGTGCCACCTTGAGCCCAGGTTCCAGGCTGGGCCGGAAGTTGGTGTTTGCCTTGGTCAACCTGGGTGTCAGCCGCTGTACAACTTCGTCAAACATGGCTGGAGGCATCCTCATGAAGTTCTGGAATGCATGAGTGTCTTCGTTCCTGAGCTCCACCATCAGCTTGTTGTACAGTCCGTACTCTGCTCTTCTCCCAATCCATCTTCGGACCCAGACGCTTCTTGGCCACCTCTTTTTCTTCCCGTAGTAGAGTTCACAGAGCCTGTAGATGGCTTCGCACTGTTGCAGAACGATGGTGGCTGCCAAAAGGACTTTGTTACGATCCACGGTGGACATGACTGGATGCTGTGGAAGAGCAAGAGTCAGATGAAGGCTGCAGAGGTCTGCACCGCAGGGCTGCTGGTCTGAAAGTGAGATCCAGGTGAGTTGCTCCCCCTTTTTATTGGCAGTATAGGTTTTCCACTATGTGTCCCTTTGCATCCTCTAGGCATCCTCTAGACATCCTTAATATCCGAGATAGGTCCCCTCTGCGAACGTTTTTTCCATTTTAAATGCTTTGTTTCTGTTCTGCATCTGCTAGGCATCTGTTCTGCATCCATTCTGCGTCTGTTCCACTTCCTCCCTGCGTCCGTTTACCGCTGGAGTGGATGGAGTTATGTGGATGCGCAACGGATGCCTAGCGGATATAGCGGATTCATAACGGATGCAGAACGGATGCCTAGCGGATGCCTAGCGGATGCAGAACGGACGCATTTTCTGCTCAAAAGTTTTGAGCAGTTCAAAACTTTCTGAGTGGATGAAACATCAATAAACGGATTCTGGATGGATAGAGAGGATGAAAAACAGAGGCAGTGAGTACAGAACGGATGCATCGCGTTAACCAATGGATGGTAAGTGTTTTTCTCCGTTTTACATCCTCTTTCCATCCGTTGGTGCAATGTGACAGGGGCTTTAAACTGATCAAGTTGACCAAATGATATGGTAAATTTGATTTTCAATTATGACAAGAAGAACCCAGCATTGTATCTTAAAGATTGTTACTTGTAGCTTAGTGTTGAACAGGAATCTAGCTATTGTGGCTTTTTATAAAATGATGGATAAACCAAGTACAGTGTAAATAATATTCAGATGTGATGATATGCCTACACCTACACAGATCAGAATTAAGCAAGAAATATCTTTTGTCATGACATTCTAAGAAGCAGAATAGAAATTTTGAACTTTGATGTTAGAGAATGTGCCTGGAAATTCGATGGATAGCAAAAAAAACCAAGAACAAATGGATCATAAAACAAAAATTAAAACAAACAAAAATCAACCTAGATGTTTTACTCAAAGCAGAAATGATCCAGCTTGTTATTTTTTGACCTATTATGCAAAGATTTAGCTCTTTATAGAAGTGTAAAACATTGAGAAATGTGGAAGGAAGTATGATGACCCAGGTTGGGATACAAAAGCAACGAAGTCACAAAAATAGGTGAAGTCCCTTTAATTCCTTCAACTTGGCTTTAAAAGTACAATTATCATTGACTGGAGAAAAAACTCCACTAAAACAGTTGCAAAAAGGAAGACCCTCCATTCAAACTCAAAATACATATAAATTATAAATAGAAAAAAACAACACAAACCACACTGAAGAATTAATGAGACAAGGCAGGATAAGGGCTTGAAGATGTCTACTGATATCGAAATAAAAACACTGGGAAGGATGCCAGAATTCAGATAAGAACTGACAGACTAGAAATATTTTCACGCTTTGCTTCCAGCATTGGCCCATACGCAGTTTGTCCTTTTAAGCAGTCCTCACAGCTGCAGTGCATGAAGGGGATCACGGCCCTTTCCTCCCCCATAGACCACGCCATTCATGTTTCTCCCTTATCCACTCCTCCATGCATGCCCTAGGATGAAGAGGGGATGGGGATGGGTCTCTGAATGTCCAGCTGGCCTGTATCCTTCCCCAGTTTCCTCCACAACCTCTGGTGGTAGCCACACTACCACTCCCTGTTGGCTGTTTCTCCTCTCCCTCAGAGTCAGATTCTAACAGGGCCATGTCAGGAAGGAGGAAAAAATGATTATATTAAAAAAAGAGAGAGAATGATTAACAATAAGATAGATGGAATGGCAATGAGAACACAATTGAAAAATTTGGAAGACCAAGTTGGGGACATATAATTCGCGGGTGGGGGGGATAATCTATATCATTGCTAAGAGTCAATATCAACCTGATGGCACATAATCAATGAATAAGCTAAAATGACAAAACAATCAATTACATTTGAACCTAGCAAATTCTACAAACCCATTTTTATGATTATTTCTGGAAGTCATATAAACTCAGAATATTCATCAATTGAATACATCATAGTAATAAAGTAATTATAGGTTAATGTTGTAAAAATATGCCCATTGCATTTTTTTTTACTTGTTAGAGATTTAGCAAATTCACACTTGGATTGTTTTAAGAGTAACTAGGGTTATGCCTTCTAAATCTGAAATATGAACTTAACATGGTACTGAACAAGTGGTACTTAAGACAAAAATTCTGGCCACCACAGAGCCCCTGCAGTCATGGAATCATAATTCAAGTTCCAGAATTTATGACTGTTGCAACATTCTCTGGTTCACACAATCACAAACTTCCCTTTTCACAAACAAAATCAATGGGGAAACAGAAGTCATGGTCATCTGAGGTCATTATTTAATGACCCACTGATTCTTGGATCAGATTCATATGTTGGCTTAACATGTTATGTAAATCTATTTTGTGATTGTTCAATAATACTTAACATGGTTAGTATATTAATGAGTCCATATATTTGTAACATTCAACAATCCATGGTTAACCAAGCCACAATACCAGATTTCAATTTCTATATTGATCAAAATCTGGAAGGTCCCACCAATAGATTTGACACTGAATCAATTTGTTAAAAATTTGTCTGAAATATTGGCTTCTATTCCAATGAAATATCCAGCACAGCAGGATATGAAATCTAAAGAAAATTGAATTGGGACTTCCAGTTTGGGCTTCTTCAGCGACAGACTAAAATTGTAATTATGCCACTGGAGTGCCCCGAGCTGCCTGGATTCAGGGCTGAAGCCACCCCGTAGAGGTGGTGAAGAAGTGGGAGCTGCCAATGGGGTTGAGAAAAGCCACATCTCTCCTCCTTGGCTGGCCATTACTTCCTTTCCCAAAGGCAGTTGCAGCGGTAGTCAGAAATGGCCACCTTAAAGAAGGACAAGATTGTGCAGGAGGAAGTTTCAAGGAGAAAGTTTGACTGACCGGATTGAATGGAGAAAACATCTATTTAAGGTACCTGGAACTTGAATTACAAAGACTAATAATATTCCGAAACAAGATCTTTAAAGTGGCGCAAGAGAAAGGGAAAGAAAAAAAAAATAGCTTTTTTATCTCTCACATTGATTTAATTGCTTTAATTGATTTTGAATGTTAAGAAGAAGGGATCTAAATAAGAAATTGATATTAATCCACTTTGACATTAACAGGCTATTTTTAGCTGAAAATAAAGTATCAAAGAGATAAAGACTCTTGGATAATTTAAAAAAAAATTAAAAAGGAAGAAAACAGAAAGGAAGAAAAAAAAGAGGGTAGAATTTGAAATAATGGAGGAGACCACCTGGAAGTAAAAAGAATTGATAGTGGAACTTTAATAAGACTTGTAAATGATATGTTGTAGCTGAAACTTTGTTACAAAGTTTGTTACAAACCTCTGGAAAGAGAAAGTGAGAAAAGCAAGAAACAGCTTTGGATTATTGGGTGATTCCTGGAATCTTGGATGGTGGATCCTAATGAAATGAAATAAAATCAACTGGGGGTTGTTTAAAAATCTTTAAAATAGCATCACTCCTTGAAGAGCTAAAAATGATACTTAAAGAACAAAAAGAAGAAACACAAGAGGGAAGAGGAACTTTTGGCTTCGTATTTCAATTTTTAGAAATGGAGATTTTGAACTATGAAAAACAACAAGAAATGCTTGCAGAACAAGAAGGGTGGGACAAAGAAGCCATCTTTAATGACTAAGCAACTGTTAGCGGGGTAAAAAAGGGAAAAGGAGGAAAGGGAGTTAAAAACTTAAAGTAACAACCAGAAAAAAGAATAATTTGAAAAGTAACTATGACATTAGGAAGAAGCAGCAGGGAGGATCACAGAAGGGAAAATCAGATAGAAAAGGGAACAAAAAGGGGAGGGAGAAGAAGAGGGGGAAGATGGAAAGGAAAAGAAATAAAGGACAGAAATAAGATAAACAGGAAAAACATACAAGAATTAAAGGTATTAAAGAATTTTTCAAGGCCTATTTAAAAGACACAGAGACAATGGTTAAAAAATTAATTTAAAGAAAGGATTCTGCAAGGATACATGAGATAGCATTGTACATTAGAAATAGAAAAGAGTTAGAAAATATGATAAATGATTAAAGTGACAGATAACATTTGCATTGTTATGTAATGGAATATTTGTTAGTAACTAAATGAAACAAAGAGGATGAGAGAATAAGGCTCTCAATGGTTTTTTTTTTTTAAAGTATATAATTGAAAAGAAACATGAAAGATTGTTAATGAAATTAATATCAGTTGACAGAATGAATTTGAATAAGAAGAATAATTTTATTGACTACAATAAATAATTTTGTTTTGTTTTCTGTTTAAAGATAGTAATGAGTAAAATATGAAATATAGGTGAATATAAAGTGAATGACAACTGATATTATTAGGTAATGAAATGTTTCTTAAAAGATGGAAATGTTCTAAATGGAAATGTAAAAGATGTTATCAATATTAACAGTCAGGCTGTTTCATTAGAATAATCATTTCATTTACTATTGTTATACATATATATGCAGATATATACATTTTTTTCAAGAACATAGTGTGTAGTTTTAAGGGAATGTACCAAGCAGAATTCAGTTAATATTAGTTATGTGTTATAAAATAGAGGTTAGAAATGAATATTATAACTGTAAAGGCATAAATTAAACTTTAAACAAGATTTGAATGGATAATAATTAAATGATACAAAAGATACACTCCAGTTTAGTAACTACAGGGGAAATTTTGTTTTATGAGAAAAGAAAATATGAAATTGTTAACAGGACAGACAAAAGTATAAAAATATTGATTAGAAAGACACTGAAAATTAGAAAAAAATATGTAATTGATCTTAGAAAGGAATGAGATAATTAAAAATAAGGTTACAGAAAGCAAGGAAAGGGAAAAACTATTCAGAAAACTGCAAAAATAGTTATAAGATATGGATTAGAATAGATAAGATGAATATGTAATTGAGTTTATGTCTGGATGGAGAAGTGATAATCCGGGAGCATGCTGTTCTCAAAAAAAGATATTTTATTTGTACTTGTATGTTTTGTGAAAATAAAATAATAATAATAATAATAATAATAATAATAATAATAATAATAATAATAATAATAACAACAATAACAATAACAATAATAACAATAATAACAATAATAATAATAATAGAAAAGAAAATTGAATTGGTTGGATGATTGTCTAAGTCAGAATTGCAGAAATATGGCCTTTACTAAAAAAAGGGCCAAATATTAATTATTTCTCAGTAGTATAGAAAAACACAAGAATCAGATTATAAAAGCAGGATTTGTAATGTCTCTTGTCTTCTCTAACTCATAAAGATGATGGGCATCAAGAGAGAGGATAAAAAATACAGGCAAGTATTATCATTGGGCAAATGATAGAAAGGCACATCATGGTTTTAAATCTGGGTTACCAGGACTCCCAGATGCTAGAACCACAATCCACCAAAAGCTCAAGGGCAGCTCACAGCAAGCTGAGCATGTTGACATTCAGATATGGTTCACTAATTTCTCTTTATGTTCTCCATAAATTTAGCTTGTTGTAATTACTGTCTGTAAAATTAATGAAATTGAAGCTGTTCAACAAAAGAAATATCAATCTGTAGATTTTGAATCGGTCAAAGAGACCTCAATTTATCACAAGTACATTTTATGCAAGGCAGAAATTTGGCCCTTCATTTCTAACAGCTGGAATTCCTTCAAGTACCATTTCAGAAACTCAGAAATGCTTAATTCCTACAATTTGCAAATGCAATCAAAGAAAGAGAACAGGAGAGAGAAAAAGCAAGGAAGCTTTGAGGAAACTATTGCTTCATTGAAAATCTTTTTGTTTATGTACATAATGAATGCACAATATTTTCTACCAGTCAGGGAAGTAAAGCTATAGAGCAGACAACTATACTATATTATACCTAACTTCCCTTTCCTGGACAGTCTTTATTGGCATTGTTAGAAATGAATAGCCCTCTTAAAAATAAACCTAAAATTAAAGAAAAAATGTTTTGCTGTATTTTGAAAAGTCATCATTATCCTTTTAATTTTGTTATTTATTTATTATTCAACTTGGGCATTGCCTTACTCCAAAGGGTCACAGCATAAAAACAAGCAATAATATACAACCAAGTAAATAAACAATACACAGATGATAGAGCCAACAGCAACATACATACAATGTAAGGGGCTCCAACTGCCCTATCCTAGCCAAAATCTGGGAGAAGATCCAGACCTTTAAGACCAGAGGGACTTTAAGCTCACCTGGATCTCAGAGGGGAACCTCATTCAAAATGGCATATATCACAATAGAAGAGGCAAGCTTCCAGTATCCTGATAGATGGTACTTCTTGATCAGAGGAATCCAGAGCATGCCAATTCCATTGGATCAAATTGCCTGGACTGCTACTGTGGGAGTAAAGAAGCCCTATGCTATGTAGGGCTTTATGGTTCATAACTGATAATTTGAATATCACCCAAAAGCAAACTAGCAACCAATCTAGCACGGGCTGTAGGTGTATTGTCTAAGCATAATAAGATATGCCACACTGCTGCATTCTGGGCCATTTAAAACTTTAAGGGCATCCCCTTATCTTTAAGGGCATTCCCAAGCTGGTTATTAAGCAAGGTCTACTTGTAAACAAGATAAATAATGTTTTTTTTTAAATATTCCAACCTGTAGCAACTACATTTTTTTCTCCAAACAAACAAAGGTTTTATTTTAGATGTGGTTCATATTTTTAAAGTAAAAGAAAGGAAGCAAAGATGGATCTCCTTATAAATATTATTTTTAAAAACTGAGGTAGCTCCTACAGAGAATTTGTTCCATATGCCATCTGGGTGAAATGTTGAATCTGAGCTAATTCTGGTAATAGCTGGACAAGATGTCACAGCTATCAACATGCCATATTGTTTAACCATCCTTCAATATAAGATCTTCCCACCAACTCTAAGTGGAATGTCAAGGGCAAGCCTATATAAAGTGACAATTGCTCAGGAGGGACCCTTCAGAAGTAGCTCATGTATGATTCCTCACACCCTTCACTGCACTACAACACTGCCTCACAGGTACAGCTGTTGCAAATTAGACTTCAGAGATTTCTGGCAGTTTTCTGTTTGGACAATAATAAATAAACATTGAGTTTACAAAATTATGGAAACTGTTACTAGATACTGAATTCATTATCTGATTCAAGCATATATATGATGAATAATTGATGGAAAGGGCCTCTATCTTACTGTTCTCAGTTGGGAAGTATAGACATTTTCAACTGGAAATGCCAGAGATTAAATATAGAACATTTCTTATGCAAAATATGCCCCTCCATTACAAGCACTGATAACATGAGAAACATAAGGTTCTAGAATATGACAAGACACCTTAGGTTTTCCAGCTGATATAGCTTTATTTTATCTGTATTCAGTCTCCATCTGATAAAAGATGGATTAAATCAGGAGTCTGGAACTGTTATTTTACCCTTTGAAAATAAGGGGAGAGTTGACAGGAAATTCAAATGATATCTAGAAAATAAATGTTTTTGATGAAAGGAATTAAGTACAGTCTTTTTTTTTAAAGGTAACTTCTCTTTACCCATTTGATTGAATCTTACTCATCTTAACCTGACAGATAGCCAAGCTCCATGTGAATCATCACATTTAAGTGATACAAGAAATTGCACTGAAATATTGGCTATCCAAAAGGAAATTCAGTAGTTTTATTAGCTGTAAACTAATTCAGTATTATATTTGGCTGCTGATATCTTACTGAACAGTACTGAAATTCATATATATTACAGTACATTTGTTCCTATGAAGTTACCTTTTACAAACCTTTTTATGAACCTCTTATGCTTTCAAGAATCCTCAAATTTGTACTTTCCAGATCTGGATTAAAACTAAAAGTTGTCCTTGAGTCAACTGGACTGACATAAAAATGGTAATGTAATATTCTTCTAATCCATTTAATTATCTTTTTCCATTTAAACTGGGTGAATGGCTATTGCAAATGCCTGAAAAATAATGGCTATTATTTTGAAATGTCAAATGTTATTAATTCTTCACAATTTTAATTGATTTTTTAATTATCTTCCCCCTGGTTTTATGGAGTTTATTTAATATATATA
>BLBF01000002.1:48211191-48230718 GCA_015471245.1 Laticauda colubrina
AAAACCAGGAGCTGTAAGACCCATATCCATACAGAAGCCTGAAGATGGCAGATGAGATTCTGCTGAAACGTTGCTACAACTTTAACAGAACTACAATGACGTGGGATAATACCCGAAGGAAGCTGAACAGCATATATATATATATATATATATATATATATATATATATATATATATATATATATATATATATATATGTAACATATATAATTCCAATTATATATGGAATTTATTTAATAATAAATTAAAATTTATTTAATTTGCATAAATCTGTTCTTTATTTTTACATTTAGTTTTTTTAAACCAGAATAAAAGAGTAGTAGTTTTAAAGCTACAAATAAAGACCTGTTGTTGAAATATTATAGCTGAGACCATGTAATTACATACATGCCTACTTTTAAGCTAATTTCAATAAATGAACAGATAACATGTTTAAATGATTTCACAAAGAGCTTTATATTCCACCTATGCTCAATGATGCCACCACTGATATTCCTTAGGTGAAATATTCTTCACAGAAATAAAATTTACCATTTCTGTTCTCTCACCTTTCAGGTCAGAATAAGCACACTGAAGTCAGTATAAAAAGATATGCAGGTTTCACCCCTCATTTTTATACTTCAGGTAAAGTGGTATCAGCAATTCCTTGATCGTCAGTTGTAAATATTGACCTTGTCCTGCTTTTTCTTATTAGTCAAAATATAAAATAATACTTATCATCCTGTCATTGTCCAGTATTTCACCAACATAACTTAACGACAGCATCCAGAACAACACTAAAACAAAGCAGAATGCCTCCAGTCTTCAGCAAGGCTGAGCAGGCATTGTCTTGCAAGAGGAACCTAGATGAAGTCTTCTCCTTCATCCTTTTAGAAGGACAAAGTTTTCTCTGATAAGATAGTATCAGCCTGATAATATCTATCCCTGTGAACTGTGCATATGAACAAGTTAATGGAATTCTACTCCAAGGCAGTTTTCCATCTCCTACACAAAATAGAGTATGAATGCAAATGTTCTCATAAACAAAAATAGCTATCAATACTCATTTTTAATACCAGCTCTTTTTGGTTTTTGGAATAGGAATATATCAGGTCATTTAATCATTATTGCAGAATAGGCAATATTCAGATTACAAATGCCTGGTTAATCATATGCAAATTTATGGTCATGCTTACAAATTTAAAGAAAAACTATACTAAGTTTGAAAGAAAATTTTGCGACTTTTAAAGGTAGTATTCTGAAAGGAAATCCCAATTGGTAGATACAATAGGTCATTTTTGCTCTAAGGCCTTATGAACAAAAGATCTTAAATCTTATGATTGGAAATGGAAGTGAAGATAAATATAATCTGAATCTGATTAAAGACTATTTTTATATAAGTTTGCTTAAGACTGGAGGAAGAAATTAAGTTGTGCTCTATCAGTGATCCTGCCTGATATCAAAAATGCAAAGCATCTACAAGCTCAAATAATAAAAGGTAAGAAGCACAGTGAAAAAATAGGACTGACGTTAAACATAAAGAAACCCAAACTAATGATAATAGGTAGAACAAATCAGAACAGATAATGAAGGTACTGAGTGGTGGATATTTTCTGTCTTTTAGGATCATCTATCAACAGAAAAGAAACAAGCAGTTAAGAAATATGTCGCAGAGTAACACAGCTCTGTGTAACACAGTAACACAAGGCTTTGGAAAAAATATTTAGATTCTGTACTTTGCCTCTTCCTACAAAGGTAAAAAATCATGCTGGTTCCCTCTGAGTTACAATGGATGTCTATATCTTTCAAGCAGATCCATTTCTGCAAAGTGAGCATCAGACATGCTATATATATTATTCGCACAGAGACATGCAGTCGCAATCTCAAAACCTCAGATTTGCACTCTGATTTCTGAAAAATATTATTTTTGACTCACAATATTCAATATGGAAAAAGGAAATAAGGAAAAAGGGTTTAATGTGTTTTTTATTAAATTTAATTTAAATCAATTTATATTTAGAATGGAATTGTTATTTTATAAAATTACAACAACTGCCCAACTTTTTGAAATACATCTCCTAGAACTTCACTTAAAAGCCATTTGCTATTCTTGGCTCCAAAAAAGGTTGGATACTTCTGCTGCAGTGACACTTCAAATGGAAACAGACCTAAATCATAATGATAGATGCCAGCAGAGCCAAAATAAGAAACAGTTTCACCCTTACATCAGCGAAATAAATATTGGGAGGGAAATTCCAAAGGACTCTCAGCTACTTCAAGAAATATAGTCTATACATTCTTCATTTGGAAGTAAATGAAGGATTTTTATGCTGACATCATTCTCTACCAAACAGGGATCATTTTCTGCTCAATTTTCAAGACAATGTATACACATAAACAAATGTCTAAGCCAAAATGTCAAACTCAGCATTTGTCAACAAAACAGGGAAATGAAAACTTCAGTTATGAAGGTTATGTGTAATAAGTAACAGACATAAAGGTCATTCTCAGAGGAACATCAAGGAGCATATTAATGTGTAGGCAACTTGCTTCCTTTATTACTTTATACAATTGTGCAAAGATGTTTAGATGACTATTTAGCAACTTTTTGGAACAGCAAATTCTTGTGAGGTCTTTCCCTTTCCCCACTATAAGTTATAAATTAATTTAGCACTACTTTTTAAAAGGTATATATGTAGAGATTAGCATCTTTATTGAGCCTCGGTGGAGCAGTGGTTAGAATGCAGTCCTGCAAGCTACTTCTGTTGATTGCCAGCTGCTGGCTGCCTGCAATTTGGCAGTTCAAATCTCACCAGGCTCAGGGTTGACTCAGCTTTCCACCCTTCTGAAGTAAATAAAATGAGGACCCAAATTGTTGGAGGCAATATGCTGATTCTGTAAACTACTTAGAGAGGATTGGAAAGCACTGTAAAGCTGTTCTGTATAACTTGGAAGGTTCCAAGTAGTCAATTCTTACTGGCCACAAAGGCCAGTAGTGGATTGGTTCATTAGGAACCAATCCAAGAAGCCGCTCAAAGATGGTAAGATTAAATTAATGTCATTGGCTAAAAGCTGGCAGGCAAGCCTCTATATAAAGGGCTGCTGCGGCTTGAGCCAATGTTCCGTTATTGTTGCTGTTAACCGAATAAAGAGTTGTTAGTTGGAACACGGTCTCACGCGCTCTTTTCCGGATGGAACACTGGCGACGAGGATGGGACCGTCCTGAAGCGGAGACCGAGCATTCAGCGAGAGAAAAACAACGCTAGATGAGATGGCTGGTAATAACGTGCCGCCCGCACAATTCAATCCCAATGAAGAAGATTGGAAGCCTTATACTGATCGTTTCCTGATGTTTCTGGAGAGCAACGAAATGGAAGAAATTTCCGATCAGCGAAAGAGGGCTGACTTCCTAACACATTGTGGGCCAGCCGTATTTAAGATGGTGAAGGCATTGGCGAAGCCCAGAGACGTGAAACAGATGACCTGGTCTGAGCTTAACAGAATGCTGAAAGCTCACTATGCACCGGTTGTCTCAAACCTCATCAAGAGACATGAATTTTATAAGAGAGACCAGAGGGAAGATGAAACCATTGCTGTTTTTGTGGCAGCTCTGCGCCATATTGGAGGAGCCTGTGAATTCCAAAATATGGATGAGGCAATGCGAGATCATGTCGTGTTAGGTCTTAGGGACTCTACCCTTCAAAGCAAACTCTTAAACAGACCTAACATAATGGTGGCAGAGGCAATTGTGGAAGCAACCGCCGTGGAAGCCGCAAAGAAATCAGCGGCCACAATGAAGATGATGAACGCCAGTGCTGACATGACAACCCTTCCAAAAGAAAAAATCTCAGGTGGAGGGAGAAAGCAAGCTGCCACAAACACACACCACGA
The DNA here is from genome assembly GCA_015471245.1 of Laticauda colubrina. Classification (NCBI taxonomy): domain Eukaryota; kingdom Metazoa; phylum Chordata; class Lepidosauria; order Squamata; family Elapidae; genus Laticauda; species Laticauda colubrina. The sequence continues at coordinate 48,215,062 of BLBF01000002.1, forward strand.
AGACCTAGACGAGTCATCAGACACTGATGAAGATGACGATGAGGTCCAACGCCTTTACGCAAACCAAAGAAGGCACGAAAGGAAGAAAAATTGGAGGGAATGCGCTGATTGTGGAGGAAACCACCCCCGAGCTGAATGCAGGTTCCTTGATGCCATCTGTTGGGCATGCAAAAAGGGGACATATCGAAAGAGTCTGCCGAAATTGAAGAAACAGCAGCCTGAGCAGACACAGTAATTCCCTACCAAGAACTGACTCAAGGCAAGCTGACAGAAAATGGGAGCGCAGCAAGGGAACCAGCAACCGAGACAACACACATCAGACTTTCACTATAGGAAGCGCACAGACGGAAAGTGGAAAAAAAGTCAGAATTGTAGTGTCCATTGAAGGAAGCCCTTGTGAGATGGAGGTCGATTCAGGATCTTTTCTGTCAGTGGTGTCTTGGAACACAATTAGATGTCTGATTCCAAACATCAGACAAAACAAACTCAAAAAACAAAAATTAATTCTCAAAGACTACCAGGGAAATAGGATTCCTGTGGTAGGTCTGGGGCACTTCAAAGTGACTTACAAACAACACGCTGAAGTCCTGCCATTGCTTATAGTCGACCAAGACCGTCCCACCTCTTGGGCATTGAATGGTTCGCACCATTGGGCATCGGGATGACCGGAATAAGACAAATAGCCACAACCGATTGGGAAGAGAACCTGCTACACGAATTCCAGGACATCTTCGACGGCACTCTTGGCAGGTACCGGGGAACCCCAATATCCTTTAGCCGAGATCCCCAAATAGCACCGAGAAGACTAGAAGCCGGACGAGTCCCCTTTGCATTAAAACCTAAAATAGATGACAATTAAATAAATTGATTGCACAAGGGGTCATAGAACCAATTGACCACGCTAGGTGGGAGACACCAATAGTAACACCTGTAAAACCAGATGGGTCTGTGCGCATCTGTGGAGACTACAAGGCTACCCTGAACCATGCGCTACAGCAAAGCGCATACCTGGTACCAGTTGTGCAGCACTTACTGCACTCACTTGGGGGAGGAAAAAAATTTTCAAAACTCAATTTGGCTCAAGTGTATCAGCAACTTCCAGTAGACCCCATAACGGCTGAGGCACAAACAATAGTAACGCATAGAGGGGCGTTCAAATGTAACAGACTTCAATTCAGAGTGAGCGTTGCCCCAGGCGTCTTCCAAAGCCTCATGGAATGCCAATTAAACAGAATAAAAGGGGTCGTTCCATACTTTGATGATGTCCTAATTTCAGCGAAAAATGTGACCCAATTAGAAGCCAGACTAAGGGAAGTGCTAACGAAATTCAGAGAATCCGGCCTGAAAGGTAAAAAAGAAAAATGCTGCTTGGCCACTGACTGCATCGAATTTTTAGGATATTTGATTGACGAACAAGGTATTCACCCAACAGAAAAAAAAGTCAAAGCAATTAAAGACGCACCTAGACCTAAAAATAAAATGGACTTACAGGCATTCTTGGGTCTGATCAATTTTTACAATGTATTCCTCCCCCACAAAGCAATGATAGCAGAACCATTGCACCGTTTGCTAGATAAAAAAAACTTTCTGGGCTTGGGATCACAAAGAACAAAAAGCCTTTCAAAATATAAAAGACTTATTAACCTCAGATACCGTTCTTATACAGTTTAGTAATACTCTACCCTTGACGGTCACCTGCGACGCCTCACCATTCAGAATCGGTGCTATCCTGAGCCACAAATTACCTGATGGGAGAGAGGCACCCGTCGCTTTTTATTCGAAAACATTTTCCAAAGCAGAGCATAACTATAGCCAACTCGACAAAGAAGCCCTGGCAATCGTCACCGGAGTAAAAAGCTTTCATGAATACCTATACAGTAGAACATTCTTCATAGTTACCGACCATAAACCATTACTAGGAATTTTGGCTGGGAATAAACCCACACCGAACATTCTATCCCCATGGATGACTAGGTGGTCAGAATTCCTGGCTGCCTATTCATATACAACGCTGCATTGACCCGGGAAACAAATCGTCCATGCAGATGCATTAAGCCGAACACCATTGCCGATCTTAGAGGATGACCCGACTCCAGCCACTGCCACCCTACAACCAGAAACCTTGCTTGAACTTCCATTGACTGTGGATGATGTCGCCAGAGCCACGGCAAAAGACTCATTGACTGCCCGCATCTTGACTTGGATAGGTAAAGGCTGGTCAGAAGGCCAAAAGACTGAAAACTTTAAACCTTTCCGGACTAGACAAACTGAACTGTCAATACAAAAGGGGTGTTTGTTGTGGGGAGATCAGGTGGTGATTCCATCCAAACTACAAGAAGAGGTGTTAGGCATGTTACATGAGGGCCACCCAGGCATAGTTAAAAGGAAAAGCCTGGCCAGGAGCTATGTCTGGTGGCCTGGCTTAGACAAGGACATTGAATGCTGGCTTGCAACATGCCACAAGTGTCTGAGAGCTAGACCCACACCACCACAAGCTCCCATACGGGACTGGGAGACCCCACGAGGCCCTTGGTCTTGAATCTATATTGATTTTGCAGGACCAACTGGGGCAATACGTTTTTAATTGTTGTGGATGCATATTCAGATTGGCTTGAAGTTATCTTAATGTCATCCACAACAACCGATGCTGTTATAAAACAGCTAAACAAATTATTTGCAACTCATGGTTTACCTGATTTGTTGGTATCTGACAATGGGCCATAACTAACAGCAATACAATTTGAACAATACTTAGCCTCTTTGGGTATATGCCATGCACTAACCACGCTGGCCCACACAGCGGTGAATGGTAGGGCTGAGCGAATGGTCCGGTTCACAAAAGAAGGCCTTGAGAAAATGGACCATGGGGATGTCCAAGACAAGCTAAACCGCTTACTTACACTACAACACATCACTCCCAGTAGCACAGCAAACAAGAGCCCGGCAGAATTATTAATGGGGAGAAAACTCAGATCCCATTTAGATAGGTTGCACCCCGATTATACTTGCGAGAACCCCCCCGACTCTTCCAGCCAATACCGCCCTTTCAAAATCGGTGACCTGGTCTATGCAAAGAATTTTACCGGGGACTCTCTTTGGTTTCCAGCCACGATTACACAAGTAACAGGCTCCAGGTCCTACCAACTAACCGTGGACGATGGAAGAGAGTGGAAGTGGCATGTAGACCAGCTTTGTTCCTGCAACATCAAGCGCAAAACAACTGTGCATCCTCAAATAATAAATTTCGATGAAAACAAAACCAAGGAGGGGGGGATAAATACAAATAAATAAAAAAGGATGTGAAAATAAACCATTAAAATCACAACCAGAAAATCTAACCAATCAAAAAGAGCACTTACGGTTAGATGAGACAATCGGAAGAAGTCCTGGCGAAAGGGAAGCCGACCTGGAAGGTGCCAGCCAGGCCCGCTCAACCAGCCCGGTTGAACCGGGAGGGAGCGGCAGAACCACTTCGACCGGCTTGAGAAACTCAGGTGGGAGCAGCAGTGCTGACTCACCCTTCCAGGCGGTTCCATGGAGAAAAGCCGGAAAGACAATGATCCTGACCGAACCGCTTGAAGTCCTAGGTGAGAATGAGCCGTGCAGGTCAACTAGGACCAGAAAAAGGCCCACCTACCTGCGCGACTACGTCACTCATGTAGGACTGAACTAAAGGGGGAGGGGTGTTCTGTATAACTTGGAAGGTTCCAAGTAGTCAATTCTGACTGGCCACAAAGGCCAGTAGTGGATTGGTTCATTAGGAACCAATCCAAGAAGACGCTCAAAGGCAGCAAGATTAAATTAATGTTATTGGCTACAAGCCGGCAGGCAAGCCTCTATATAAAGGGCTGCCGCGGCTTGAGCCAATGTTCCGTTACTGCTGCTGTTAACCGAATAAAGAGTTGTTAGTTGGAACCCGGTCTCACGCGCTTCTTTTCCGGACGGAACAAAAGCAATACATAAATCTAAGTGCTATTGCTATTCCCATTGATCTTGAAGGTGATCATGTTTGTTAATGAATTGGGAAATTAGTCTAAAGAAAGCTACTGTACAACAAAAAAACTTCATGCAAGCTAGTCAAAGATCTACTGTATTATGAGAGGCACTGCCATGAGGCTACAACATTTCAGCTGTCTGTTGGAGTGAAAAATTGGTAGTAACTAATTTCTAGTAGAGTTTGAAAAAAATGAAGGAGTAATGGCACTTTATGTCAGTTGGATAAATTTGCCAGCCAATTCTCTTCTTTCTGAAGGGCTATTCCACACAGTGTGCCAAACAAAATTAAAATAAGGTTAGGTTCAGGGTGCTGCTTTGCTTCTATTAGCCATGAGGTTGCTGCAGATAAATCCTCCCCCTCCCCATCCAATTTCTGGGTGGTAATTCTCAAGGCCATTCAAATTTCAACATTGGGAGAATCAAGCTCTTCTGCTGTGTAAAAGCCTTCTCTCTTACTTCTCTTGCCAACCATACCAGACATAGCACAGGTCCCTAGACTGCTATGGCTTGAGGATTAGTAGGAGAAATTTATCAAGGAACTGGCTCTTTAGTTGCCCACTTCTTGGGGAAAGCTGTGCACTCAGCCCTGGTGGAGTAGGCATAGCACTGCCTAATCATCAGAATTGGATACTTTGATAGGTTTGACAACACTCCATTAATCTTTTGTGAGACTTTCTTGCAAAAACTGCATCTCAAACCATGGTGTAGGGAAATGTCTCCCTCCAATGAAAGGGAAGTATTTTTTATTGGAGGGACAACGGGGAGGCAGTGGGTTTTCTGCTATCAGTTATCTGATTCTATGTAGGGGAGGGAAGAGAAGGAAATAGGAAAAGACCTTCAGCAGGCAACTTGCAGCAATAAAGTTACACTCCTATAGATTAGGCATTAAGGTACCCAATCCATTTTTGGAAGACTGATGTGTCAGAAGGCTGCCCTATATTAAATTAAAGATGGCTCCAGGGTTGTGATGTACAGTATATTGTGTAGTAGGGAAGGGCATCTTTACTGCAAGAGGTGGGGTGGCTGTTTTAGAGTCACTTCCAAATGCTTTTTCCTTCTAATCCAGACCTTCACAGTAAACCCAACCTCTTCTAGCTCCTTAGGGACATGCCAAGCTGCAAGGTTGGCTTTACCACAAGGACTAATGGATCTTCAGCCTCTGCTCTGGTGCAGTCAAGCATAAGGATGTTGGATTCAAGCTGTAAAAATAGGTGACATAAACAAAACATATAGTTTTTTGGCACAGAGCTTTTGATTAAAAATGTGAATTTATTATGGCAAAAAAAAAAAACCATAGACTTTAGTGAGGTTACTGAAAGAAAAAGAATGAAACAACAGCCATGGCTTCTATTCATTTCAACAGTCTACTTCTTTGGATATTTTTGTGGTGACGTATCCACTTGTCTATTTCCCTTCACTGTTTACTCTGGAAGGACAGTGTGTTATTTTAAAAGAAATGAAGAAGAAAATCAGACAGCAAAGGAAACCAGTAAGTGCTCTGTGGCCTGAAAGCCCAGGCCTCACACAATCCCCAGTGTTAAAATGTAAGCATTATATATCACAGGGGTCCAGCATAGCTGGCTGGAGAATACTGGAAGTTGAAGTCTACAAGTCTTAAAGTTGCCAGGTTTGGAGACCTCTGGTATACCACATCATTTTAAGTAATTGTTAAAATAAATGTTGATCGATTGTGGGTTTACTTTTAATTATTTATGTTGACAAAATTATTCTTTGACAGCCGGTAAAATTTTGTTACGAATTCTGGCACCGTGTACCATTTGATGAAATCAGGAAAAAGCAGAAGAGGTAACTGGCATATATTTGGCAAAAATGTACTGTCTTTAATAAAAATCTTTTCTAACAGAAGGACAGGTGTTAATCCAACATACATAATAAAGAATAATAATCAGCAAGTTAATTTCAGGTTTATTCAGAATGTACTACTTTCTCTCTGCATTTTCATCCACATGATTTAAATTACCTTTGCTAGAATCTCATGGGAGTGACTTTAATGCACAAATACACTACACAAAAGACTCTCTAGACGAGGAAGATATGCATATCTCTTCCTTTCAGATATGGCTAGAAGCATGTGGAATTCAAGGCAAACTCACACTTCTCCTTTCACAAAAGAGATCAACCATCATTATACCGATGACACCAATGTTGTGGCAGTCCTGGTTATCCAGCAAACAGCAAGCTGGGGTTAGTGATATTAAGATTAAATTAGTGAGTGAGGTCAAGGGCCTTGCAATTTGGGGATTTCCCAATTTTAATTCAATAAACATTTTTCAGGAGGAAAAGAGGTCCCCTCCAAATGTCCATTCAAATGCTGCACTAAGGCTTGTCAAGGCTAGCTGAGGAAGTTATATTGGTTTATTCAAACAAAAAACTAAGCCATGGCTTACGAATGACAAAGGACAGTAGCATTTGGAGCAAAGTGCAGCAGTGTCAAAATCATAACATGTACTGTATGTCATCATGCAGATGTCATACTTATGTGCTTGTATCCAGTGGTTGACATAAGTACATGCAAGACATGGCAATTGCATGATGATATAATTGCACAACATGTTTCATGTTTAACTTGCTTGCCTTACTTAAGCAGTTCTGTAATAATAGGTTGCTTCATGGTGAAATAATTGCAAACCACCTCTTTTTTTATTCTCCCCATTCAATTCTCATTTCTTACCTCTTGCCATGGGATGACTTGACTTCCAAGAAAGCCTCTAGGAACCCTTCTCCTAGAAGAAAGCCATTTTATCCTTGAGGAAGACAGGCAGTCCTCGACTTATGATCACATTTGAGCCCCAAATTTATGTTGCTAAGTGAGGCATTTGTTCAGTGAATTTTGCTCCATTTAATGACCTTTCTTGCTACAGTTAAGTGCCTCATTACAGTTGTTAAGTTAGTAACATGGTTGTTAAGTGAATCCAGCTTTCCCATTGACTCACTTGTCAGAAAGTTGCAAAAGATGGGATACTGCAACTGTTGTTAATAGGAACCATTTGCCAAACATCCAAAGTTTGATCACATGATGATGGTATGCTGCAGCAATTGTAAGTGTGAACAATGGTCTCAAATCACTTTTTTCAGTTCCATTGTAACTTTAAACAGTCACTAAAATAGTCACTAAAAGTGACACAGATTGTCACTTCAAACAGTTACTGTTGTAAGTCAAAAACTACTTGCTATCACCCTTACCCCCCAATTCCTTTAGAAATAGCATGCAGAATCACAGACAAAACCAGTACATCACAACATCCTAGGTTCTTGGGAATAACTCAGTGTGTATGTAGGCCAACTCCAACTAGAGAACAGGCAGCTGTGGTTGTGAATAGATAACAATTTATTTTATTTTAGTAAATTTATTTGCCGTCCATCTTACCTCAGGGTAACTCTGGGCAGTTTACAGTGTTAAAAAGGATAAACCTATACAAAGTATATAATACAAATAAAATACTATAAAAGTACAAATTATCAAATCTAGCTAAAAATGAGACAGGAAGGAGTAGGATGATCAGAGTGGAGGTGAGATCACTTATTAATCTATCAGTTACCTCCAATGTGATGCTCCCCCTTTGAAGCCCCAGGTCAATTGGCAGAATCAGGATTTGAGGCTCTTATGGAAGGTCAAGAGGATGGGAATTGATCTCACTCCTGGGGACAAGATATTCCAAAGGGCAGGAGCAATGGCGGAGATGGCAGAGAAGAACACGCTTAAGCAAAAAGACTGTATATTTATGTATTTTAGTTCAAGTACTAGAACTGAAGGGATGTCAGTTACAGATCAAAGATCAAGTCATGAGGCACACATTCATAAGAATTCTATTCTCCAACATCTCTATTACATGTTCTCTAGGGGTTTCCATCAGAGGCAGCTGCCTCACTCTGCCTTATGGTTGGACTCACCAGTCTTGAATGGGATTATCCAATGCATTCTACCATTCAGTATGAATTGCTGGCATAAACGTTCCTCTGAGATGATTGTATAGTGGCCTCTTCTTAAGTACATTGGACTGTTTCTTTTGTTGATGAGACTTTCTAAAATTATATCCCAAGTTATACAGTTTTGGCCTGATCCCATTTTAAACAGTGCTTATCTTGTGGCATTCTGAATTGCTATCAGATAACCTTGTGCTCATATACAAACATAACCACTATCAGGCATAAGCAGGCAATCAGGCTAAAAAAGAGAAATAAACACAATGTGAAGGGAATATTAATATTCTCAAGACAATAGTCATTTAGCAACATTAACTTGGTGCTCTAAGCAAAAGAATATGAACTTTTACCCTACTGGCACTTTTATGAAAGTTGCAACCAGAGACACTATAGTACATTCTAGCCCAATGTGTTTATTCAGTCAGTGATAATTTTTACATTTTGAAATAATCTTTGATATTTCATTATGTTTTTCCCTATGCTTTTGGACAGTGTTCATTGGCAACCATTGAACCTTTATGCAGTCAAGAATTATCACAACTTTCCCAATTAAAAAAAAAATCAGTGGGACTTTACAAATCAATCTGCATCTTATACTCTACCACAATATGTTAACCAATGGTTCTCAATTTCTTCTTCACTATGGACCCCTTGTAAATAAGATGTAGGCAGGAACAACATATACTTTGTTGTAGCTTGTCAATTAAGTTACAATTAAGTAGCTGGCATTGTGTACAGGAATACCTGCACACCAGGTGTGTGATTCCGTAGAAGGTAGAAAATAACAAAGCTAAGTGAGACTTCCAGAAGAAAAGCTGTAGAAGTACCAAGGCCAGTGGCAGATTAAAGATCACCGGTGCCCTGAGTACTTACAAATCTTGGTGCCGCTCTCCTTTGTACATACTGTACAAATGAAGCCATATTCTTAACTTTGTGGTGCCCCCTTTGGGTCTGGTGCCCTAAGCACGTGCTTCGTCTGCTTAATGGTTAATATACCGCTGACTGGAGTTTTAAAGGAAGAACTAGAGAGGATGTTGAAAGTAAGGCTAAAGTAGCCCCATTGATCAATATTGATTTCACCAATTTGATTTCAATATACTGCACAGTTACCCAGAACTTGTATTTACAAACCAGGTAAAGCAGAATTCATGTTTACTTATTGACTTTCTTTTCAAACACTCAGTTTACTTAGCAATATTAATCATTTCAACATTCCCTAGCTTTTTAACATTGGGAGTTTACATTTCCTAATTTTGCAAAAGGAGAATATAAGAAGATAATATAAATTAGCATATAAATTATATTAATATTCAAACAAACTGAAGAAATAAACAAATTATTTAATTGCAAACAGTTTTTCTCAAATATTTTATTCTGAACCTGTAGAAGAATTAGAGTATTGGGAGGAAAGAACTGACTGACCTCTCAAAGATGATAGGGGTTTTTTTTCCTTCTTTTTTTTTTTTTTTAAAAAAAGAGGGGTAAAAAAGAAAAGATTTCCATTTATGGACTATAGAAATCCTGCATTCCAATTGGATAAGCCAGCCCAGTGGCAAGTTTTTTGTAGTGATAAGGCTTGAAACAGGAAGCCATGAGAGGTCAGGAAGGAAGTACTTTCAGGCCAGAAAGAACGATTGCAAAGTGAAGGGAGCAGGACAGGTTCTTGTACTCAGGCTGCAGAACAACTGAATCTATTTTTTTTAAAGATAAGCAAAGTTACCAGTCAAAAATCTGCACAGCTGTCCCCATTGAAAATGTATCTCCTCTCTAGTTTTGTTGTTTTGCCTGTGTGGGCTTTGCCAAGAGTGCAACAAAAACATCATTTCTCCACTGCTGGCCCTAGGAAGCAAAGCTTCTTGTTTATAGCAATTCAAGTTGACCTTGACCATATTGAAGGAAATGGATTTTATACAAAAATGCTTCCATTATGCCATAGCTAAAAATGAGCAGCTTTCGATGGCACATTTCCCAAAGCCACCTGCATGTTCCTGTCCCCATCCCCTGCTTTAACCTCAGTACAAAGCAGATCACTGAACAAAACGGAAAGTCTCGCCTCCCCATTTCTTTGTTAAACATTTAACATTTTGTCCACTCCCCACGGTTGCTTAATTACTATACCTAAAATTCTATTTAATCTGAAGACTATTTTCACATCTTTATCACAGGTGGCACTTTCCAAAAATATGATGGAGTCATGACAGTTGAGGTATACTATTATATATATATATTTTGCATTAAAGAATAAGAAAATTTATCATGGGAGAGCAGGAATATATTTGGGTTCTTCAGATTTCTCTAAAGATGGAATACCACTTGCCAATGGACCCAAATGATTACATCCTGTCCATCTCTACCACAGCTACTCGGAAGATGGGTTTGATGTTTAAGAGTCAATCTAGGGAATGCACAGGGTTAGGGAAAAGTGGAGTGAGTGGAGTTCCTTTTCATGAACAAGAGTGAAGCTACAATCAGACACTCAATATGGTCTCATGATGTGAAGCCACTGAGGTAACTGGATGCTCAGTTTTCCATTCCAATGTGTACATTTAGTTAAGCACTGCTTCATGTGGAATGGATTTTTTTGTGCATAATTAGTCTCCCATTCTTCATTCCCTATCATTGATTATTTTCAATTCAGTTTTAATATACTATAGCTAAGCAATCCTTCTATAGGAGCAGTATAATAATTCTATTTTAGAAGTTCATTGAATGTCCATTTATAATGAACTAGAATTGGAAAGGTAGTGGTTGTGTCAAAAAAAAACCCAAATCCTACTTTATGAAGACCTTTGAGAAATCTGATAATTCTATGAAGCTAAACAATTATTCATCCACATTCATGATCCCTGATAATACATGAGCAAGTACAGCCAATCCTTTATAAATTTATTTGATTTATTTTAAGGCATATGATTAATGCTCTGGTAAATCAAGAGCCTGTCCTGTCACTAACAAGGAAGCTGCCAATCAGCAGAATCAGGAGCAGAATGAAAACTACTTCCCAGAGGAATAATCAATAAGAAAAGGGCAGTAGAGAAGTGTATATTTCTGGAAATATGCCCCACAGCTGTGGAATATCCCAGAAAATATCTACTATCTGATGACTAATATAAGAAACATCAACCATGTGCATCAAAGAAGGAAAACTTTTCATCAACAAGTCAACATGTTCATCTATGATATGAGTGCACCTGCAGGGTCACAGCACAATTTCCTTAAAATTATGACTATATCCATTAAATAATATATGAAAGTTATGGCAGTGTTGGAAGAAAAATCCTTCTGGGTTCAGTTCCAAGTGGGGAAAAAGACACTGGAAACATGAATGCTGTTGGGAAAGATGGTTTAATGGTGGACAGCAGGACCACATGGCTTGAAAGCGCCAAAGTGAAAAGGATGGATGATCACATGCTTCAAGATGAAAAGAGAAGGTCAAGAAGGGCTGATATGCTGAGAGTGCCTGAATTTTATAACCTTTGCTGGGATTTGAATTGAAGCTTGTTTCTAATTGGTTGTCAGACTCCCATGGGGCCATGCAGGGGCAACTCTGTAGGCTGTCTTGAGTTCCAGGCTTGGTTGAGCCTTGCTGTATGATGATGCACTGAAAGGGTTTTGGGCAATTGCGATAGTTTTACCTGGATATCTTTGTTATGTAAAGTATTCCCGCCCAGGCCTTAATGGCCCATCCATTAACAAATGTGGGAGTGAGTTTCTGCTTCTGAGGTTTTTCTGCTCTTGAGTTTCTACTCTTTTTAGGGGAAATATTCTGCCTTTTTAAATATTTCCTAGGATATTTCAATTTTCTAGGAGAGGAACTTCCTACAGCAGAAACTATAACATAACAGGGTTATTCAAGTTTTACGCTTTAAAGCTAGAGCAGACCTTCTGAAGCATACTCCAGCATTCCTGAAAATGAAAAGTGCACTTAAACATTTAAATGTTTCCCAGACTCTCTAATACAGGGATGTCAAACTCAAGACCTGCAGGCCAGATGTGGTCCGTGGGGTGCTTAGATCTGGTGGGGCCACCCTGGAACCAGTAGGGAACTGGCCTGTCGGTGGCCCTTCTTAACTCCTTTTTCATTGGTAGAGGGTTGCAGGAAACTGTCGCAGTCTAAAATGGAGCTCAGGACGACCAGAGGTGGCCCTCCTGAGCTCTGTTTTCACTGGCAGAAGCCATTGCAGATGAAAATGGAGCTCTGGACATACATATGGAAAACTGGAGAATCTACAGAATCGTATAATTCTAATTGCCATTTCTTTGCTAGTCTCAGATTTATTTTTTAAATTTTTAACAAAAATGTGAGGGTGAAATGGGAACCCCTTTATCATATTTCCTTATTAATTGTATATTGCAATCTTAATGGCAAAATATCAATGCCAGGAATGAGTAAATGGGTGTTTGTGTATAAAATTGCTATTTGGTGTTTTAGTAGATGAAGGTACAGGAAAAAATCCCATACCAATATTCTGGTTTGGAAAATAGCTTCAGTTGAGTAATATCGTTATTACTGCCAGATACTGGGTGTCACTTATTGCTTCCTTCTGTTTGAAAGAAACTTTTCCCTAATGTATACATGTATACAAGAAGACCATTCTGTATTCATTTAAAAATAAGGCAGGAAAAGAACACATTTTAATCGGCTGCATATTATTACTGCTGAAAACAAGGAAATCCCCGAAAGCTAATTACTTATTGTTTAAAACTGCTAAATATATGTCTTGCATTTGAGATAATTCCTTTCTTTTACTTACATGTGCTTATTTGGTCAAGATTAGTAAACTGTGCACTGCTTTTTAAGTACATGGCAGGAATTTCTCAGACTAAGAGAAGCTCACTGCTGCAGAGAAATGATCACTCTGTATAGACATTTGCTGGGATCCATTCTCTACACAGCGTAATTAAGCTTCAAAGTTTAGCAATGCAACCATATGCTGAATTTGCACGCTAGTCACCTGTATACAGGTATGCACTAGAAGTTTTGTATATACATGTAGACAAAAGACAATGTCCTTAATTGAGACTGTTTCACATGCTAACTAAAAGAACCATATAATGAGCATATTATTGTTACAGTGGCAAGTAAATATCAGATGCCTATTATTGAGTCAGTCTGTATGGTGAAATTAACATGAAACCAGCCAGTTACTCTAGTGCAGAATCCAAAGGGTGTTCTGAGCTGCATTTGATCAGCCATCCATATTTACTTCATTGAAGGAGAAAATGGTGCAGATGCATCATTCTGTAAATATTCAAAGCTTCTCCTTCAACTGTAATGAATAGTAAAGCTCTTATAAATAAAAGTACTTTGTGTTGAGTTCGTGAAGAATGAGACTCGAGACCAGCATAACTTCAGCTCTTTTATTTAGTTCTTGAATTACATCTGAGCCAGGAGCCGCGGCAGCCCTTTTTTAGAGAGAAGCTGCTTGCAACCAATGACAGTTCCTTGATTCTCCCGTCGCTGAGGTGGCCAATCATAGGCTACCTATTTTTGGCCAATCACCATCAAGTAGAACACCAATCAGATTCAAGTGTTTGTGGACCAATGGGAATTGAGTATTTGGAGTATACTAATATGTAACACCCCTCCCCTCTTGGTTTGGTCCTACCTTACGTAGTCACATAAGTTGGTGGGGCTTTTATGTTGTCTAGTTGACCTGCTCAGTTTAGTCATGCTGTTGTCTTCGGCAGGTTTGGACAGGATCGCTGTTCCTCCCCTCTTTCTCTGTGGAACCTCCTGGAAAGTGAAGTCAGCCATGCCGCTCCCACCTGGCCTATCCAGGCTGGTAGAGTCGGCTCAGCTGCTCCCTTCTGGAGTGGCTTCTTGGTCTTCTTGTGCCTCCTGTTCCTCTTTGCCGAAGTCTTCTTCAGGTAAGTCATTGTTTCTTTCTGAGTTTATTTGCAAATGTGGTTTGTGGGTTGTGTTTTGATTTTGCAGTGTTTCTTGTTCTAATGGAGGGTCTTCCCCTCCCCTCTTATTTGTGTTTGAGGGGTCTCCCCCCTCTCTGGTTGGCTTATTATTATTTTTGTTTAATGTTTGCTGTGGTTCTGGCATGTGTGTGTGTTGTTCTTCATGCCTGGGTATGTCAGTGGTTCGTTCCAGTGTTCTTGATCTTAACTGATCAATGTGTCTCCTCCAGCTTCTACCATCATCCGTTTCTAATCTATATGACCGGGGTCCTGTTATTTGTGTTATTTTTGCAGGTACCCACAGCGGATGCCCCATGAGATTTTTAGCATAGACTAGGTTTCCTGGTTCGAATGTGCAGTGTCTGCTGGAGGAGTCTGTTGGTTTTTCAGGGCTGTATGTGGGGTGTAATCTATCCAAATGTGATCTTAATTTTCTGCCCATTAATAATTCTGCTGGCCTTTATTTGTAGTTGAGCTCAGTGTGATGTGTTGTACGGTGAGCATTTTATAAATTTTCTCTTGTATGTCTGCCGTGTCTAATTTCTCTCTGGTTTCTTTGGTATACTGGACCATGTGTTCTGCCTGCCCGTTCGTAGCCGGTCGGCCCAGCGCTGTCAAAGCATGCCTTATTCCATGTTCAGTGAGGAACTTTTCAAATGTCAGTGCTGTGAACTGTGGCCCGTTATCTGAAACTAATAGGTCTGGTAAACCATGTGTGGCGAAAACTTTTCTCAATTGTTTGATAACTGCTTCTGGAGTTGTTGAGTTAATGACGCTTACTTCCAGCCAATTTGAGTAAGCGTCTACAATGATTAAAAATGTGTGTCCTTTTGTAGGCCCTGTGAAATCTATGTGAACTCTTTTCCAGGGCCCCCTTGGTGTTTCCCAGTCTAGTATAGGTGCTGAAGGAGGTGCAGGTTGGGATCTTTGGCATTTATCATAGGTTTCTACCCATTTCCCAACATCCTTATCCATCCTGGCCACCATACAAAACTCCTGGCCAAGGATTTCATTTGTACGGTACCCGGGTGTCCTTCATGTAGCATATTCAGTACTTGCTGTTGTAATACCTCCGGTATTACCACCCGATCCCCCCATAGAATGCAACCTTTCAACAATGACAGTTCAGTTTGCCTGTTCTTAAATGGTTTAAATTTAACATCTGTCTCGTTTTCCGGCCACCCTTTCCTACCCAGTTTAAAACCTGTGACAGTTTTGTCTCTTGTTGTTACTTTCCCAATGTCCGCTGCGGTTATGGGTAGGTTTGGTAGTATCTCAATCTGTAGGGTGGATGTGGTTGGTGCCGGGTTACTCCCTAGTTCAGGTAGGGGAGTACGGCTCAGCGCACCGGCATGAGAAATGTCTTTGCCTGGTCGGTGAATCAGTTTATAATTGTACACGGCAAGGAACTCGGACCATCTTGTCATTCGTGGGGAGAGTATGTTCAGAGTGGCCCATTTCCCTGCTAATATTCCCAATAGGAGCTTGTGATCTGTAATAAGTGTAAAGGTCCTACCGTAAAGGTATTCATGAAACCATTTGACACCGCCTCTCTGTCCAACTGACTGGAGTTCCTTTTCATTTTGGATAGTGTTTTGGAATAGAATGCGATCGGTGCTTCTCTCCCATCTGGCAGCGTGTGGCTGAATACGGCTCCGACGCCGAATGGTGATGCGTCGCAGGTGACTGTAAATGGTAGTGTCTCGTTGTATTGTTTTAATACAGATTTGGATGTTATTAAATCTTTTACTTTTGGAACTGTTAAGCCTGGGTTCCCCAACCAGGGTTAGGTAGACAAGCTAAACA
>BLBF01000002.1:48230728-48358299 GCA_015471245.1 Laticauda colubrina
AACCACTCCCACAGTTGCTATTTTGCAGTTAAAGCTGCATACACTAACTATGATTCATAGTTATTATTTCACCTAAACCAGTTAGGGTGAACAATGTTATCCCTAACAGGAACACTGTCTCTTCTCGTCATCCCCAGGTCCAGGTGGCTGCCTTGTCCAGTAGTCTATGTAGTGGTTCTGCCGTCGTTGCCTTCTGTGGCAGAAAAACGTTGTAAAAATTGATAAATCCCAAGAATGCTTGTAGTTCTACTTTGTTTTTTGGTCTAGGCACTTCTTTGATTGCTTTGATTTTTTTATCTGTGGGGTGGATGCCCTCTTTATCGATTAGGTACTCCAGGAATTTGACTTTGGAGGTGGCTAGCTGACACTTTTCTTTTTTGACCTTGAGTCCCGCCTTTTGGAATCTTTGTAATACTATTCTGAGACGGGCTTCTAGTTGTCTCTCGTCATTGGCTGACACCAGCATGTCATCAAAGCATGCCCTTTTATCCCTTGTAACAAATGCTCCATCAGGCTTTGGAACACCCCTGGGGCCACACTGACTCCAAATTGCAGTCTTTTGCATTTGAAGGCTCCCCTATGAGTCACGATCGTTTGTGCCTCTGCTGTTTCGGGGTCGACTGGCAATTGTTGGTATGCTTGCGCAAGGTTGAGCTTTGTGAAAACTTTGCCTCTCCCCAATGAGTATAACAGGTGTTGTATTACTGGAACAGGATATGCGCTTTGCTGTAGTGCATTGTTTAGGGTGGCCTTGTAGTCACCACAAATTCTCACGGACCCATCTGGCTTAATTGGGATCACGATTGGGATTTCTCATTTAGCGTGGTCAATTGGTTCCAATATGCCTTGTGCTATGAGTTTATTCAGTTCCTCATCAATCTTCGGTTTTAATGAGAAGAGAACTCACCTCACTTTTAACGTAATAGGAGCTATTGTCGTATTTAAATTAAATGATATGGGGGACTCTCGGTACTTGCCTAGTTTCCATCAAAGATGTCCTGGAACTCCCTCATTAGGTTCTCTTCCCAGTCTGTCTTGGTGACGCTCTTGATGCCGGTCACTCCAATTCCCAGGGGTTTGAACCACTCGAGTCCCAACAGGCTTGGGCAGTTCCGGTCTACGATGGTTAGAGGCAGATTTTTTTGTGTTCTTTGAAGGTGACTTGGAAGTGTCTGAGTCCAGCTACGGGGATCCTGTTTCCTTGGTAGTCTTTTAGTATCAGCGTTTGGTTTTCTAATTCGGTTCTGCCAATATGCGGTATCAGTCTTTTAATGGTATTCCATGATACCATTGATAGATATGATCCAGAGTCCACCTCCATCTCACATTCTTGGCCCTCGATCCTGACTGCAACATGTACTTTTTGGCCACTGGTTGAGCTTGAATGACCGATAGTAATAGTTTGGTGTGTTTTTTCTTTTCTGTAGTTTTCATTTACCCACTTGCCTTTGTTTTCTCAACTCTCACGGCTCCATGCTTGTCTTTCTTTTATCCTTGATGGAGTGTTGTCTCTACATTGGGGGCTGTAGCTCTTTTGGTTTTGTTAGACTCTTGCTATGTGTCCCTGTCTCTCACAGTACTGGCACATAGCGTCTAGGAAACGTACTCGGAACGGGGGTGGTCTCCTCCGCACCCGGCACACTGGAACCCCAACTTACGTACTTTCTTCTCCCATCTATTTCATTCAGCCTGGAGTCTGTGGATTTCCTCTTCATCGTCATTGGCCTCAGAGAATGATTCGCTATCCCCATAGTGTGTGATGGTCTTGTGTGTGTTCTCTGACTTTTTCTCTGGAATTTGGCTTGTTTCTGCCGGTGTTTTTGGTGATGTCGCATTCATTTGTTGCATTTTGGCTGCTGATTTTTTAGCTGCTTCAGCTGCCGTGGCTTCAGCGATAGCCTCAGTGACTGTAATTTTTGGTCGAGTTAGCAGTCGGCTTTGTAGGGTGAGACCTCTTAGACCAAGGACCACGCGATCCCTCATGGCTTCATCCATGTTGAGGAACTCGCATGGCCCTCCAATGTCCCTGAGAACCGCTATGAAGTCTGCGATGCTCTCACCTTCTCTCTGGTCGTGTTTGTAGAACTCGTGTTTCCGAATAAGGCTGGAGACGGTGGGTGCATAGTGAGCCTTCAATAATTTTTCCAAATCTGGCCAGGCCATCTGCTTTACATCCTCTGATTTGGCTAATGCCTTGGCCATCTTGAATACTGTGGGCCCACAGTGCATCAGGAACACGGCTCTCTTTCTGTTGTCAGAGATTCCTTTCAAGTCGTTGCTTTCCAGGAACATGAGGAATCTGTCGATGTATGATTCCTAGTCCTCCGTCGCTAGTTTGAATGGTACGGTTGGCGAGTTGGTTCCGGCCATTTCGTCTGCTCAGTTCTTGTTGCCACATGCTCGACTGGTCTCCTTGTCTCAGAATCCTACCTTCGTCACCAGTGTTGAGTCCATGAAGAATGAGACTCAAAGCAGCGTAACTTCAGCTCTTTTATTTAGTTCTTGAATTCCGTCTCAGCCAGGAGCCGCGGCAGCCCTTTTTTATAGAGAGGCTGCTCGCAGCCAATGACGGTTCCTTGATTCTCCCGCCGCTGAGGTGGCCAATCATAGGCTACCTATTTTTGGCCAATCACCATAGAGTAGAACATCAATCAGATTCAAGTGTTTGTGGACCAATGGGAATGGAGTATTTGGAGTATGCTAATATGTAACACTTTGTGTGCAAAAAATTACTGGTCTGAAGTTTTTATCTAACTAGAGATGATAGGAAAAGTTGGTTCCACAGAATGACAAGGACATAACCCTCTATGTTCATCAATATATCCAGACTTCTGCCCTTGTTCTGCATTAAGTCCTTTTGGTGGGGCATGATGGAAAGATTGGATGCTCAGTATCTCCTTTGAAGCTTTCCTGATGTCAATGTTTTGATTTCAGGAAGCCTGACCATGAAAGTTGCCAAAACGAGTATTCTAGTATTACCCAAGCAACATCCCCCTCACAGCCTTAAAAACAAAGCTCACCAAACAGACTTATGAAAATGTGATCTAGCCTATACCCCTTAGGGTGGTCTCCTGAGATATCTAGGATTTCATAATATTTTGCTGGAGCTTAGCAAAAAAAGAGCAAACTCTCTGCTGAAGAAACCTACACTCATCTAATCTGTTTTGTTCTGCAAAGATCATCACATCCTGTTTACATGTTTGTTAAAAATAAACTTAAAAGCCAGGGCCTTATTTTCATTTCTTTATTATTTGCCTATTGCAGTGTTGGTAAACCTTTTCAGCACTGAGTGCCAAAACAGGAGTCCACACGCATGCAGGGGAAGGGAGTGCCAGAAACCGGAAGAGCAGCTCCCCAGCTCTTCCAGTTTCTGGAAGACCAGCTAGCTAGCACATATACATGTGCCGGAAACTGGAAGCTCAGCTTCCCCACATGCATGAAGACCAGCTGGCCGGTGCACATGTGCATGCTGGAACCAGGAAGAGCAATGGTGACAGGTGGCATGCCCAGAGAAATGTGCCACTTCCAGCATGCATGGCATGGATTCACTATCATGGGCCTATTGCATTTGATTGCTGGAAACTATCTGAACCTGCAACAAAGACATCTCATATTACAGGAAGTTTAAAAATGATTAGGTTTTCTCATAGACTTAGAAACTGGGAGATGTAGTAATACAACTAGGAAGTAACACACAACTTTTTTGTTCAGGAATTGGAAGGCAATTAAAAGAAAATGGATAATAGAAAACCTGTGGCTACTTATTGGTTCATCTCTCACTTTCCCGTTTGCAAACTGTTCCATCCGGGAAGAAGTGTGTGAGACCGGGTTCCAACAATAAACTCTTTTATTAAACTCGCTAGGCAATAGTAATGGAACAACAGCCCAAGCCGCAGCAGCCCTTTTTATAGCGGCTCATGGCTTGTGGCCAATGACACTGCTTTAACTGTTCCCACCATTTGGCAGGTTAACCGGATTGGTTCTATAACAGCCAATCCGCGAATGGCCTTTTCGGCCAATCAGAATAGTGAACTTGGAGCCTTCCAAGTTCCATACAGAACACCCCTCCCCCTTTGGTTTAGCCCAACGTGTGTCACGTAGTCACACAGGTAGGTGGGGCTTTTTCTAATCCTGGTTGACCTGGGCAGCTCAGTCTCAGTGTGGTCTTCGAGTGGTTGGGACAGGATTGCTGTCTCTCTGGTCTTTCTCCATGGAACCTCCTGGAAGGGTGAGTCAGCCTTGCTGCTCCCGCCTGAGTCTCTCGGGCTGGTTGAGATGGCTCTGCCGCTCCCTCCTGGCTTGACTGGGTTGGTTGAGCAGGGCTGGCTGTTTCCTTCCAGGAAGGCCTCGCTTTGTTCTCCTGCTCCCGGACTTCTCTTTTGGGGTTCATCTAACCATGAGTGCTCTTTTTGATTTAAATCGTCTTTTTGTAATGTTTGTTGTCTTGTTATGGGAGGTTCGTCTCTACCTTTTTTATTATTTTGTATTTCCCCCCCCCCTCGGTTATTTTTTGGTCGATATTTATTTTGATTGGTTCTGTGGTGTTTTTTCATTTGAGATTGTGAGAACGAAGCTGGTCTATGTGCCACCTCCATTCTGGGAGTAGTCGGTAAGACCGGGGGCCTGTAATTTGGGTGATTCTGGATGGAAGCCACAACGGTTCCCCGGTGAGGTTTCTCGCATAGACCAGGTTGCCAATTTCAAAAGTTCGGTATTTGCTGGAGGAATTGGAGGGGTTGTCCCAGGTGTAAGTGGGGTGCAGTCTGCCTAGGTAGGAACATAATTTCCTACCCATTAGGAGTTCTGCTGGGCTTTTGTTGGTTGTGCTGCTAGGGGTAATATGCTGTAGAGCTAGTCGTCGGTTTAGTTTGTCTTGCATGTCCCCCTTGTCCATTCTATCTAGGCTCTCCTTTGTGTACTGAACCATGCGTTCAGCCCTGCCATTTGCAGCCGGATGGGCTGGCGCTGTTAAAGCATGTCGGATACCCTGGGCAGCCAGATACTGTTCGAATGCTAACACTGTAAACTGGGATCCATTATCTGACACCAGTACATCAGGTAGCCCATGTGTAGCAAAAAGTTTGTCTAGCTGTTTCATTACTGCCTTGGTGGTTGTGAAACCATAAGGTTTCCATACTGGAAACCATAACCAGTTTGAGTAGGCATCCACAACTATTAGGAAGGTGTTCCCCTTTGTTGGTCCAGCAAAGTTAATATGTAGTCTAGACCATGGACCCCGGGGAGTTTCCCATTCTCTGACTGGTGCCTGTGGGGGGGTAGGCCTCGATTTTTAACAGTCATGGCATGTTGCCACCCAATGTTCAATGTCTTTGTCCAGCCCTGGCCACCAGACGTAACTCCTGGCCAGGGCTTTCATTTTGACTATGCCCGGGTGTCCCTCATGCAACATGCACAGAACATCTTCCTGGAGACCGTTTGGTATAACCACCCTGTCACCCTATAAAATGCAACCTTTTTCTATAGACAGTTTGGGTGCAAAATGGCTTAAAAGTCTCAGTTTTGTTCTCCTCCAGCCAGCCCTTACCTACCCAATTCAATATGCACACTGTCAAAAGGTCTTTAGCGGTGGCTCTCACAACGTCTGCTGCGGTTAGCGGCAGGTCCATGCAGGTCTCTAGTTGGAGTGTGGAGATGGTTGGAGCTGGGTCTTCTTCTGTGATGGGCAGCAGGGAACGGCTCAGGGCATTGGCATGTCTGATGGCTTTTCCGGGGCGATGAATCAGCGTGTAGGAGTAGGCAGCGAGGAATTCAGATCACCTCGTCATTCTAGGTGACAGAATGTTCGAGGTTGGCTTGTTGCCTGCTAGGATTCCCAAAAGGGGCTTGTGATCAGTAATGATCGAAAAAGTTCTACCGTAAAGGTACTCATGGAATCTTTTGACTCCGGTGATGATTGCGAGGGCTTCTCTGTCGAGTTGGCTGTAATTGCGTTCTGACTTGGAAAGCGTCTTTGAATAAAAAGTGACCGGTGCCTCTCTGCCGTCCAGTAGCTTGTGGCTCAGGATGGCGCCGATCCCAAAAGGCAATGCATCACAAGTGACCGTCAAGGGCAGGGTATTGCTATACTGGATTAAAACAGTGTTAGACGTTAATCGGTCTTTGATAACCTGAAATGCTGCCTGTTCCCAGTGGCCTCATGTCCAAGTAGTTTTTTTTATCTAGCAGCCGATATAGGGATTCTGCTAGGGTTGCCTTATGGGGCAGGAACACATTGTAAAAATTTATGAGACTAAGGAACGCTTGAAGGTCAATTTTGTTCCTAGGTCTAGGAGCATCTTTGATTGCCTTTTTTTTTTTCGGTGGGGTGTATGTCTTGTTCATCGATTAAATAGCCCAAAAATTCGACCTGGTTGGTGGCTATATCACATTTCTCTCATTTTACCTTGAGGCCTATGTCTCTAAATCTTGTTAAAACTGCTCTTAATCTGTTCTCTGTTTGGCATTTTTTGCTGAGACCAGAACATCGTCAAAATAAGGGACGACTCCTTTGATTCCATTTAACAGGTGTTCCATGAGGCTTTGGAACACGCCTGGGGCAACGTTTATGCCGAATTGAAGATGGTTACATTTGAATGCCTCTCTATGTGTCACAATAGTCTGTGCCTCTGTGGTAATGAGGTCAACGGGTAGTTGTTGTTATGCCTGTGCGAGATCAAGCTTCGCAAAAATTCTTCCTCCCCCTAGTGAGTGCAGTAAATGTTGCACTACTGGTACTGGTTATGCGCTTTGTTGGAGCGCATGGTTCAGGGTTGCTACAAAATCTCTGACAGTTTCATCTTCTTTCTGGTCCCTCTTGTAGAACTTTTGTCTTTTTATCAAGTTAGAGACCACAGGTGCATAGCGTGCTTGGAGCATTCTGTTCAGCTTGGGCCAAGTTATCTGTTTGACATCTCTGGGTTTAGCCAGTGCCTTCGCCATTTTAAAGATGGCTGGTCTGCAGTGTTTAAGGAAGACAGCCCTCTTTCTCTGGTCAGTGATTTCCTGCAGTTGGTTGCTTTCCAGAAACATAAGAAAGTGATCGATATACAATCAATCCTCATCAGGATTGAATGGTGCGGGCGGCACGTTGTTTCCGGCCATCTCTCCCGCTCGGTTCAAATCGCCACGTGCTTCGGTCTCACTCTTCTACGACGATCCCACCTTCGTCACCAGTGTTCCGTCCGGAAAGAAGTGTGTGAGACTGGGTTCCAACAATAAACTCTTTTATTAAACTCGCTAGACAATAGTAACGGAACAACAGCCCAAGCTGTGGCAGCCCTTTTTATAGTGGCTTGCCTGAGGCTTGTGGCCAATGACACTGCTTTAACTGTTCCCGCCATTTGGCGGGTTAACCGGATTGGTTCTCTAACAGCCAATCCGCGAATGGCCTTTTCGGTCAATCAGAATAGTGAACTTGGAGCTTTCCAAGTTCCATACAGAACACAAATGATAGCTATTGATGAAACATTTTTGTGATTAAAGGTCCTGGCCTCTTCTGGTCAATAATAGAAGATACCATTGAAACTTTAGAAGTATGTTATTATTTAATTTCAATTTTGCTATGTTAGCTGAATTTTCCATCTCATGAAGTTGCATTTTGTCTCTCTAAAGTTACCTTTGTATTAAAATTTAGGTGAATTATTTCATGGTAGACAATCAAGAGCAGTAATACAGCAACTAATATAAACCATTCCATAAGTGGTAGCATTCTAGTAAAAACTGATGTTATCTCAAAATGAAAATGTAACATATGAGAAAGACAGAAAAGAACAATATACAAAAATGGCATTGCATAAAATGCACTATTACATGCATTTAACTCCTATGAAATGCACTCTAGATAAACTGTGTATTCTGAAATATATTTTCACAAATGTAATATGTGCATATCTATGATTTGTTTCTAACTTTCTTCTTTATATAAATACTGTAACATTATGAGACAGATGTATTTATTGAGATCAAGATCCTTAATAAATAGATTCAATGCACTGCAACTAATAAAAATTAATAATCTTCATAAGCATTTTTATTAAAGTGAAGGCAGGGGACAGGAGGGATATTCTAAACAATATCTATGCATCATCATTTGTAAAGTTATTTACAATAATACTCTATGGAGAGCAGGTAAATGAAATGTAAAAAGAGAAACTAATTAAATTAAGGTAAGGCTGTCTATGGATTAAGGTACAAACCTTCTCACACCTTTTTGTACCTCACATTTTAATCCATGGGAAGATTTAGCAGCTTCTTATCTGCAAATCTGCTTTTGAACTATCACAATGCCTTACCAGTTCTGTACTAGTAAATCAAATTTTCAACTTTCTGATCCATTTCTTACATTGTTTATTTACTGATGAGTACAAACCGTACTATCCAAAACCATACTTCTTTCTGCTTCTGAATTCTCACACTGTTTTTACTTTTATTCATTCTTCCCATTTATCCACATAAACTATGCAGAAATGTATTTTATATATTCTATATTTTGAAAATATTTTTAACAATGCCCATGGAATTTTGCATATGAAGTACACAAGATTATAAATGTGGTAGTATTTTCATTGCTATCCACAAACATTTGTTGTACTGTTATAATTAAGAGACTCCTGACTCCCCTCCCCGAAAGTATTTTATTTTATACTTGTAATATTATTCAGATAGCAATGTAAAATTTATTTTGCTCAGATTCTCACATTAGCTTCATGAAAACTAAAAGCTCTATCTCTATTTACAAAGAAGCATTTCAAGTTTCATGACACCTGTTTATCTTTTTCTTTCATCTCTGGTTTTTTTCAATCTACTGCTAAAACTCTTACTGTGCTTCCATTCCAATACAATGTAATTGTGATTAGGAATAATGGGGGATTGCCTATTTCTTTGTAAAACATCTAAACTAAAGTTGTTTAAGGGAAGACATATCAAAGCTAATTAAAACAAAGCTATCAGGTGCCAAAATTCCCCTTTACTTTGTGGAACAGCAAACAAATACAGCCTTTGTCACACACAAAGTCAGTGAGGATGAACTTTTATTGCAGAAGGATGAAACTCCACAAATCCAATACTGCACAGCATGTGTGGCAAGATAAATTGTCTAATTGCTCGAGGGGTTGATGGCAACTGATGATGAAAGATGAATTAATTTATTGGCATGATTAACATACAAAACAATGATCCTTAAAGGACATAAGCAGGTATCATAAGTGTAACATGTAAATTATTTGTGATAAGTGTAACATGTAATTATTTTTTAATCCACAGGACAGCCCAGGAATCTGTTTACAAAATGTGGAAAATAACTTACATAAATGTTTCAGTTTTATTTACTAAAGTTCTTATATTAGTCATTTGGATGGGCTGAAGGCATTTGAAACATGAAAAGTAGCTACAGAGGTTGGAAATGTGTAATCTAATATTGCTAAATATAATTCTTATTTATTCCAAAATGCCTGTGGAGATTCTCAGTCATCCAAGTCATGGTTGTCCCAAAGGTGCTTTTTCAAGGGACAACTGGACTTTCTGTTTTTTTTCTTTGAAGACATTTTGCTTCTCATCCAAGAAGCTTCTTCAGCTCTTTAATTCTTATAAAAATTGAATAATAAGAATTCTGTCATTCTTATTGCCCCTTAATGTTTACCATACTAACAAGGTGAACAGAAGAGAAAAGAGGCAAGTCCACACCCTCTACCTCTGATTTAATTGGCATTATTAGATTGTTAGAAATGTATTTAAGATTACTCAGTATGCCTGATAAAAAAATAGTAAACAGCAAAGTTTTCTCGAACTGGCCATTGAGTGATACTGAAATTATTGGGGTCTCCTTTTGAACAGATCTGCAGGGTTTTATCTCTTTAAAATCAGTCTATCACCACCTGGCTAATGAAGTTTAATAAAGAAGATAATGGAAATCTTTTCACATTTATTTGAAATATTAGGTTTGTTAATATATTCATGCAAGGAGTGCATGTGTCTGTGGAAAGGAAGAATATATACTGCATAAATGGCATCCTTGGACTATTGAAAAAGTGACTCTACATCTTTGGTAAATCTGCAAATCATAACCAAAATCACATTTTCAAGTTCTTAAGATAAAATAGCTTAATAGAACTTTAATTATTGCCATTATTTTGTGTTTATTAACACATTCTTTTAAAAAATTCTTCAGGTTCAGAATCTGTGAATCTGTTTCCCTCTAAAGCCCATGTCACACCGAACCAACGGATGCAAAGAGGATGTAAAACAGACAAAAAAGCTTGCCATCCATTGGAAAACATGATGTATTCACTGCCTCCGTTTGGCTTCCTCTCTATCTGCCCAGCATCCGTTTATGGACGTTTCATCCGCTCCAAAAGTTTTGGGCTGCCCAAAACTTTTGCGCAGAAAATGTATCCAGTTCATCCGTTCTGCATCCGCTATGCATCCACTACGCATCTGCTACGAATCCATTACACATCCGCTATATCCGCTAGGCATCCGTTCCGCATCCACGCAACTCGCATCTGCTCAGACGCAGGGAGGAAGCGGAACGGACACAGAACGGATGCAGAATGGATGCAGCACAGAAACAAAGCATTTAAAATGGAAAAAACGTCCGCAGAGGGGACCTATCTAGGATATTAAGGATATCTAGAGGATGCCTAGAGGATGCCTAGCGGAAAACCTATACTGCCTATAAAAAGGGGGAGCAACTTGCCTGCATCTCACTTTCAGAACAGCAGCCAAGCTGTGCAGACCTCTGCAGCCTTCATCTGACTCTTCCTCTTCCACAGCATCCAGTCATGTCCACCGTGGATTGTGACAAAGTCCTTTCGGCAGCCACCATCCTTCTGCAACAGTGCGAAACCATCTACAGGCTCTGTGAACTCTACTACGGGAAGAAAAGGAGGCACCCAAAAAAAGTCTGGGTCCAAAGATGATTCGCCAGAAGAGCAGAGGACGGACTGTACAACAATCTGATGGTGGAGCTCAGGAGCGAAGACATTCGGGCGTTCCAGAACTTCATGAGGATGCCGCCAGCCATGTTTGACGAAGTTGTGCAGCGGCTGACACCCAGGTTGACCAAGACAAACACCAACTTCCCGCCCAGCCTGGAACCTGGGCTCAAGGTGGCACTCACTCTGCGCCACCTGGCATCAGGGACCACCTACAGGAG
This sequence comes from Laticauda colubrina, assembly GCA_015471245.1. NCBI lineage: Eukaryota > Metazoa > Chordata > Lepidosauria > Squamata > Elapidae > Laticauda > Laticauda colubrina. Next base: position 48,241,881 of record BLBF01000002.1, read on the forward strand.
CATGCAGTACGGCTGGAGGGTGCCACCCAACACCATCAGCATTGTGGTCAGAGAAGTGGTGCAGGCCATCATTGAAGAATACAAGGAGGAGCTCCTCCAGTCCCCCTCCACTGAAGAAGGATGGAAGAAAGTTGCATAGCAGTGGTATCAGAAGTGGAACTTCCCCCACACCGTTGGAGCCATAGATGGCAAGCACGTGGTCTGCAAAGCGCCAGCCAAGTCAGGGTCCACTTATCACAACTACAAGGGCTTCTTCAGCATCATCTTCTTCGCCATGGTCGATGCTGACTACAAGTTCATGTACATCGATACTTCAGGCAATGGCTCATCTTCAGATGCCCAGGTATACAACACCAGTCACCTCAAGGAGGGGCTGGAAGGCAACCTCATGGTGGGCTTCTGAGATTCAGACCTGCTGCCCAACGACAAGCAAGATGTGCCCTACTTCATCGTGGGGGATGACGCCTTCTCCCTCAGAACCTACCTCATGAAGCCCTACACCTCCAAATACCTCACCCGTGAAGAGAGGATCTTCAACTACAGGCTGTTCAAGGCAAGGCGGGTGGTGGAGAATGCCTTTGGCATCCTGGCCAACAGGTTCCAGGTACTTCTCACCAACATGCAGCATAGCCCAGAGACCATGAGGAGGATCGTGGAAGCTTGCTGCATCCTGCACAATCTCATGTGCACCCACTACCCAGTCTTGCAGAACAGGCTTGTGGACTTCCAACAAGGCAATGGGGACATGGAGCCTGGGGAATGGAGGCAAGGGCGAAACCTGATAGACACTAAGGATGTGCAAGGCCCCAACAGAGCTACACGTGAAGGGAAGAAGCAGCACAACCTCCTGAGACACTGGTGCAACTCCCCAGCTGGAGCAGTGGAGTGGCAAGACAGGATGATAGATGCTTAATGGATGCTTCCTTCAGCCTGACTCATCACACTGATGAGATTGGGCCATTTATGTTGGGTGGCCCTACAATGAACAGGGCATTTAATAAAGAGTTGTATTTATGATTGGGCCATTTATGTTGTATTTATGATTGGGCCATTTATGACATGTGTGGATGAATGACAACATTATTATTGATAATAAAGGGCCATAGGTGTGGCACCTGGGAGGGTGGACCATACAGTCCCACTATGCTTGCACTGGAGGTTTATCTATCCCACTGCTATCCTAACCCATCCCACAGCTATTACCCATCCCACAGGTATCCTAACCCAAAGCTATCCTTACCCATCCCACAAACAAGCAAAGGCTTAAACCATTTCTAAAAGTTTCCACCAAGACTTTATGAAAAAAAAGAAATGAAACCAGTGTGTGAATCATAAATAGACTTTATTAACAACAAGCTATAAGACAAAAATGAGTCTCTGGCACTCCTCTTGGTCGCTCAGTCTCAGCGGTGAAGGGTGCAGGTGCTGTGGAGGTGGCTGGTGCTGGAGTGCTTGTCATCAGCTCCTCCAGAAGCAGAAGCAGCAGAAGCGCCAGCCCCAGAAGAGCGAGCCCGTGCTGCAGAAGCCCCAGCAGAACCAGAGTGAGGGCCAGGGGGCAGGATGGTAGCCCTGTTCCTCTTGCCAGGGCTGGCAGCAGATGGCTGAGGCTTGCTATGCTTCCGCATGGTTGTGGGGTTGCTGGCTGGCAGGGAGGGTGGCAGCAAGGCTGGCAGCAAGGCTTGCAGGCAGACATGCAGGCAGGGCAGGCAGGCAGCCAATCCATCAGGCAGCAGGTCTTTCCTCTGAATGACGACCTGCTTCCGAGCTGCTTCCGTTATGTCCGCGGGGCTGACGCAATGCATCCTCCCCGCATGCGCAATTAACGCCAGGCATCCACTAGGCTTCCGCTCTGCATCCGCTCTTTCCGTTCTGCGTCCGCTTTGCTGAGACTCCCCGGAAGCCCTGCGGATGTGCCATCCGCTCCCATCCGCTTCCATCCGCTAGGCTTCCATTCCGCATCCGCTTTGCATCTGCCCTGCGTCCTCCATGCGTCCGTGTTATCCGCTCCAATTATGCATATTTTTGCCCCTTTTGAGAGCGGATAACAATGGATGGAACATTTTGCTCGTCCGCTGTGTCCTTTTTGCATCCGTTGGGCAGTGTGACACGGGCTTAACCTGCTTATTTATTTAAACTAATCACTTGTACAAGATTATGAGATACCACATTCTTCTGCATTTATAGAATGGGAAGAAATATTTTTAAAACAGTTTTTCAAAATAGAAGACAATTCTAATGAAAGACCATAGGTGAATTGTTGGCGTTTATCCAATTTTTGGCATTTACAAATGGGGATGGAAGAGAATGAATTTCCTGCTTTTTATGCATAATCAATACTCTAGGAGTCCTCAGCTGTTTATACAAATCCCATATGAAGACAATCCCAGGAAACTCCTTCCCTGTGGTGTTTTTTTATGCTCAGAGAGCTAGAGATGATACTCAGATTGCAGTATGTTGGCAATATGTTTAATAGAAAAATCGAAAAGTAAAGTGAAGTACATTAGCAAAGAGACCGAAATGTGGAAACATTTTTCAAAAGGAAAAAAACAATCTTGCCAATACTAAAAGATAAATTTTAACCCACTATTAATATGGGGCTCTTTATAACATCATCAGGAACTGGTATTCCACATGGAAGTAACTGATATATTAATATTTGTGGGACAGCCAACTATCCAAGTTGTAGAATCAGGTTATTTTAGTACACTCTTTTGGATGGTTATGTGAAAATGGAGAAACACTGCCTGAAGATCAAGACATTTGGAGCAGATTAGCAATGTCCTCCTCTTTTCCCAGGTTTTCCTACAGTTTTATTCCTTGCTTAATAATTAGTGACTTCTAGATTGTTGTTGTTTTTTTCCTCCCAGTTTGAAAATACTCCTCCTTAAATGTCACCTTTCTTAGTGTGCTGGGAAGGAGGAGAGGAGGGAGAGAGGAGTTGAGAGAATACAGCCCCATTCAAGTATTGTTATTTTTCCTGTCATATTTGTTGGGGTACAGCTTATATTTATTTTTCTTACAGCAAAGCAGGAAAACCAATCTGGAAAGAATAGGACTCACATGTCATCAACAGTGCTTGGCACTGGCTTCCCAACAACTTAAAGGCAAGAAGTGGGTGAGGCCCAACTGCAGCCAACAAGGAACTAGAAAGGGATACTTCAATCTGATTCAGCCTTTACCCACCTCACCCCCTCTTTCCCTTCCATTACTCTCCCCAGGGACTACTGACTATAATGTCACACAATTGGTTGCTTTCTAGATGCAAGTTTAGGAGGAACTGCCTGCTTTAGGACAATTCAATTGTGGGATATCTTGAGAGACCACCCTTGAGCCTAGCAGCCTCTCCCAAATTTCCTAAGTATTTTGCAGGATTTCCAGTAAACATCTAAATATTTTAACAAGTTACATCAATTTAAACCTTGTCCCTGATAAGTTCAGATAAGAAAAAACATTACAGTCCCAACCATCTGCTTCTTTTGATGGAGATATTTTTTAAAGATGTGAAAAGTTTTTAAAAGTGGTATATTTGTCAGATGGAAATTCTGTGGAAGCATTAATTACTGTTATGTATTATGTGAATTAACCTTTGCAGTTTGCTAGCATTCATACTTCCTTATCCTTATATTTGTTCCTTATTATTGTTAAGCTTTTCTAAAAAGCACATAACTTTCCTCATATTTCTAATGCCCTCAGTCTTCTGTAGGTCTCTTCAAAGATTTTTCAGATCTTGGCTTTGGTGCATTGGATGAAAATACCTAAAAGCAGGTAAGCCTCAAAGAATATCTCTGCAGGTGTTTTTCTTCAAAAACTTGGTACTGTATCTTGTAATGTTGTTTTTTATTATTTTAGAATTTCAGCAAGGGGAACAGCTGTGAACAATAACTTTTCTTTTCACATTTAACAATGAAGATGAAGCAACTCATAAAATGTCACCCAAAAGATGTAAAGTTCATCCTTTATAAACAACAAACCATGGAAGTATTGCATGAACTTTGGGGTAAATTTACAGTCTTAATTCTAGAAACTACTTTCATTGGTGGAAGTACCCCAAGACAAAGCAAGCAGACTGAAGTGATTCTCTCCTCTAGAATTCAGATATTTTTCTTTTGGGAATTTCAAACCTGGGAATTTCAAACATAGGATCATTTAAAGTCTTAATTTAATCCTTGGTTAAGAAAAAATCTTCCAGTGAATCATTGTATGTCAAGATTTCTTCCAAAATTTAAAGCAATAATCCATCTGTCCTTTGAGAAATAAAGTATGAAGCCAATAACTTGAATTGGGTACCCTTTTATAATAGAAAGAAGAAAGAGCAAATCACATTACCTAGAATATTTCCTAAGGAAATTTAATGGGAATGAATAGATATTTTGAATCAAGATTTTGATTCAAAATCTTACAAGTACTGCATGCAAGGACAGAATGGTATTTTCATTTTTGGACTATAAAAGATTTACAGTAAATTATAAATAGAGTTGAAAAAATGTAATGTATTTATATAACAGGGTGCAGGAAGAGACTCTTTCTTTTGTCTCATATGGTTTACATGAGTTTCATCACCCTGGCCCTTCAAGATGTGTTGGACCAATTACTATAAGGCCCGGTTCCACTGCTCTTACGGATGCAAAGAGGATGTAAAATGTTAAAAAAAGCTTGCCATCCGTTGGAAAACGCTATGCATTCGTTGTGTACTCATTGCATACGTGTTTCATACACTCTATCCATCAAGCATCCGTCCACTGAGATTTCATCTGCACAAGAAGTTTTGAGCTGCACAAAACTTTGTGAACGGATGAACTTTCCGCCGCGTACGATGTACATCCATGACATATACGGGCAACAAACGTTCTATGTCCGTTATCATTCGTTAAACTTCCACTGTATCCTCTCTGCATCCTCTGGCCATCCCCTCAACTCACATCCGCTGCAGCTGAAAATGGAAAGAGGGAAGAAACAAAAGGTACACGGAACATCTACACAGCGTTAGTAGCACGGAAATAGAAAGGATGTAAGCGTATGCATCTCGGATATAAAGGATTAAAAATGGACAAAACGTTTGAATCTGGGATGTATCTCGTATATTTAGGATGTCTGGAGTATGTTGAAAGTATGTAGAAGGATACCTAGTGGACAACCGATATTTTCAATAAAAAGGGGGAGAAAATCATCTAGATCTCAGTATGAATCCAGCAGCCATGGTGTACAGACCTCTTCTCCCTTGGTCTTGGTCTTCAACATTATCAATTGTTCTCCACCATGGATGATGAAACAGTCTGTATGATAGCTGCGCTCATTCATCACCAGAACTAAAACCTGTTCAGACTGTTTCAAGTTTTATACAGAAGGGGAAGAAGGAGACGTCTAAGAGCTGTGTGGGTCCAAGGATGGATCGTGAGAAGAATGGGGTTTGGACTGTATGACCAGTTGATGGTGGAGCTGAGGAATGAAGACCCTCGTGCATTCCAGCACTTCATGAGGATGCCACCAGCCATGTTTGACAAACTTGTAGAGCTTCTGAGACCCAGGTTGACCAAGCCTAGCACCAACTTCCATCCCAACCTGGACCCTGGACTGAAGGTGGCACTGACTCTGCGGCACCTGGCCTCTGGAACCACATACAGAAACATGCAGTATGCATGGAGGGTGCCACACAACAGCATCAGCAAAGTGGTCAGAGAGGTGGTGCAGGCCATCATTGAAGAATATGTGGAGAAGCTCCTCAAGTGCCCCACCACTGAAAAAGGCTGGAGAAAACTTGCAGAAGAGTGGTATCAGAGGTGGAACTTTCCCCACACCATTGGAGCCAGAGATGGGAAGCACGTGGCCTGCAAAGCTCCAGTCAACTCAGGGTCCACTTATTACAACTACAAAGGCTTCTTCAGTATCATCCTCTTTGCCATAGTTGATGCTGACTACAAGTTCATCTACATCCATGCTTCAGGCAATGGGTCAGCTTCAGATGGCCAGGTATAAAACGCAAGTGACCTCAAGGATGGGCTGGAACACAACCTCATCATGGGTTTTCCAGATCCAGATCCCCTACCCAACGACACACAAGATGTGCCCTACTTCATCATGGGAGATGACGCCTTCTCCGTCAGAACCTACCTCATGAAGCCCTACACTTCCAGATGCCTCACCCGTGAAGAGAGGATCTTCAACTAAAGGCTGTCTAAGGCAAGACGGGTGGTGGAGAACGCCTTTGGTATCCTGGCCAACAGGTTCCAGATACTTCTCACCACCATGCAGCATAACCCAGAGACTGTGAGGAGCATCGTGGAAGCTTGCTGCATCCTGCACAATCTCATGCGCACCCGCTACCCAGTGTTGCAGAACAGACTTGTCAACCGTCAACAAGGGAATGGGGACATGGAGCCTGGTGAATGGAGGCAAAAACGTAACCTGATAGACACTGTGGATGTACAAGGCCCCAACAGAGCTTCACGTGAAGGGAAGAAGCAGCGCAACCTACTGAGACACTGGTGCAACTCCCCAGCTGGAGCAGTGGAGTGGCAAGACAGGATGATAGATGATTAATGGATGCTTCCTTGAGACTGTTGCATAACACTGATGAGATTGTGCCATGTATGTTGAGTGGTCCTACAATGAATAAGGCATTAATAAAGAGCTTTGTTTATTTTAAAATGTGTTGATCAATGAATAAATTGTTATTGATAAAAACGGTCTATATGCGTGGCAGCTGGGATGGTGGACCATACAGTCCCAGTATGCTTACACTGGAGGTTTATCTATCCCACAACTATCCTTATCTATCCCACAAGCATGGAAAGGCTTAACCATTTTTTCAAAGTTTTCACCAATATTTTATTAAGTAAAAAAAATGAACCAAGTGTCTTAAGCAAAGATAACCTTTATTAACTTTCTTAACTTTATGACTTTATTAAATAAGCAAAATGAACCAAGTAAAGTGTCTTAAGCAAAGATAAACTTAACAAGTACAACTCAGTCTCTGACATTCTTTTCAGTCACTCTGTGTCATGTCCCTGGTCTCAGCTGTTAAGCGGGCAGGGACTGGGGAGGTGGCTGTGGCTTGAGTGCTGGTCTGAGGCACCATTGGGGTGCTTGGCCCCAAGGGTACAACAGGGGATGGTGTGTTCAGGAAGCTATCTGAGAGCTGGCTCAGTCCCGTAAGGTTGAGAGGCCCTTCATCAAGGACTTGAGATGTCAGGCCCAATACTGATGACAGATTGTCCCTTGACAGGCTTGGCTGTGGGGTGGAGGAAGGAGGAGTGTAGTGGGGCTGTCTGGTGTGCAGCTGGGTGAGGAGTGGCATCTGTGGCATGTGATGAACCTGGGCCTGGACTGGGAATTTCTGCTTCTGCTGTGGGAAGCCCTGGTAGTCATAGCCTTGGTAGGTGAGGGGCTGTTGAAAGCCTTGGAAGGGCTGTGACATCTCCTGGGGTGGAGGAGCAGACCTGGACTGGGTAGGAGCAGCTTCAGCTGGGCCTTGAGGGTTGTGCAGAAGTGCTGTGATCTTCTGCTTCATCACCTGGTACTGGGCCTCGGGCAGGTCCCTGAAGGTCTGGCTCACATAGGTGATGAAGGGCTTCCGGTCCGAGGATGGTATGTTGCTGTGGACAAGCTGAAAGAGAAGTTCTGTGCTGGTCTTGATTGTGTCCCTGATCTCCAACAACACACTGTGGTCCTGGCCCTCCAGTCTGCCTCTCTGCCTGCATCCTCCTGGAGCTGGGGGTGGGGGTGGGTTGGCTTCTGATGGCTGCTGCTTCTTCCTCCATTTGTGACAGCAGGGCATCATCCTCCATGGGATCCTCCAAGTTTGCCGGCATGGGGAGTGCAGCTGTTGGAGAGGTTTCTGCTGTGGGGCCCTCCGAAGACACCTGCCTGGACAGGGTAGCTGGCTCCTGGCTGGAAGAGGACTGGCTGTCTGTGGGCTGTCTGAGGGAGAGGGGTGTCAGAGGGGCTTCTCCTCGGTGGCGGATCTCACCCTCCAGGAAACTGCACTTGGCCATGACATACATCTCCCGGTCAGTGAGCTTGACAACGGCCTGCCCGGATTTCTTGAGGTGTAGCTTGCCATAGCAAGTGTGCATGTGCTTCCACCATCCTAGGAGTACTTCTGCAGTGTACCCCAGGCTCTCTGCCTTGTCTCTCCAAGCTGCTTGCTTCTTCTTGGTGTTGCGATACAGTCTGTGGCCCTTTCTCCAGAGGTTCTCGTTCTCCCTCAGCCATTCCAGCACCTCATCCTCATGCTCCTTGGAAACGGTGTACTGTTTCCTCTCTCCCTTCTGCTTCCCTTGCCTCTTCCTCCCTCTGGCAAGGGCTTGAGCAGGGCCTTCAGGGGCTTGAGCAGCAGGGCCTTCAGGGGCTTGAGCAGCAGGGCCTTCAGGGGCTTGAGCAGCAGGGCCTTCAGCAGCAGGGTTTTGAGGACCTTGTGGCTGGTCCACCACAGCAGCAGCAGCAGCAGCAGGTTCAGAGTCAGTGCCAGGGGGTGGGATGCTGGTTCTGGCCTTCTTTCCAGGGCTTGAACGAGTAGGCACGGGCTTCCTCTTCTTGCCTGACTGATGAACCATGGTGTTCCTGCTAGATGTATGTGGCAACACATCTTTCCCCTGTATGCTGACTGTGTGTGTGCTGCATCCTTTTATATCCGCGGAGCTGACGCAATTCATACTCCCCGCATGCGCAGTGAATGCTTTGCATCTGATATCTATCCACGCAGCATCCTCTTTGTTTCCTATAAGCGTCTGTGATGCATCCGCTTCATCCGCTATGCATCCGCCCCTTCCGCTATGTGTCTGCTTTGAAATTCTCCCCCAGAACTCCTTCGGAGGTGTCATCCGCTTCCATCTGCTTTCATCCGCTAGGCTTCCTGTGAACATCCATTTAACATCCCCGCTACATACTACCCACGTCCGTTCTTTTCCATTCTGTTTATGCAAATTTTCACCACTTTTGGGAGCGGATGACAACGGATGGAGCCACTCTTGAAATTTTGCTCATCCGCTGTGTCCTTTATGCATACGTTTTGCGTCCATCGGCCAGTGGGACCGGGCCTTATAAGGCTTTGCAGGAAGAATAAAAACTCTGTTCCACTTGCCTCATTGCTGTTGTACAAAATAAACTTTTCTTTTCAAAAGCAACTGGAGATATAAAGTTACAATACTGAAGGAAATATTAATTCTTAACTGGGAATACTAGGAATGAGCCCAGGTTATGTGGAATTTGGAAGAAAAAATTATGGGAGAGAGAACTCTATTAAATCAGTATCAAGGGAAGAAAAGAAAGATAAACTAGAAATAAAATGTTAAGATTTTTTCATAAATATTTCCATTATAGAAGCAAATTGTGTTCAAGCAAAAATAAAACCTTGTCAATTGCACTGCTAGTAATAATGTATTATCTAATGTTCACAAATTATCAATAATTACAAGTTTGTACCCCAAGCATTTTATATATCATGTTATGAATAGCCACATTAACAGTGATTATGTTAATATTTTTCTTGTTATGTCATGGGTAGGAATTCCAATAAAATATTATAGCACTGAGACAGTGTTTTGCCCTAGGTGAATGCAATAAGAGGGAGGTGTCAAAGACACAAGGAAGCTAATAGCAAGTGAGTAGTTGGATCACTGCTGCCCATGAGACAATCAATTATTTCACACGCAGTAGGACAGCAACTATGGAGGAAAATAATTGTGTCTTCAACTCAGTTCTGAATCCTGCTGACTGCCCCCCTTCAGTTTTAATGGCAAGGTTTTTCAAAAATGGAGATTAGACAGGATTAAAACTCAGTTTCCTGGTATCTAATTTGATATAGTGGCTGAATAGAACCCTAACCTTATTATAGAAGCTCTCAATAATGAAAAAAAGGACCATGCAAAAATGATCTGCTCCAGGTATCAAATATACTAGGGCATATCACTGTTTGTTCCACTTCCCTTTTACCTTCTTTTTGTCTCCTTGCACATAGATATACATAAGGGAGCAATCCATTTCTGATTCAAAATCAGGAGAGAAAAAAGAACAGTCAAAGATGGATTCATGGAAGCCATTCCAGATCTCCTCCCCTGACCTATTTCAGATGCTGATTTGGCAGCCCTGTCACAGGCCAACTTCTTTAAACTATTACTAAAGAGTTTCCAGTGACAAGCACAAAGGAGTACACTTTGTTCTCAAATAATGTGTAATTAAAACAATTTACTAGTACTGTGCTTTCAGCAACATTGTACAGAACAAGAAGAGTTTTTAAAATGATACCTCACATAAGCAACAATTTCTTTTTCTAAGCAAAGGAATGGTCCTAGAAGCTCAGCTAGTTATCTTCAGAGTCCATTTGAGGCACCCTAACTCTGCAGTCTATCAAATAAAAACATGACTAGAGTGTGGCTAATTTGTTTTACTTCCTTTGAGCATCGAGTAGTTATTGATTGATTGTGTGGTTCTTGCACGACTATAGCCACCATCTATATTAGGGTTTGTTCTCAGGGCTACAAGGCCAGTGGCATCAAAGACAGCTCTGAATCATCTCCATTCTATTTTTAGGGGATTAGGACAAGAGCGCCCACTAAAGAAGTATCAAAAACATTTAAGTTCAGGTGCCCCCATTGCCTACAAAAGAAAAGATAAAAGAATCACCTCAATCTCCCCTGCTCTTTTATTTCAACCAAGTCAAAGAAAAGCATTTCAGTTTAGTCTCTGTAGGCAATTATAAAGCACCACTTAGAATGAACAGCATGAGGCTATTCACTTTATTACCATCAGTGAGATTATGCAAGTGCAAAACTGAGAAAAAGAGAGCAATTACCAAAAACAAAGATAGGAATTCAATGTGAATTCTATATTAAAAAACTGTCCTGTTCTAGAAAGTGGTGTGTGTATGAGTGTGCGCACACATACAAGAGATCTGCAAGCGAGTAAATTAAGACCCAAAATAGATGTGGTCAAAGGAGAAAGCAGGCATGCTCAGGCCACAGTTTGAAGCTACATCCACATTTAAACCAATGTACTGTACAATTGATTCTCTCTTCAGGAGTAACACTAAAACTGTAGCGAAGAAAGTTCCAAGGCCAAGAGAAAACTGCCTCATGAACCGGCCTTCATTTCATGGAAATGAATTACTAATGTTGCTAACTCACTCCATTGTTTCCAGCAATGCCCTCTCAAACTTCAGCAATAATTCATCTATGAAATAAACAGGCCTGATCAGATAGCTGTGAAAATTAGATAAACTACACAATAGCTCAGAAGATACGAACATTTCATCAGGAGCCATATATCGGCTTCTTCCTGATGTTAATTCCATTCATTTTCCCTTTCTTAGCCCTTTAGACATTAATTTCAGGATTCAGGAAGAACATGAAATATGGACATTTATAACAGGACTCTTTTCTCCAATGCACAGAATTCTAGTTTAACTGCCAAAATATTAGAATGTTGCTATACTTTCTCATATTTGCTTTTCATATTGTGCCACAATTTATTTAACCATTGTACTGCAATTAACTGAATGAACACAGAGCTAAACCCATGTCTAACAAATCACATTATGGCTTAACATGCTGTAAATCCAGGAAATTTGTGAAAGAATATAGATCTCTTTGGACCAATGAACCTTTAAAGAAGAGGAAAAATTACTCGGCCTTGAGAAAGTGAGAAAGGAACTCAAAATGATTCCATTCTGATTTTATTTGGTAGCTCAGAAAGAAACTCTAAATGGGCTATTCAGATTCTGTTATTCTTCCTTACAATAATAATCCATTGTTGACTTTACCTACTGTGAAGGGCTAACATAATTATAGTTTCTTCAACAAATTAAAGTTAAGTCTGATTTAGCACAGTAGTGGGATTCAATTTTTTTACTACCGGTTCTGTGAGGCGTGGCTTGGTGGGTGTGGCAGGACAAGGGTACTGTAAAATCAGAGGTAGAGGTAGAATTTGCCGGTTCTCCGAGCTACTCAAAATTTCCACTACCAGTTCTCCAAAATTGGCTAGAACCTGCTGAATAACATTTCTGGTTTAACATAATATGTGACAAACAGCAAATATATTAATTCCATCCTGAAGGTGTTCTAAGGAGTAGAGAGAGCTTTTGTATATTCTTACCTCTGTAAATATAAAACCCTGGCATTAATTTGCAACCATTGAATCTATACAGATCATTCCTTACCTTTCCCCAATCCCATCCTTCTTTCTTTATCTTTCTTTATCTTTCCTCTCGTTTCCTTTCCTTAACTTGAACCTGGATCTCACCTGTGCTAGTCCAATACCTTCTTCATTGTACCACATATGGTTTCATACATACACGCGCACGCACATACACACACACTTTGAATGAGGTACAAATAATAGCAACCTACTATTGCATTATTTATGTTCTTTTCTACAGGCCTCTTTTCTTCTGCCACTGAATTGAAAGAGAAACAGCTGATAACCTAAATAAGCATTCTTCAAGAGGTGTTTTGTATCTTGTTAAGATATATCAGAGTCTCTAGGACATGCTGTATACTGGAACTTGCTTTACACTATCAAGCTTTGCTGATCACTCTGAGTAAATTTATTCTATTTGCATTTCTTACAAATCTTATCAAAGATAAACAGGTTAAGCAGGCTGGAATTCTATGGGCTTTCTTCAAGTGTACTCTGGGGCCCTGATCCAAGGCCTTTTGATGTAAACAAAGCTCCCTCAGCTAACTTCAGTGAACTTTGATGGCAAGCATTGCACATTACTTCAGTGAAAAAAAGAACAAGAATCAGTAGATTTTTCAAATGTCTTGAATCTTACCATACTGCTTTCTATTAGACTAAATCTAGGAGCAGCAAAGTGAAGATAGGAAACTGGCATGTTCATTGAAGAATATCACCATTTCTGGAGAAATCATTCTACAACAGGGGGTCAAACTGGCAGCCCATGGGCTGGATGTGTCACATGCAGGTCATGCCTTCCCCAGCTCCATGAATGGGAAAAATGTCACAAAACATCACGATGGTAACGTGACACAGCAAGTTTGACACCTGTTCTCTACATACAGCCTCAGTAGTATAAAGTATATAAAAGGAGATTACTGAAAAATAACTCATCAAATTACAGGTAGTCCTTGACTTATGACCACAATTGACACCAAAATTTTGATGTCAACTCATAAAATATTTCTCTGGTCTTTTAGAGTTGCCAACAGAAAGGCAGGGGGGATTAGTATAGCAGCTTACAAAACCAAAACTGCATTCCATAAACGTTTTCGTAAAATTCTAACTGGAGAGTATGCTTGATGATTCTTGGCTACGGATGTGTCCCATTGGAGAATATGAATTATGATACACCCAAGGGATAGGAGAAAACCAGGATCAAAGGTGACAAAGCATGATGTATCTCAGAGTTGGCTACACCTAGGTAGCACCAGCATGTCTTCTCCTAATAAATCTTTAAGCTTTCAAAATCTGGCTAGAGACTCATGGCTTAAAGAGCGGTAAGTACCAGAGCCCTGACATTCTGTTGTGAGACAGTTATTAGGTGATGTTTGCTCCATTTTACAACTTTTCTTGCCAGTTGTTAAATGAATCATTGCAGTTGTTAAGCTTAATCATTAAGCTGTTAACACAGCTATTGAGTGAATTTGATTTCCCCATCAACTTTGCTTGTCAGAAGGTCACAAAAGGAGATCACATGATCCCAGCATGCTGCAACCATCGAAATATGAGTCAATTTCCTTGAGTTCAAATTCTGATCATATGACTATGGGGATGATTGCAATAGTCATAAGTGTGAAAATGGTCATAAGTCACTTTTCCAGTGTCATTGTAACTTTGAACAGTCACTAAATGAACTGTTGTAAGTTGAAGTCTACATGTACATAAACTATTTTGTGGTATTATATATCTTGCTTCCTGCAAGCTGATAACTTGCTATTATCAGCTGTGAGATGGGCCATAAGGTAAGCTGGGCTGGAAGTCCAGGATCCAGTGCAGTCAGAACAATGCATTTTGTCAGTTCAAATGGCAAAAGTGAACAACTTCCGACACTCATCCTATCTTCTACTAATGCATTCCCTGTTAAAGTGTCTGGTTGAAACAGTCTGGGAGCATACATATTCAGATTTCAGCATAACCAATGTGCAACAACTGAGTAATGACAAGATTGGATTTGCACACCATGCTAAAGCAGAATGTGGTCTGCACAGTCTTTCCTTGTTGTACAAACTAAAATTGTACAAATTGTAATAAGTAACTATTACTTTTACAACTTAGCCTGATTTGTAAATACATGAAATTGTGGTTTATTCAGTAATTCATGGGTAAACAGATCATGTGTGACCATAATCTATTTTTTCTTTTTTCATTTGTTTAATTTTACTGTTGTTATCTCTGTGGATTCTGTAGTCTGTTTATATTTTATAACCCTCTCAATTGGTGTTTTTAAATGTGACAAATTTAAGATGTGTATATTTCAATTCCTAAAGTTCCCCAGCCAGCAGAATTCCCCTAGTGGCTGAGGAATTTCCCTGGTAGCTGGGAACTCTGGGAGTTGAAGTCCTCAAATCTTAAAATTGAAAAATTTGAAAAACACTGTTCTAAATCAAAGAATAAAGTTTAGGAAGTGAAACAGCATAAATAAAGACCTCTGGACAGCATCTGACTTGGGACACTGATTTAAATTGCCCCTTCCTTGCAACATTTTACTCTGTTCACCATCATGTTGGCTAAACTGAATGGGAAGACAAGGAAACAAACTCACTTTTTACTCTCTTCCAGGGCTTAGGATTCTGCCCAAAGTCTAGTCCTTTTGCTAAAGGACATTCTCTGAAAACTTGGCCAGGTTGGTTAAGAACATGCCTAGTCTGCATGTATGAACTTTTTAGCTATGAAAATGTTATACATTACATGATTATTTTTTGACAGTGAAGTACTTGACTTGCCAAAGGAGAAACAGTAGAAATTGAGGTGAATGTTATAAAATAGTTGGATTTATACACTTCCCTAAATCATAGTGTGCCTTGTGGCTTCCTATGTTGTGTAAATCTAGGCAATTTGTTGCATTTTAGTGTATTCATAAACAATGGTTTTAAATAAATATGATATAGTGCAATTTGTGAAGCCAGTCAGAAAGAAAAAAAATCTGGTTTGCTCTGATTACATTTGAAGGCAAAGAAAAAGATTCCTCACTTTAACTCAATCAAGAAGTAAGATTGTGATCCTCAATGATCTGCTATAAACAAAAAGGAAACATTAAGTGAGTAGAATTATGTCAATTGAATTAATAAAAATTAGTATTACCTTTTTGGGAAAGGGGAATGTCAATTTTAAAAAATTTGCTGAAATTTTGTTCTTAATACAAACTGAGTGGTCAAAGAGACCAAGGATGGAAGCACCATCTCCATGCATCTCCTAGCAGGGATCATCCATGAGTACAACCAATCCAACTAGAATCATGTACCCAAGCCTAAAGCTTGACTGAAAATGATCCAGATAATCCATTTCCTCCAGGTTCCTCAGAGTTGCAATGCCTCTAGACTAGACAAAAAATATCCAACATGAAGTAACCCAGCAATAGTTTCCTGAGCAGAGGGTAAACCAGTGTCTCCTTAAAAGGAGTCAGAAATAACTATTTGACAAGAATGAATTCACCAATGCATGGATCAACCCACTGGAATCCTCCCAGGCAGTCTTAACCAGCCAGAAGAGGCATGAATCTAATACCCAAGTAGTGGCATTTACATTCCACATGACCCTGTCCACTTCCTCAAGTCCAGCAGAATCAAAATGGTCCCAGATAACTGGATAAGTCCATTAGGACTTGCACCATGCTTGAAATCCAACTATGAATGAATCTGACTGATTCTATGTTCTAAATGCCTTGAAAATTCCTCCATGTGACCCTGGAGATGGAGCTTCTGGTCATCCTTCCCAAGGAGGGTCCAGGTGTCACTAAGCAGGGATGGTGGACAGCATTTTGTGGATCAATAAGACTTGAGAGGTATCGACATTTCACTAGTCATCACCATGAGGTAAACCTTAAGAATGACTTTAGCCTGTGTTTGGTCAAATTCATTCTTTGTTTTCCTCCAGGGGAACTCCAGGTATCTCTTGACCCTTTTCAACTGTTTCAGTTCTTCCGAGAACAACAGAGAAACAAGAGTGGACAGCCTCCCTGGAGAGGCTGAATAGGTGCAATTATGCCTAGAGCTCTGGAAGACTCTCTATTCCAGGCAGTTGCCAGGGCCTCAGCCTTACTGTGCAGTAGATCAGCAGGTAGTTTCTTCAGCTCTCTTTGAAACCCAAATAGATCCATCAGATTCCAGGAATGGACCAGTCGAGTGTCTGAAAATCTACATATTATTATGTCCTTATTTTGTTCTGTTAAAAAAAAAACCTAAACAGAACAACTCCCTAATTTCCAACCCATTTGTTTTTAAACAATTTTTAAAAGTGAGGGTGAATTGTGTTTCTATTTATATCCTATTTAACTTCATGAAATCCCAGGAGATGATGCTTCTGCTTGGGAAATCCTTAAAGTAACTGTTAAAGCAATTACTCTGGTGTCCTCGATTTAATCTTTCAAATGTTTTGCACCAGCACTGAGTCACCGCAATTTACTGGGTTGGAAAGGAAAAGAATTGACGTCATCTTAAAATGCCACTGTGTAAATATACTCAATATTTACACGGCAGCCTAGTTTGCTAATCAGACATTATACATACTGGCTCCTTTGCAATAGTGAACTTTGGGAATTTGGAATCAACTTTCAGCTGTGATTAAAAACTAATTTTAAAATGATTCAGGGCACACTTTCTCTAACACAATATATTTCAGTTACTTAGCAAGATGTTTCCTTTATGTTTAAAATCATCCTTCTGGTAGGAATGATCTTTTGGAACACAGCATTCCCAGGGGAGAGATCAGGTAAGGGATGTTTCGCACAAGAGAGGCTTCAACTGATAGGTAACAAATGGCAATCCAGAGGCTAGGAAGCATAAAAATAAGTGTTGCCTTTTAACCTTGAACAATTCAGTGTGTTTTCTAACTAAAAGCAGATGGTCCAAAAGCCAGTTTTAAGGTGTTTTGTGTTAACAGGCAAAGCAATCAGGCAACCACAAAAACATATGTTCCTTTTCATATCAGCCTCAAGTACTTGCACAGTACTAAAATGGTACTGAATTAAGGTACACAGTACACAATACTGAATTAAGGCAGGCAATTATTATGATTATGGCTGCATAATGTAGCCTATCTTCCGACTAAGAACTTATTGTTATACCATTATCAAAGACAGGGTTTATAAAGTTTGTATGGACACAATGAAGGTGAGGCAACTGAACGATGTGCCTTTTTGATGTCTGGCCATGTAGGCCAACCTCCCTTATGCACAATAGGCAAGTGAAAGAGATTGACCACGATTTTTCATAAAGCTCTGAGAATTCTAGGAATCAGACTTTTTTACTCAACAGACCTTATATTAATGGAGAGGAATATCTTGCATAGACTCTTAACAAACTGCAGAATGTAGAAAATTATAGGTGCAACACAGGCAAGGCTAGTCTGTATGGCCTCCCAATAGAGCTCAGGATCTATCATATTATCATTCCATTAATAACAACAACAATAGCACTTAGACTTCATAGTACCAGTTCATTGTGATTTACAGCACTCTGTAAGCAGTTACAAAATCAGAATATTGCTCCCAGCAATCTGGGTCTTCATTTTACTGACCTTGGAAAGATGGAAGGCTGAGTCAACCTTCAGCTAGTCATGATCGAACTCCTCGCAGTCAGCAGAATTAGCCTGCAATACTACATTCTAACCACTATGCCACTACTATATTAATATTAATCTCAATATTAATCTCATATTAATGTCCAGAGTGGTGTGTGATTTATTTTTTTTTTTGTGAATATTGATTAGGAAAATAACACAATCTTCTGGGGAATCTGGAGGTGCCTACCAAAAGGTAAAGTCTACAGTAACAGATTTGTAGTTGGAAAAATAAAAAAGCTTCAATAGATTCCAGATTTCCAGGCTTTGGAAAAATAATTCCCAAGCCACAGCAGAAGCTATAATGGATGCTCAGCAGTATTATCTGTAGTATATTTGGTTCCCAATGTACTTATCCCAATCTGGCATTTTTATCGCTAGGCACTTACCAATAGAACCATATCAAACCTCTAAAAATTTGAAACCAGCTCTAAGGTACATGGAAACAGCATCTTCAACAGTAGCCAGACAACTCTATAGTGATTGGGTGACTGTTATTTTCCTTTTGAAAAACAGTTTAAAAATACTTCTGAAATCTATGAAAATCTACTGCAAGAAAATGAAAATCAAATACAAAGTCAGCTCAAACAAGGCCCATTTCAGCAGCAGCTGTAACTCTCCTCCTGATCTCTCTATCTTGAGTTTTTGCAAATCCTTTGGATATACGAAATAGGAATTTAGACAGGTTTCCCAACAAACCTTGGGTGTAAAATGTGGTAATGCTACTCTGTTTTAACCACATTTGATCCAAGGTCCAGCTTCAGACAGAATGCTGGTTCATTAATTTGGCTTTAGCATGCTGTACAAGCGCAACCTTTGACATAACCTTCTGTTTGTGGTTAAGCCTTGTCTGCTTAACTGTGATTAATTGAAAAAATAATAGGCTGATTATTACATCAGCTATTATGACATATTATACAGCTGATATAATACATCAGCTCTTAAATCATTATTTACATACTGCATTTGTGTGTGCACTAAATAAAAAATAAGCAAAATATATATTTGTTTTATCAAATGATGCAAATCCTATCATATTTGACATATAAGAAACCTTACTAATCCAGAAGGTTGCATTAATAGCTATGTGTATGCAGGGGATGGAACATTGCTGAAATAAATATTTATTTTTGCTTTTCCAATCAAATCTGCATATGCATGCTCATGCAACTAAATCTGTTGCTATAGTATGTGGCTGTGCCTTTGAGATTTGATAGATATATCAAAAATAATTCTACCAGTGTGCATATTATTTTGACAATCTTCTAATCTTCTTAGACATAACTCTCTTTGATTTTAATAGGGCTCTTTCTTGAATATAGTGGACAGCAATGTGGATTCTTACAATTTAATTACCAAGAAGCAGTTAAAATATTTTGGATATGGAGTTTCTTTGACCATGATGGTGGTAATCGAGTTTCAATCACAACAAATCTGGAGGACATATTAGATTGGAGGAAACTTATATAAAGCACACACTTCAATCTATTGACCTGAAGGATTGCTTTAGTCACATTTTCTAAAAAAAGACTTTATAACTGACTCCTCCATAGTATCCTAAGGGAACATTTCTGTTGCATGCTAATTTATGATATAGACTTTAATTAATACAGTCATTGTTTTTTTTATGGTCTGTGCTTAGCCTATTTTTTTTTCCAGAGAAGGAAAGATAAACCCATCAGTGAACTACGTAAAATAAATGAATGTGTACAGAAGCAGTCATTCACTTTGTTGGATTATGTGCAGCAAAGGTAAATTTGAGCTAAGGATGTTTTTAAGGGTAAGTTGTGTGAAGCTGAATAGGTATTATGTCCTATCAAGGACTCATTGTTTCGTAGATTCTATACCCAACAATGCCTCATTGTGATGGCAACAGGGAATGGTGCATTAAATACCCGGGTTTCAGACCCCCTTCACATTTTGGTGTCCTTTTCTGCTGTACAGACTTGGATATTCTCTCTGTCCTTTGGTTTGGTTGGTAATGGGTTCTCTGGCTAAAATAATGAGATCGGACTGTTCATCTGGATTGAACCAACCACTCTCATCTCCACCTTTCCAGCTTTTCCAAGATTTCTCTTCTATTTAATCCCAGAATAATTAATCTAAATGAATTTCTGAGACAGACTTCTAAACAGTTTTTACAAATTTGGAAGACTGCTTTTAGATTTAGATAAATTTCAATTTTGTATGTTTTGGGACTTCAGCTATTCTATTTGAATGGCTGCTTGATGAAACCTGTTTCTGGGTACTCTGAAATAAAAAAAAATCTATCATCAGATATATATTTTTTCAATTCACATAGAAATATTTCTTGGAAGGATAAGGAAGCACAACACCAATTATGTGTTTTATTTGATACAGCCAATATCTCACTGAAAAGATCAGCTTTTCATCTGCAAGTATAAAGGTGAGTTCCTTACCATGAAATGGGATTGAAATGTATAGATTTTGTGACATGGATAAAAATTAGGCCTAGTATAATTAAATGGTGATTAATGTTATCCTTGGCAAGGTTTTCTAGAGACAAGTGGGCTTAAAAAAAACTGTACACCCATGCTGGCTATGTAATAAGTGCAGATTGTTAACTCTGAACAGGTAGGCTGGAAATGTTACGTGTATTGGAAACCCTCTATAAGAATTAATAGCTTCTTTGCCAAATACCATCTCTAATACCTATTTATAAAGAGAAATATTAAACTATTTTAACAGACATGGGGATTATGTAATAAGAATGCAGATACATAAACATGTTATTAGAATGCAGATATATAAACATCAGTGAAGACTAATAATAATAATTAGAACTATAAATGTGACAACTCTATTTGTCATATTTTTGTAGATTTAAAATTATTAAATCACCAAAATATTAGTATCTTTTATATATTTTATTTCATATATTTAATATATAAATTAGATAGATATGGATCTAATTAGTTAATTGAATATTTGATGCTCAAAGTACCGCAGTGCTCAAATAATATGATCCTGACCTAAAGTAGCTTTCTTTTGCATTTTTATATATTAATTCCATTTAGAAGAAGCTATTGCTTTTGCGGGTGTTTATAATTGTTAGAACACTGTGAAAGTTTGGAAAAAGAGAACAGTGGAAACATGCTAAGCTTATCATTATACTAATGATGACTAAAATATTGCATTACAAATTGAAATGACTTTCCATCATTGTACAATAATTCAAGCAATTTGTCACCATCAGTCCAGTCTGAAAAGGGTCTGTTTTCAAATTCGGGTTTCATACACTAGTTTACATATCAGAATAATTTTGACTTAGTCATAAAAGAGAGAATTGTGGGGTTTTTTTTCCTCCTTTAGTCTTGTTCATTTTGCCAACAATAACTTGGAAAGAGAACAAAACAAACATCTTTTAAATTATTTTGATCCTACTTTCAAAATAAAGTCAGCATTTAAAATCTGAGGAAAAGTGGACAGGTTCTGGAATAGTCAACAGATTTGTCTTGGGAATTGTATTAAAAGTCTCACAATTTGCCCTTTATTATTTGAGACAAATTATAATCATTTAATGATAATGAAACAATTCAAGACTGCCATTGAGCAGTCTAATTGGTCTACTAGAGCTGCCATTTATGTGTTGTAAACACAGGACAATCTCAAGATGAGAACAAAAAAATAATGTTTTCTGTATATTTTGCTGACATTTGGCAGCTGTTCATATTTTTGCAGCAAACATCTGGACAACCCCAAAATGTGCTAGCCGAAGAACAATCTTGGAGACTTGATATATTTCAATTCAGCTAAAGTGCTGAGCTAAGATGTAAATCACAACTGATAAACTTCAGTGTAAGAATAAAGGCATCTTCTAACACAGTAGATCTTTCTATTTCTAGCATTATCATTGCCATGTGCCAAAAAAAATGTTTTCCATGGAAAAAGTTTAAAGAGAGAGCTAATATTTTAGTTAAACAGAGAACCTTCAAAATTATTTCTTCTGTGTGGAGATTTTTACTTGTTTTATATGGATAGAGGACCATTCAGTCCTGTGAGGCCCCAAAGTCATAAGGCTCAGGGATTTACCACTTCAAAGAGAATTAGTTCTGAGATGGCTCTGTGCTTCAAATTAACTGTGGTCTGAATAAATAAGAAGTAAGGCTGCAGTGTTTGCTGTGAAAAGTGTGGGTATAAGCAGCCTAATTCTTTTTGTTTAAACTCCATTCCACAGAGTTTTATGATGAGACGTCTATCATTATTAATATATTCCACGCTGAGCTGTGCCTTTTCATTAAAACTCCAGTCAGCTTCATAGTTCTGAATGGCTCCCAAATAGTAAGTTACAAATAGTTGAGAGGGATGGGTCTATATTATCAAAAAAGAAGGAAATATAGCTCAAAAATGGAAAGCAGAATTACAGTAATTTGAATTTAGATGCAGTCTGACAAGCATTGCTGACATTGTTTTCTCCTAGTTAAGCTGAACATTGTACCCATACGAAAAATAACTGTTGTGATATGATTATTCCTAGATTTGATTATCTCTATGCTATGAGAATTATGATCTAATTTGTAGATTGCTAATTTCAAAAGATTGAAAAAACATGATTGTTTACTAACACGTTGGTTCTAATGAAAAACAAGTCTCTAATTCCAAAATGGGCAATTTATATTTGTTCCATCTTAGGTTCTGTATACAACTATTGATAAAAGTATATATTAAATATTCATTTTCCATCTGGAGTCCCAGTTTAGGTGCTACTCTACATTAAGACATGTTATTATAATAGTCAAGAAAGTTTATTAATATGGGGTGTTGTCAGTGCTTAAAATATAACTCACATTGAACATGAATGTTTTAGGATGATTTATTAAATTGTTTATGGTCTATCCTGAGGATGGTGTAGCAGTATACAGTATAAGAATTAGTTATCTTACCAATCCTTAGTACTTTTTGTCTTAGATACACTTGGAAAGTACTATTAGGAAAACTGAGTTCAACTTAGTGCAAAATCTGGAATGAAGCATCCTTAATAAAGGGTTTCCATTTTTAGAAGAAAGCTATTGAAGAAAAATTTAACCTTATTGATTCTCAAATTGTTCTTACCATATTTTTTTTCCTAACACTTTTATAGAATCTACCTTCCTATGACCTAGCCTTGATTAAGCATGCAATCTTATAAACTTTCCTAGGGTAAAACTCATATAGCCAGTTAATTTCCTTTGGAATAAAAATGACTGGGTTGTCCCATGCTTCCAGACCAAACAATGCTGTAAAAGACTGTAATCTTGATTAAAAAAAAAAAAAAGTCTGGCTTGAATTCCAAGATAACACATGAAAGTTCATGAAAACAATATCTTATTCTGTCGTCCTCCGGAGTTTTAGAAGACCCTCCTGAACAATATGAAATTGGATACAGGTCGATATTGATGAAGGGAAAAAAATGCCCTTATTAACATGTGTTTGAATGTTATAGAATAAAGAAAAAATTCTTCTGGAATAAAAAGGGGTGGTAGCCCAGTGCAATAAATTTAGTCATAGCCTTCATATTTTGTATTTCATATTTATACAATGAATAAATGAATTTACACTTTGTAGATATAAATCTACAAAAATACCACTATTTCAAATATACATTATATAATCTGTGGCATGATCTATCACTGAATTTTCATATTGTTTTGGGGAGTGTTTCATTTCTTTTAACATTCATTCTGAGATCTAGTGTTGGAAAACAAGTAATGAGGCATACATAGCCTTGCTGAAGTCAGAAGCAGTGGCAACATTTGCCTAAATCCCCTATAAAAGCAAAATTTAAGTCCCAGTCTAATCAGTGCTTCAAAAGGATTTGAGTTTTATTGCAGCCTGCCAAGTTGCATGTGACTCTAGGGGCTACAGGATAAACATTTCAAAACGTAGAAGCTTTGAGAAGAGGATAATTTTCCTAGTGTTCACATCATTATCAGCCATGGTACACAAGCACACAATGGAAATGATACTAGTCTGATTGCAAACAATGCCTTTGAAATTAAAAAAAAAACAACTTCAAAACCATTTCTTAGTGAAGGATTTATCAGTATAATTACCATTTTCTAATCTGGAGTTGTGCTGAGACATTGTTTCAAGTAATGAGTGAATCAGGGGAGAGGATTTGCTACCAGGTTCTTTAAGGGTGAGTAGTATTAAGGGGGAATTCTAAGGCTGATGAAGCTTTGTAAGGACCCCGCAAGGCTCTGGAACACCTACTTCTCCTGATTTCCCTTGGAGTTTACAAAGCAAGCAGGTAATTAACAGAAGCTGAAAATAATTTGCACATGACTGATTGGAGCTTTCCATGAAGTTTTCAGCCAAGTTGTAGCCAAGCTTACCCCATGAGGACAGCAGGGCTGAATTTGGAAAAACTTCTAAACTCCAGCTCCTGACATAACTGGTGAAGACAAATGCATTTTTGATGATTTAGGATTGACTAAATTGTTGAAAGCCCAGAGAGTATATTTCAAATCTGTCCTTAACTGACACTCAGCATACTGAAGTGGCTTTCAATCCAAATACATAGACCAAAGATTGGGCCCAAGATTGGGCTAGTAATCTCATTCTATTGGCTGAGATAGGCTCTGCTGTTTCCATAGTCTTGTCTCTTAGTTCATACAAAATAATAGTTGCTTTTGGATTCCTATCTTGGTTTTTTGCCTTATTTCTTTTAACCATTATCTCTCACTCAGGACTGCTGTAATTAACAATTATATAATTACAGAATAACAGAGTTGGAAAGGACCTTGGAGGTGTTCTATTCCAGCCCCTGTTCCAGCAGGAGATTCTATACTATTTTTTGTCTTAACTCAAAACAACAATTTAGCAGGCTCCCTATGAATAAGGAGTACACAGCAACCAAAGATGTTTGTCTAACTCTTCAAAAAAAGGATTTAATAATCTCAGCCTTCTTCCAGCTTCAAAGAAACAAAGATGGCACTGACAAACCTAATGGATATGCTCAGTCTATCACATCTCACTTTAATCTCTTTAAGGTACACTTTTAGCAATAATGATACAGTCTTAGGTGTTTTTGCAATTTTTAAAAAGAGAAAAGAAAAATCTAATACAAAAATGAAACTGACAACTCATCCAAAATATGTTTACCTCTTAAACAAATTGATAGCATTTCCATACTGAATCCTCACTTTTCAGATATTAACATGTGGAATTCAGACATTGTAATTGTGAATGATGCAACTGTTGCTGAGGTAAAGTTTCATGGAAAGAAGATATTCAAAATGACCTTCTGGCCGATAGATCACTTTTTAAAGTTAAATCTACTGTAGTAAGCACTATAACAATTTAATTTTAAATTTTAAGTTGAGACTACTTAGTCCAGACTTTGTGATGTGATCTTCAAAACAATATTTTCTCAATCACTCCACCCCATTTTAATCATCCTGCTGGATAAATAATCTGTTAATATGACTATTTACTATTTTGTAATATTGATCATAAAAATATCATCCAACTATGGGTATTTACTTTTTTTTAACAACACAAAATCTTGCTTTTTTGTAGCATTCGCAACACAATCCTTTGCATGTTTATTCAGAAATTAATCACAGCCTTATTTTGCACTAACACAGCTCAAACTGGTTTTAGCCACACATTTTGGTTGCAGTTTAAAAAACAAATATGAATTATAAGAATTTTAATTTTAGTACATGTAAGATTTCCCTAAAAATTGATAAATGTAAAGAAAATATTTCTTAAAATCTGTATGTACACCAGTTTTTATTTTACAGTCAGCTGCACTACATGGAATATATGTTGGGAATTTCCAGTTTCTTGCATACCACCTAACCTCTGTAACCAGTGCAATGAACAGTTTTACAAAATACAATGGAAACCCTGCCACTTTGAAGATAAGCACTCACAGTTCACTTAAAACAATAATTCTGTACTTTCTTTCCTGTGTCAAGATTTATTTTAAGTATTACTATAAAATATCATAGAAGCTGCTAGCAGCCAGATCAGTTTGTATAAAATCAAGGGTCTCTTTGTGGCATATGACAGGCTATATTTGACACAGGAAAATACTTAATCATGAATGCTATCAGCACCACACCACGCCTATCTTTGTAAAAAAAAAGATTTATTACTGTGAACTTGAACTGAAAAGAGACAAGTAATCATGAATCTTAAAAGCTACTGCTGAAGAGTTAGGGTTAAGGTTATAATGTCCCAAATGTTATGTTGCATCTTAAATGATATTACCAGCTACCTAGAAGAAATGCAAGAGGTATATTGATGTCATCTAGAATATTGGACACACAGATATTAACATTTAGGATGATTCACTCTCTACTGAAATGGCCAATGATCCTACTTTATAGTTCTTTATTGGGAACTATTTGCTAGCTTAAAGTTTTAAACAACTCCTGGTTAAAGGTAATAAAGCAACAATAGTTAAAATCTAATTACAAATCAGATACCGATAAGCAGAAATAAAGCTGGTCATAATCTTTGTACATGAGATGCCATCTTATGTTTCTATTTATCTTCTAGTATCTATATCCAAATTTGTCGCAATCATATTTCCATGTGCAAATTATATTGATCATTTCCTTATTGCTGCTGCTATTATTGTGATTACAAGCAAATATTCTTCTAGAAACTTATTCTATTGCAAAAAGTTTTTTTGGGGAAAAAAGGTCCTCAGCTATCAATAACTCTTAAAACTGCTAAAATTAAAAGCCCCCTTATAAGTCCCTGATATCGAGTCATGTCAACAACAAAAAAAACCAATTCAACTGGAATGAAACCAAAGTCATTGGACATGTCAAAAACTTACCATGTGCATGAATTTATTGAAGCCTCGTGCTCTACAAATGGATCCATCAATAAATACATTGACTTAGAACTAGAATATGAACCTATAAAAAACTGGATCACCCAAATGATCAATCAATGAAGGATCTGATCAGCACACCACCACCACTACGTGAACAACCAGTCACACAATCAACTGACCACAACACCACACAAGACCTATGTAAACAGAAGAAAAATGGAACAAGACATGTCCCCAAAACACCATTGAAGATGTTACCTACATAGTTTGGAAACAAAACATCTGGGAGCTAAACAGCAAGCGTGGAGGACAAAACCCTGCCAAAGTCCTCTTATGGTTTTTAAGACGGCCATTATGGAAGGCCCAAAAGCTCATCAACAGTGAATACATTTTTATTAATTAATTTTATAGACTATCCAATTCCATCATAACTCTGGGTGGCTGCTAGAATGCCTCTTGGATTCTGAATGGATTAATTCTTTTAACAATGCCATGTCTTAGCTGCAGAATATACTTTAAAAAGCCTGTCATGGGAAAATTAATTTAAAAAGATTTTAAAATGCTGGAACATTCCTTTTTGAGACATTCTGTCTCTCTTGCTCCAAGCTTAGCAAAAATCCTTTGCTTTTTTTACTAGCCAAATGGGAGTTTCTTTTTATTACCTGAGCTCTATAATGATTGTGAAATAAATTTCATAGAAAATGGTAATTCTGATTTTATGTTTTCCAGCTAAATAGGTGGTGTGATATTACTGGGGGGACTGAGGAATGTTTGACTAATGTTATAGATGTCATGATTGTAAACCTCCTACAACCTTTGTGATTAGGCACTATATTATTCTTTTTTAAAAGAAATTTAAAAAATCCTATGATAATCATCGTGAGTTTTTACTTTCCCAGTCTGTATGCTACAGTTAAATTCTGAGCATTCTTATTCATCAATCACTTTGAGATCTTCCATTTTGCTCTTTCAGAAAGATCCCTGGGCAGAAGACAGAAAATTACAACACACACAAATACACACTCACACATAGGAAGGTTTACCTGAATTCAACAGAACTATAGTCCAAGGTAAGTATATATAGCGGATAATTCCAAATATTATGCCCTGCAGGTAAATTGAACTTCTAATTCTCTAATTGTCCAAGGAAATCTGGGCAGTCTAGTCAAACACATTGGACAGCTGTTAAATGTTTAGAAGAGATTGCCTATCAGGCTGTATTTCTGGATACCAATGTTCTATTCCAGGCAACTTTTATACCACTTTTTAAAAATGCTGGCCTTTTCTTCATTATTTTTATATGCTGGAAGCTATCCTGTGTATTGTTTTAATAATGGAAAATTGAGATATAAATAGCTTTGTAAAACTAATGAACAAATAATCTGGTGCTTGGTTAACACAATATATCCCTTGGGATTGATGCCAGCATAGTATACTAGTACTATTATGACACAATGTAATAAATCCATTGCCATCATAATATTCTGGTTCTAAATGAACAATAGGATTTATACAGGTACTATAAACATAGACTAAATTGGATTTAATATTTCCAGGATACAAATCCTACAAAAGTCCATAAAAACATATCAACCTGATGGTATAGTAGCTGAATATTTTAATCGTTCACATTCATCCCTAACTGTATATCGCTCCATAATCTTCACTGTAAAGGAATTAATCATTGAAAATTATTTTAAATGAGTTTATTTTATATCTGATAAATTAAGACAAAGGCAATGTTGTTTAAGGAAGACATAACCATCGGATATTAATGTTCTAGCCTGATTTAATCAGATACCTGTTACAGATTCTAATTAATGGTATTTCCATTCTCCACATACCTCTGGTTTATCATCAGTATGTAAACTTCGAGATAAATCACATTCATCTTAAATAATGTAACACTATGGGAACACTTCTAATAATTCTGACCTTTACTCTTTCTTTTTGCAATAATTATAACTTCAATAAAGATTCCAGCATTTACTGTCATTACTAATTGGTTCCTTCAAGAGAGGGAAAGTAGGAAATAGCCATCAGATAATCCTGTTCATCTGAATTCTTCCATCTCCATCTCAGGCCAATTGTCCAATGTGAAAGTATGTTCATCTGGGTGTGGGGGTGGGAATGTTTAAATAATAATTACATTTTTATTTATGATTGCATAAATATTTGGGACTGTTTTATCCTTAAAATCAGAATATAGATAACTCTGATCAGATCATCCTACATCAATTAATTTGATGTAAATTAGTGTACTATTTTACATTTCTTCTATTATCTCAGAGATCAGAATATGTGTTTAAAATTATACACTGTATAATTTCTAGATATTATTTCTAGATATGATTATTTTCTAGATATTATAGTATTTCTAGATATTATTAATGATGCATTTATTTCAGAAGCATGGAGCAATAATAAAGTTTAGAAATTTTGCACAACTAAATACAGATCAGGAGCTGACTGTATAATAAAAATAGGGCTAATGATATATAACTTCTTTGAGAATACCATTATTTTCAAAATAACTACAATAATGGGAATGAAGAAGCATTTTCTCTACTCAGAACCAACACAACACAACCCAACACAACACAACCACAGTTGATTTAAGACAGAACAAGCTCGTTGTCAAAAAATATTGTCAGCTGACAAAAAAG
Organism: Laticauda colubrina; assembly: GCA_015471245.1. Taxonomy (NCBI): domain Eukaryota; kingdom Metazoa; phylum Chordata; class Lepidosauria; order Squamata; family Elapidae; genus Laticauda; species Laticauda colubrina. The sequence continues at coordinate 48,271,071 of BLBF01000002.1, forward strand.
AGGAGGAGAAGATGGAAGATAGAACAGAGTATCCTTTAAAGGTTGTGTCTGGCTGCTGCTGTTTAGAATATTGAGAAGAAACAGTTAATAATACAACTACACTATTTCTGATCTTAACTTTAGATCTAACATCTGTTTATTCATTCAGCCATGGAAGAGCACAAGTAAACTGTATTTTTCAAACTAGAAGCCAGAATAAGTGAAATAATGCAGGTGAAGTTATTTTATAAGAGACTTACAAAAGAAAGGCTTCAGAAAAAGACCAAAGTTTTGGAATGGCCCAGCCACAGTCCAGACATAAATCCAACTGAAAATTTGTGGGTTGACTGAAAGAGGGCTGTGCACAGGAGATGCGTTAACAGTCTGACTGATTTGGAGTGTTTTTGCAAGAAAGAGTGGGCAAAGATTTCAAAGGCAAGATGTGCCATGCTGATAGGCTCCTGACCAAAAAACCTGAATGCTATCATTAAATCAAAAGGTGTTTTATTAAGTATTTGTTTAAGGGTGTGCCCATTTATGCAACTACACTGTTGTACATTTTTTGTTATTACCCCCCCCCCCATAAAAAGTTTCAGAATTGCTTGTGTGCATTCCCTACTCTTGTTCAATTCAATGAATTGTCTTTAATGTAGGCAGAACTTTTTTTTGTTCACAGTTCTATCATGTAAGCTGAAATAGGCATAGGTGCCAGACAGTAATTTCCTTTGGAGTCAATACACATTTCTCTTTCTCTGAAGAGAAAATTCTTTCTCCTTGATTAAGCTTGATCCTTTGCCATCCAAATATACTATATGTCTGCTTTTTGATTTACAAGTAATTTAATTTACAAATATTTCTATTTTCTGCTCTTGTCTTAACAGTAGGTATACCATACCTATTGACTAAGAAGTATCTACTGTATATTATGCTCATTGAAGTGCATTCTTACCAGACTCATTACAACAGGGAAATCATGGGAAAAGAAGCATACTAATACTTACCAATATAAGAAATGATGTACCCTAATGGGAGCAGTGTGGTTGTAATAAGGCTGAGATGAGTTTTCAAAAAGTGAAGCAGCTATTATGAGACACAACTCTGGTAATAGATCACAATATCCATGTTTGAGTCTTGAATACCTTCTTATCATATGCATACATGCTTGCATACATACATACATACAAACATATGAGTTAAAATTGCTGTCATGCCATTGTTTCCCATATTGTTCTGTAAATATATATTCTCCAGTCTTATCATGTCTCTGATATATCTTACACCTATAACTTCTCACAGATTATTTTCCATATATGCTTCAAAATTCTAATTATGTTATAACATATGATAAGAAAAACTATATCCCAGACCTCTTTCTAATTCAGGCCAAGCATCATCCATTTGTAACTTTCTTTCCCTGGAATGAAACCAAAACATCTGCTGTCCCATTGAGTAATGAGAACGTTATTTGTCCCAGTGCCTCGTTGCCTTCTTTATTATTCTCATCACTTTCTACCTTTCCATATAATATTTATTTGTATGCCTCAATCAAAACATAAGAAGTCTTTATATGAACACTTTAAACATCCACTGCTCCAATGTTGTCCTTGGTTTAATGTTGCCCTCAATCTTTGCAACTATTGGAATGAGTTGCCCATGCTGACTAGGAATTCTGGGTTTTCAATTGAAAGAGCTGTTCATTCAGCAAATAGAAACTGACTGTTAACTTACTGACAAAATTGCATGCACATTCCATGTGTTCTGCTGCAGATGAAAATAGCAAAAGACTTCAGAAACAGGAAAAGCACCCTTGGGACAACCCTGACCTGGATGACTATGAATCTCTATAGACCTTTAGCTATGCAATTTGGAATGAACACCCTTTGAATGGTGTTTAGTATTTAGTATTTATTTGATTTGTCAATCGCTTACAAGATATAGGTATAAGAATAAATATAGTTTTGAATACATGAGATAGATACTTACAAGGAAAAAAAAAAAAGGACAGGGATGGTAGGCACGATTGGTGCGCTTATGCATGCCCTCTACAGGCCTCTTAGGAAGGGAGTGAGGTCAATAATAGATAGTCTAAGGTTAAAGTTTTTGGGGTTTGGGGAAGAAACCACAGGTTTGGGGAAGAAACCACAGGTCAAGTATTCCAAACATTGACCGCTCTGTTGCTGAAATCGTATTTTCTGCAATCAAGTTTGGTTCGGTTAACCCTGAGTTTGTATCTATTGTGTGCTCTTGTATTGTTATGATTGAAGCTGAAGTATTCATTTGCAGGTAGGACATTGCAATGTATGATTTTATATACTATATTTAGATCGGACCGGAGATAGTGTAGTTCTAGGTTTTCTAGGTCGAGAGTTTCAAGTCTGGTGGCATAAGCTATTCTGCAACGAGTAGAGGAGTGGACAACTCTTCTTGTGAAATATTTCTAGACTTTTTCAATTGTGTTAATATCAGATACATGATATGGGTTCCAGACTGATGAGCTGTATTTAAGTATAGGTCTAGCAAATGTTTCGTATGCTCCAGTTGGTAGTGTGATATTACCAGAGAAGAAACTACGTAGGATTAGATTAACAACTCTTAATGCCTTTTTGGCCATGTAGTTACAGTGGGTTCTAGCACTTAGATCATTTGAGATGAGTACTCCAAGGTCCTTGACAAAGTTTGGATCCTCAACAAGGTCTTGACTATTTAACTGTTTAGTGTTGGTGTGAGAGTATGAATGGATTTCCTGAGAAAAATTGCAGACTATAGGAACCATTAGCATTACTCAAGTGACTCTGAGGACACACATGAACCTCCAAGTGCTTCAACAATCCTCTAAAAGAATGCAAATGACCAGCTGTCTGCAAGAATATAAATCCCTCCATTCCTTACCATCCAGTGAGAGCACAAGTACTGTAGCTTTTTGGATGAGAAATGAAACAACTTCAAAGAAAAAACAAGAAAGTCCAGTTGCCTCCTGAAAAAGAACCTTTGGGACATCCATGACCTGGATGACTGTGAATCTCTATTTCAGGGACAATCAACAAAATCACTGTTGATGGGCAGGTTTGTGAATTCCATGAGCTGATATTTAATATGTCCTTGAAAACTGGGAGATTAGTTGTTCTGATTTGCCAGTGACCTTTCTCAATAAAGATGTTTATTAATTTCCACAAATTGTTTTCAATTGAAGGAGCTTTGTCGTAAACAGATAGAAATTGACATGCTGCCAGAGACTGAAAGGGAGAGCAAAAGACAGAGGTCCCTAAAGTAAATTTAATGCAACATTTGTTTTTTCTTTTGTTGCAACTATGCTTTAAACAGAACCACACAAGATTAAGGCTCATTGAAGACTAATTTAGCTTCTGAATTGGACCAAGTAGAGCTTCTTAAATAGATTTTAATAACAGATCCAGTTTTGATCTGTCCCCCTACTCCCATCTATCATGCAACTTGCAGTCACTATCATAAAACGTCAGCTTTTCACTGACCAACAGTAGAAGTTTGTGAGACTTTCAGTCTGGCTAGATATGGATCAGATTTAAACAACTGATTCTAAAGTAGCTTTTTAAAAGGACAAAAATGCTGTCCATTTTGATTCAGCACAATGCAGTGCAAAAATAAAATATTTTTATATACATATCTGAACAGTTGCAAATGTGACTCTGGAACATTCCTGATTTCTTTTCACATAATTGTCTTAATGAACACATGATGATCAATAGGCTGAAAAGCATACTTGTTTATTTCTGATGATACATGAGCTATATCCCAATAATTGTGCATTGCCACAAATGTTCACAGCTTTTCTTGTCCAAAACAATGAAGTTTTTAGAATTTGAGAAATTCTGAGCAGATATGTTTCTCCATCTAGCCACAATTTTATGCACATATACTGTAAGTGAGTTGAAGTCAGGGAGTACCTAAATTAAATAAATAAATAGAAGTGTAAATTGTCAGGATTAAGACCAAAGATTAGCCCAGTGACTCCTGCATTCCTACATAATCAAGAAGAAATATTGTTAATTCTATCTGCCATTCCATGCTTATACAACAAAACAAATATCTTTTTTCCCTAAATATTAGCTGTTTATGTCTTTGCTTGTCCAGGTGAGGGCTTAAAACTGAGTAAAAGGCACAGGACTATAATGCCACATGCTGTAACCTCCTCTCTTCTCAACCAGATATCTTAAAAAGAGCTGTACAAAACATAAATATAACTTTGTTGGAAATTTATTCATTTTATTTGGAAAACATATATTGCTGCCTACTCCCACATTGTTACTCAAGGCAGCTTACAGGATAATTTACAATCTAATCAAATAGGATTACTCACTTCATACAAGATGTACAAAGTGGTAAGTGCAGAGTTGGTATAGCAGCTCAAGGAAAGCCACAGATAAGATGAACTGGATGTTATAGGCAAAGTAAGCATGATCTGCCCATTTTCATTTAGCTTCGTGCTTACCATTCAGGAAAACAACTGAACAGCCAGATTATTGTAACAATTCCATCTGAATCTAATACCCACCACAAAGTGGTTATTGAATAGAAGATCCCACCCCATTGTATGCTACTACTAACTTAGCTAATTCTTAATTTAATGTTATGCTTACTGTTTAATTTTTAATAATGTTTATTATGTTGTTAACCACCCAGAGACATGTGACTGTTAGATGGATAGCATATAAATTTAAGAAATAAAAGTATGTAAACATAAGAATCACATAAAACCTGATACACATTATACAGTGTAGCTTGCAGATTTTTCACACAAAAGAAAAAAGAAAAAAAAGAACTCGATATACAGCCATACAATAAAACAGAGGTCCCCAACCCCAGTCTGTGGACCAGCACTAATCCACAGCATGCCAGAAACTGGGCCACACAAAGAAGAGAAACACATCCACAGGATAAAGGCAGCATGCAAAACCTCACCCCTTTCAGTCCACAGAAAAACCTCACTCCACAGAACTGGTCCCTGGTGCCCAAAAGGTTGGGGGCCACTGCAATAAAACATTCAGATTATGGCTTTTAGTTTTTGCTGGTACCAAGATTGAAACTTACAGCATAGAATTTATAATTGTTTCAAAGGTTCAGGTAAGTAATTTCAGAATCTGCTCCAAATAAGCTTATTTGTGGGTATGGGAGGTGATGATTAGGTGGTTCTTAGAAGAAAAGCAATTAATGTTTTTCTTCTGCTTGTTACTTTACATACTTTATAGTTGCAGCTATGTTCCTGGTGCAATTAAAATAAATTATGAATAAGAAAAAGGAATTTCTTTGGTTATGCAGTATCATTTATAAACTCTTCTGAAATAAAATACCTTGTAGGGGTAACATAATCCTTGCTTTGACCAAATGGATACTCATTGTATTTAGTTTAGTAATGCTAAGTATTAATCTGTTGTAGAAAAGGATTATACATGAAATTAAAAATGGACATTTACATATACCTAGAAATCTTTTTAAAGAGGTTTTACCTCTTTAAAAAGATTTCCCATTTTCCATTTTTAATTTCAAACATAATAAGGGTGTTATGTAGCAAGCATCAATGCCAGTGGTACTTATGCTCTTAGTACTGCTTAGTAGATGCTTTCCTAACATCTACCTCCCTTCTGTAAGTAATTTTGGAAGCCTATAGATTGTAAATTTCTGCTGCACTATGGTATTAGATTGCTTCACATTAGATTGCAAAATTAGGTCTGCCATTGAAATACCTGAAATCTCCATCCACTTCTTTTCTACAGAAGGCTATCTTCAAAAACGATCAGAATTCTGTAATATCATTGTAGCTTATTAAATGTTTTCATCTTTGTTTACTTTACATTTTTTACAATGTGTATTATTTTAGAGGGGATGGGAAACTTTTTGTTTTGTTTTTAAAAGTCATTGTACAAGGTGCCTGGGGATATTTGCATCCTGTAAAGTATTGTATAGTATTGTTCGGTTGATATGGAAAAAAAACAGTCTTCACTGTCTAAACTGCTTGAGATGAATAAAATTGTATTAAACTACAGCAGCAAAAACTATACTGTATCCTAGAGCATCATAATGTTTCACAGGGCATGGTGATTTTGCAAGATTAGGTGTTGTCTCCGCGGTAAAATGAACATGAAAAAGAGAGAAACATAATTGGATGTTCAGTTTCACATTTTTTATGAGTTAGCTTTTCCTCATCTTTTTGCAATAATTTTCTAAATATAAAAAGTTCTGAGATGTGTTTCAGAGTTTGATACTGAAAAGTGGAATATGAATGCCCAGAATTTAATATCCAAGCAATCAGGACACTGAAATATGTGAATATTTTTAACTTTGAGAAAATAATGAGGAAGGCTCTGATAATATTCTTCAAATACTATTATATCCCAGAAAAGGGCAAGATTTGTTCATGGACATACTGGTAGCAAGAATGGATTCTAGTCCCAGAGATGTAAATTCTACTTGAATGTTAGGAAAAGCTTCCGAACATTATAAGCAATTCAATAGTGGAATAAATTATCTGTTTTTATTATTAGATTTATATTCTATCTTTGTATTTTATACAATTTAAGAAAGTATTTTGTTTATATAATAATGTTCCTACCTTTAGTTTTTCTTACAACAACACCAGTCAGGTAAAGGTTGGCCTAAACCCACCTGTCCAGCTTTCATGACCAAGGAAGGAGAAGAACTCATGGTCTTCCAGTTTGTATACCAACACTTTTACCACTACACAAAACTGAGATATCATGATATGTGGTAATCTCTCCTTCAATGAATATATTCAAGCTGAGACTGGTAGCCATCTGTTGTGGAGCTTTATTTTGGATTCTTGTAAACATTGAGTTTGGCTCAATAATTTGAATGGCCCCTTCAAACTATACGGTTTTTATGAAATAAAACCAATGTGTTCATCCACTTTTGCCCATCCTACTACTATTAGATTATAACTTCCTTGATACTTCAAAAAAGAGCATTATATGGTTCAGTTACCATGTTCTTCAAAGGCTTGAAACCTAAATACATTCCTCTAATACCTTGTAGGAGACAAAGCACATCCTCTACTACTTTTGTTTGTTTTGTTTTGTTTTCAATGAAGTCCAGCACAATAAGGACTCACTTGACCTTTGTCCCTTCTATAGTGCATTTTAACATTGTCTTAGAAAAGATATGGTTTTAGATTTTGCAGGGCACAGGTGCACCATTCCGCTATGGACATGACACAGCCTCTGCAGTTGTGATTGGAGTGTAATACTTTTCTTATTACCAGCTGCATTCCGGGGACTGCTTTTGTGGGCTACCAGGAATTTCCTGTGATAGAATATCAGAAAGCTACTGATGACTAGAAGGAGGTGACTTCACAGGGCAAAAGTTCCCCAGCTACAATAAACATTCTCACTGTTGCTGTGTGGATTTCCTACCAAACTTGACAAAAAAAAAAATTAAAAGAATGAAAAGACCAAGCAACTTGTGCTTTGGAGACAATTTTGCTTAGTTAAAAAATAATGCACATAAAGTATGAATATACTAAAATTCTGCTATATTTTGTATAAGAAACAGAAATATCTCCAGCATCAGTTTGATTTTCTTTTAAATTAGAAGGCTACCTTATGATTCATAGCAGTTTTCAACAACAGTAATACCAAAAAGCAATGCAGGCTGTTGCATAAGGGAGGAATATTATTTGGGCTTTAGTTCAAGATAAAGAAGCATTGAATGGGCTCTGTGCTGACTTATTCATTGATTCCCTTACTTCTTTTAGTGCTTTGCAGCAGATGGTCGGTCTGTTGCATTCCTTCTGTGACCTATGCCATCCCACTGCACTTACGTCAAACCTTCTTGATACAGAAGCAAGGAACCCAATTTTATATCCAGCACAAAATTCCTCTCATTTTTTTAAATCAACACAGAATATCTCAATTAGCAACTAGTTCTATATTATTTGTGTACAATCACCTTGTATTTTAGCTAGATCCACCTCCTCATCAACATCATTATGAGATCCAGAGCAAATGTAGTTTTATGGTCTATGCACATTTATTTATTTATTTATTTATTTGTCAAACATGTACAAAATAACAAGTATAGGTACAAACAAACATAAACAAAGGAAGTAAATATAGATAAATTGGGACAGTAAGACAGGGATGGCAGGCATGCTGGTGTACTTATGCATACCCCCTTTAAGGACCTCTTAAGAATGAGGTGAGGTCCATGGTAGACAGTATGAGGTTGAAGCTATGAGGGGTTGAGGCTGTAACAACAGAGTCAGGTAGAGTGTTCCAGGCATTGACCACTCTGTGCTGAAGTTGTATTTTCTGCAATCGAGTTTGGAGCGGTTTACATTGTATCAGTTTTGCCCGTGTATTATTGTGATTGAAGCTGAAGAAGTTGTTGATGGGCAAGACGTTATAGCAGACAATTTTGTGAACTGTGCTTAGATCAGACCACAGGCAATGCAGTTCCAGATTGTCCAAGCCAAAATTTTAAGCCTGGACGCATAGGGAATACTATTGTGAGTACAGGAATGGAGTACTCTTCTCAAGAAATATCTTTGAATCCACTCAATCATGTTAATGTCTGATATACAGTGTGGGTTCCAAGCGGACAAGCTGTATTCGAGAATTGGTCTGGCAAAGGTTTTGTATGCCCTAGTTAGCAATTCAATGTTATCAGAGAAGAAGCTTCGCAAAATAAGGTTAACAACTCTTAATGCCTTTTTGGCAATGCTGTCACAGTGAGCTCTGGGGCTTAGATCATTTGAGATGAATATTCCTAGGTCCTTGACAGAGTGAGGGTTATCTACGAGATCATTTCCACCCAACTTGTAGGACAGAGCGTATATTAGTTGAAATTTGGAATTGCCAATTATGTGACCATACTAACACATAGTCAAGGTTGCTTTGTAGGGTAGCATCATTGTTAGTGGTGTTAAGTAATTTTACATCATCAGTGAAGAGGACACAGCTGCTTTTAATATGATCGCATAGGTCGTTGAAGCAGAAAGAGTGTGGGTCCTAAAACGCTGCCTTGGGGGACACCGCTGTTAACTGGTCCCGCATTTCATTGCCCTGAACATCAAAAAGACTAAAGAATTGATTATAGACTTCAGAAGATGGAGATATATCAATGGAGACTATGTGGAAAGAGTTCACAGTTTTAAATTTCTAGGAACTCGTATTTCTGACAACCTTACTTGGTCAGTACACACAATGGCCACTGCAAAGAAGGCCCAGCAGTGCCTGTACTTTCTGAGGCTGCTGAAAAAAGTGGTCTGGGTGAGAAGTTGCTGGTTACTTTTTACCGTTCTACCATTGAGAGCATTTTGGCATACTGTGTAACGGAGTGGTATGCTGGATGCTCTGCAGTGGATAAGAAGATGCTCCAGAGAGTTATAAACACAGCAAAAAAAAAAAAATCATCGGTTGCTTTCTTTCTTCTTTGGAAGAGATTGCGAAGACCAAACTCCTCTCTAGAGCACTAAAAATCTCCACAGACCATTCTCATCTGGACATTCATATGTTACCATCAGGGAGGCATTATAGATGTCTTAAAATGAGGACTAATAGACTGAGAAACAGTTTCTTTTCCAAGGCAATAACTGTCTAGAATCAAACAATGCATAGGTGATTTAGCCCTATGTATATAGTGGCATTTTTAAACTATCTAACTTATTATATATTTTAGATAGGTTTTAGACTAGGTTTTTAATTTTAATTTTAATTATTTTAATTTTTAAAAACTCTGTAGTGTGATTGTGATGTGGTACTTGGGACACTGTGCTGGAGTAGCTTTCAAAGTTCATTGTATTTGTAGAATGCAATGACAATAAAGGTATTCTATTCTATTCTATTCTATTCTATTCTATTCTATTTGATAGAGCCCTCCCTATTTTGACTATTTGTTGCCTGTTTGACAGGAACACAACTATCCATTTGTGCAGGGATCCAGATGCAACATAGAAGGAGAGGTCAGGTCTCAAGTATCAATATGGACATCTGCATTAGAAATAAAGGCAACTATCTGGTGAACATGTAAAGTGAATAATTGCATTGGACAGTCACTTGGACCTTGTGCTGGGAAGGCTAGAATCTATGCCAGAAAATTTGAAGGAAACTATATCCAAATACTGCCTCTTGGTTCATTTGTAAAACAATTTTACAATAATCCAAATACTGCTTCTTGGTTCATTTGTAAAATAATTTTACAATAGGAAATGGGGCAGGGCTGATCTCTACCCCAGGGAAACAGAATACAGTTCCCAGCAAGCAAAGACCCACAAAAGGAAGAGATGGGATGATTCTCCAGCAATAATATTTTCAATGAAAAAGTCAGAAAAAACTATAACCCCATCTTCCACTCTATCCTCTATTCCAAGGGTGGGCCACAATGGCCCCTTTACAACCTGTGGACTTCAGCTCCCAGAATTCCTGTCCTAGCCATGCCCAGGAATTGTCATGATTATGCCATCTCAGGAATTCTGGGAGTTGAAGTCCACAAGTTGTAAAGGGGCCATAATTGCCCACCTCTGCTCTATTCTGAGAAGCCAAGAACTTGAGCAAGCCAAAATCACTGTACTTACCCTATGACACAATTTTTGATTTTCCCACAATTCTACTACACAGAAAAGTGCCACCATGTACTACAAAGGAAACTCAGCATTCAAGTAGTTCAAAGAACAATCCTTAATCATCTCTGGCATTTGGGAATCACACCTAGGATAATAATAAGAAGAGAACGAGAAACAATAACAAATTATAGACCACTTTAAGTGCAGTTGGCAATGCTAACTGTTCATAAAACAACAAAAACTTTCCATTAATCTGGGTACTTGTTAAAGAGGATTCATGATGCATGAGGTCGAGGCTATTTGAATTTTACATATAAAACATTTCCTTCTCACCCCTATGGATAGTATGTCTTCCTCAAAGGCCTGGGACTTTGAGGATTTCACACAGTATCTTAGTGGTACCTAGAACTGTACTCTTTTGGAAAGGGAGAAGAAAGGACTCTTTGGAAAAGACCCTGATCGAAGGCAAAAGCAGAAGGGATAGAGGAAGACCAGATGGTTAGAGAATGGAGGACAGGAGAGCCTGACATGCTATCGTCCACAGGGTTACAAAGAGTTGAACATGCTTAACAACAAACAGATGGAAATGTCAAATTATTTCCCTGGAAAGAGCATAACATAGTTGTGCCATACAGGAAGTATTTTTCCCCTTGAAACAAATCTCTGATGGATTTCCGAGGTGGACTTTGCCTGATAGTCTGATTATCAGATTTTATTACACTAACTTTTATATCTCATCTTTTGGTTGTTGTTTTGATTTATTCCTTTCCCTGCATTTTGATGGTTCTCTGTGCTGCTTTGGCACACAATATGTTATGAGTTAAAATACAATTCTGCCCAAGACTGGAAAACTGTTTAGCTCCTTCAATCTGCCTCCAAAAATGCAAGGGATAGAGAAATACCCTAAATCTGTGGTTCCCAATTGTGTATCAGGGCACAGCAAACTCGCAAGGATGCCATAGATATTTCAAATGTTTGCACTACCCATTTGAGATGTTGTATCTTTGTGCACTAAGGGCACTCTGAACTGAAAATTTTGGGAATCTCTGTCCCAGATCTAATATTTTAAAGATATAAGAAGAAATCTTTATCAGATAATTTTGTTTGCCTGCTACTAGCAATGACCATGATGTTGCTGTTGTCAGAACATGAGGTCCTGCCCTGAAAAAGGTTGGCTGCTGGAGTAGTAGTGGCAATAACATGATCCTTCTCACTGAACATATCCATCTCTTAGAGTACAGATCACCTTGTACAGATTGTCTTATGTCAGGAAGCCAATTTGTCACTCATGACTGCAATGGTTACGATCAGAGTTGTCCAAAGGTATGGAAAACAAAATTGTATTGGGGCTGTAACAGTGTGGTTAATGCTTTTTTTTTTTTAATGTGCATCAATGTGCAACACACATAAAAATGGGCATAACTTTGATGACATTGTTAAAACCATTGTCAACTTTTTTGACCAAATTATGAGGATACTATTGAACATGGTTATTCAACCTTCAGGCTAATCAGCTCCTGTACATTTGCTGGAAGCTACTGTACTACCGTGTTTCTCATATAATAAGGCCGGGTCTTATTTTCTTTTGAGCCCCGAAAAAATGGCTAGGCCATCTTTTCGGGGGTGATTTAATTCCCCCCTCCCTTGCATCTTTGGGCAGGCGGCGACGGCTTGGATGTTGACCTCAGCATTGGTGAGGCACTTCGTATCAGAGTCAACGCAGGCAGCACCATATCTGGGTGTGCAACAAAAGTACTTCCTAACTGCAAGCTCCCGCACACACAATTCTCCCCCATATCGCATGTTTTAATATAGGCCTTAATTTGGGGGGAGGGGCTTAATTTCATTTCATGCCTATAAAACATGCTGGGACTTTCTATTGGGGGAGGCCGTATTGTTAGAGAAACAGGGTATTTATATCTCAAGGTCTGGCTGATACTGACATTCTCCTAAGTACTGATTGAACAAGGCTGCTTTTCCTATCCATGCTTCTTTTGGAATAATAAATGTCCTATCCTTGTCAAAATACCTAAAGCTATCAAAATAGAATATATCTTGAACATTCTTTCCTGAGCAGAAGACTTGCTTGGTCAAATGTGAATCTGGGGGACATCTCAATGAAGCTGAAGCTATATTGCCCAAGACACATTGATTTGAGGCAGGCAGTCTTCCCAGTTTCCCCAGTTCTTGGAATCCCCAGCTTGCATTGTAACTATCCAAAAATTCTTGGACTTGTGGTGTCAACACATTTAAGGGCCACAAGATCAGAAAGGCTGCTTTCCAGAATGCAAATCAGACCTTGGCATGTTTTATAAGCAAAGTTAGGAAAGATCACTTTAACATGTAATAATTATTGGGTGGTTTAATATCCTTTTATAATATATTAGGAACTGTATAAACTGTACAAAGGAGTAGGAAAATATTACTCCAAGTTAAATGAAATGTAATACCTTCCCCTGGTGTTCATTGTGGATATTTTTTTCCTCTTTTTTATCAAAGCACCCTGCCTTCTACAAGTAAATTACTAGTGGTTCTGACCATCAGATAATCTAACAGTATTCTTCTTTGCCAGCAGTTTGAAACTACTGGTATGCCTTCCTTTTTCAAATTTCCAAAATATGCACATGGTTTATTTTAAAAACTTACATAGGACTTTCAAAATAATGTAAACAATTATTGCTATTTAAAGTAAGTACGTTCTATAATGTCACTGTGAACAGTGAATTAGCAGCTCAACTGGAAACATCAGTATTGGACAACTAAAGATTTTTGCTGCTTTGCATGTTTACAAATTACCATGAAAGTACTGTGAATATTAATTTGGAGGTTGCAAATAAATTTTAGCTAATAAAATTTACAAATATTAATCAACTGTACATACACTGTTTATTAGTAGGCTTTGTGGTTATCCTGATGATTTACAGGAATGATAACCCAATACTTCCAAAAACCATACACTTGTCTACCATACCTATCAATTTAGATATTAAGGGAAGAGTTTGAAAATTCCGATTTTCTTGTTGTTTTTGTTATCTCATGAGGCTTATTTCAAAAGATGTATAGGGATATGACTTCTAATCTATAGCTGTCCTATACAGCTTCAGAATATCTGAAAATGAAAAAGGATAAGGATTGGTCTAAGATAAAGCCCGCGTTTAGCTATGACAGTTTTGGGCCAAACACTGTCTTTGCTTCATCTCAGAGTCACCTGGCTGGGACAGAAGCCTTTTCCTCCCTTGGCACAGTGCTGCCGCCCCCATGTGTTTTGACTTGAGATTTCTCTTCTCGAAAGTAAAATAGCAAACTTCAGCAAGGGAAAGGAATGTTTTCCCACTTTGCTTGGTCTTTCTTTGTGCCTCAGCTGGAGGAGGCAGGATGTCAAACATTTGTGTGTTTTTTAATCAACTTTTAAGTTTCTGAAGATAAAATACAAATAACATAATGTCGATCAGACAAAGCTGTCTCTTTTGGATCAGATTGAGGGAGTGCGGTGTTAAGGAGACAAAGTTACTTTAGTATTTTATTTTTTAAATTTCTTTTCAGAATATCTGGCAGCTCTAGGCACTTTTTATGCAACCAGCCAGAAAGTTTGAGTTTGTAAGGGTGAAGCAAATAAAAATAGCAAAGGAAGCACACATATCCTCTGCCACCTTCCCAGGAACAGCCAGTGACTAATATCACTTCCAGTGAGTCAAACCCACCTGTGCTGAAAATTCAAGTCTGTTTGAATTCCTCCCATTCACCAAATGATATAAAGTGCAAAAAGGCCAGTGAAGTTGTTCTTGAACCAGGTGAGAAGAGCCCATGTAACTTCAGAGTACTGGAAACTGAAACTGAAGAATATCAGGATTGATTTATATTCTTTCAAGGAATGAAACCTAACATGTTAAGAGATTGTGCAATGGGAGAAATTTAGGAGAAAGACAAACATTACTGTGCCGCATTGCTAGTAATTAAATTAAGAGAATATTTGTAAAAGGACTCTGAACTGCTTGGGAGCCATTCACCAGATGGTAAGAATGTTAGTCACAGATGGTCTAAAATCGCAACAAATTAGAGGAGATATAAACTAAATTTAGGCAAATTCAGCCACAGGTGGAACCTATGGCCAGGTGCTCTTTATTCACATAGGAACAAAGGTATGGTTCTAAGATGGCATTTACTGTCCCAGATTCTCCCATCTGACTAGAATGAGAATATGATAGATAAAACTTATTATCCAATATGTCTGTGGAGATTCAGTCATCCAGATCATGGTTGTGTCAAAGTTGCTTTTTCAAAAGGCAACTAGACTTGTTTTTGCTTGAAGACGTTTTACTTCTCATATCATTTGCACTGTTCAGTTGCATAAACCTCCAAGTGGTCTCAACTACTCTCAGAAAGTGTACTAACAACCAGATGACTGCAAGGAATATAAATCCTTCCATTCTCTACCATTCATTGAAAACTGAAGCAATCCCATTTTTTTGTTCTGGGTTTTGGCCATTTTTAATACTTACTTGCTTACATTCAGGGATTATAAACTGATATTACAAAGTACCTCCAAAATAAATGCCAATTGCCATTAGCAGAACTGCAAAGCTGAGATCTGATGAAACAAAAATTCTGTTTATATTATCATAGCAATTATATTTTCATTATTTTATTCTGAAAGACAAATTTCAAAAACTACCTTTTTACATTCACCTCTTTCAATTTTGGAATAAGTACAAGACAGCTGATAAGCAGTACCTTAGACTTATCAACCCTTATCAACATTTTGACTACGCTTAATGATCCATTTAGATGTACATATATAATAATAATGTACAAAACTCACCTCAACGGAAACAAAAAATTCTGTATTTCTTCAGCAATCTTCACTTTTGAGTTAGTTTTTTGGCCCAGGGCCAATTCTCATCCTCAGGAAACAATGTTTCACAATATATATTTCTTCAATATATATTGGTTAAAATTAAGTCCTTTAGTTTCCTGAATCAAGTTTAGCTAGTGCTTTTCCTGTTATGTTACTTTTAAATTTCTACATATACAACAAAACAGGAAAGCTGAAGCAACAATTCATCTTGAATCTGTGAAAAACAGATTTGGCTTTTAGACAAGTTCTTTGATTTGAGGAGTTGGTTGGCTCGTATTAAAAGTCAACCTATGAAAAATTACACGGCGGAAGGGGCAGTGATAGATATCTGTTAACAGATAACCTTTTGATAGGCTAATATGTAGGAAATTCTTTACAGCAATGTGATTTTAAACTCATATATAAAATAATGCTATCATAAAATTCTAGAAAGTATTTGAAGATATGATTTTAAAAACAATTAGTGGTTTTTCTTTTCTTAAATATAGCATTGCCACCTTTGCTCCTTTCTAGTTTTTAGTTGATCATAATTATCTTCCAAAAATAAAATGGCCAGATTTTGTGGAACGTAGCAGTTTTGGTTCTTTAACATATTGATAGCAATACAAAATTGGTATCAGGATACAGCTGCCTTTAGGACTACAAGGGTGCTTGCAAATATGTACTATCCAATCAGTGCATGTCACTAGCCATCTGTTTCCTGTTTTCATTCTTTCCCCATTATAATTTTATCAGTTTCCCTTTCACCTGAAGTTCATTTAGAATACACCACCACAATATGTATGTTTTATATTAAGAATGTGGTAAACAGTATCCTTAAACATGCAGCAATTTGCTCATCAAACATAGAACAATTGAGTGGAAATAA
This sequence comes from Laticauda colubrina, assembly GCA_015471245.1. Taxonomy (NCBI): domain Eukaryota; kingdom Metazoa; phylum Chordata; class Lepidosauria; order Squamata; family Elapidae; genus Laticauda; species Laticauda colubrina. The sequence continues at coordinate 48,287,322 of BLBF01000002.1, forward strand.
GTCTTCTACTCTTTATAATACAGTATATGTAAACGTATTTTACACAGAGACTTTTGCCTAAACTTCACTGAAGGAGTAACTTCCCATCTCACAGCCAGTCAATTGGCTTCCGGGTCCAATGTTTCAAATTCTGGAATGCAATTAACTCATGAACAAGAAGTGTTGTGCTATCCAATGAGGGAAATCTACTCATATTTTCCTGTCCTTGTTCTCTCTCAAATTAACATCTACAAAAACAGGTATAACCTGCTAATCTAATATCCAAATACAGGACAGGACAATATAAAAAGAAATATTATATTAACTATGCTCTAGTTACTGGCTTTTAACTAAAGTAACCACACCTTAAGGAAACTTGTCCAATATAGCATGGAAGTGACAAAATGTATACATCAGATTCTTCACTAGCCAATATTGCCTTTCGATATTATTCATCTAAACATATGAAATAAACAAAAAGTAGGGATGCAGAACTCAGCTGAATTCCAGTACCTGATACTCCACCGTACTGTAATCTCTAATAGACATGTATCTATATAGTCACTTGCGAAGGTATTAAAAGAATTACATGCATGCATGCACACACACTCCCTCTCCTTAGCAAATATGACAAATAGATAATCTGTGACCAAATAACTTTTTTTAAAATCAATAGTTCTGTAAGTAAATATACCTATAGCGTTAATGGAACTTCTAGTTCAAAGAAAGCTCTAAGAATTCCTTTTCCAACTTTGAGAATCAACTCTGAAAATGATATACACTTATTCTGAGTATACTAGTAAATATACATTGATAAATACATATACTGTTTATACCAACATTTTTCTTTAAATTCCTTGGCATAAATAGATTTGCTGTCCATAAAGGAGTTATTAAATCTGATATAGAGATCAAAATTGAACCAATACAGGGAAATGGAACAGCACAAGCATGTTTTTTTTCTGAAGAGAATAAACTTTGATGCTTTAAAACAAAATGTTGAAAGCCACACTTGTAAAGGTGTGGCTTTCTTTATACAATGTAAACACTGGCTTATTTTTTAAAATTATACTACATATATCTTAAAATAATTTCAATACTTTAAATTATTATTCAAACATTTAAGATGTCATTATCTGATCCTATATTTATTCAGTCAGTTATTCAATTTATACATTCACCTATCTCAAATTGACTCTGGAAGGCTAACAACAGTAACAAAAATAATCACAAGACATAACTATAAAAAAGAACATATACATTCAGTAGCTGAGGTTTAAAAATATATAAACCAATAACAAGAAATCAGCATAACCATTACATAAACTTTGCTACCCATCTGGATTTCCAAGCTAAAAGGGTATGAAAGGCTTATTTACTGAACTCCTAGAAGAACGCAATGTGGGAAAAAGACCCAGAAATCTGCAATAAGTGATTTAAAGCATGAGACAAAATAAGGATTAATCATATTAAAAATTGCATCTGACAAGGAAAATAAACTAATGCAGAAAAATGTTCATATTTTATTATAGTATTATTACAATGGATTCATTTTTAGAAAAGCTAATATTATTTATATTACATATAAACATTAAATGGTATATCCAATTTCGGTATTCAGGAGCCGTAATATTTTAGCAACCTCTCATCTGTTGGTTTCAAAATCTTCTTTTCTGACATATTTACTATCCAACCTGGAGCAAGTCCAAAGAAAATCTGCCTTGGGTCCTTCTGAGTACTCAGCATTTGGAAGAGTTCATCTTTGGTAATATCTGGTAAGACATAACCATATTTTTTGGAAAGTTCCATCCTTGCTTCAGCAACCTTTGAAGGATCAGCCAAGTAGCCCCTGTTTGCAGGATCTGTATAGTAACGGACAAGATCTTCAGGAGGAAGCATTCGCTTTGGAATAGGTTGGCCTCTCTGAAAAAATGGTACTGGCTTGCAAAGAATCTCTAGGTATAAAACATGGAATAAAGAGATAAAATATTGCTTTAATATTAACAATCTAACTTCTGGAATAATTGTATTAACACAAAATGCATTTCCTTCCATTTTTTATATCGTACTATTAAAATAAACCTGACCATCTTTTTCTGCTTTAATAATACCTATAGGGCAAAGACTAGAAAGAGTAACATTCAGTTAAATCTGGTGAAAAGTATCACAGATCCTTTTTTTATTGTTGGAAAGCTTTTATTTTTAAATAATGACAATTTGATGTATTTAAACATTTGGCAAGATCAAAGACATGAAGATACATTGAAAATTCTTACCCAAACTCCTTGGATCGTAGAAAGCTGTCGTAATTACACCACCATTTTTTTCAACAGCAGCTATGGCTAGTTCAGATATCCACTGTACTTCAATGTTTATTTTTGCTGTAAAAGTATCAGCACCCTGTAAATTTACATAAGCTGAAGTTAAATTACATAACATCACTTTAAAACATCATTCATTTATCTGCTGATTCTAAAATGCAAGTTATCAGCTCCTATTTCAAGATTAGTGGAGTAGCCTGAAATTGAAGGCCCATTAGTTTAAGAATATGGTCATTTTTTTTAAAAAAAGTTATATTTCTGATTCATTATATGCCATTATATGTGGGGGTATATGTTACTAAAATGCTATTAAATAATTGTTTTGAAAATATTCAGATGCAAAATATTCAGCTCCTAGACAAAAAACCTCATTACTAACATAAAACAAAAATACAATGGTTTCAGAATATTATTGAAACTGTTCAATAACCACATTACCAAGTAATGTCTCATTTTTTGCATCACACTTCAATATTTCAGAGGGAGGGAGGGAGGGAGGGAGGGAGAGAGAGAGAGAGAGAGAGAGAGAAAGAGAGAGAATACTTTCAAAACTAAGCTTAAAAAAACACGTTATAGACTTGCCTCTTCCACAAGATGGATACCATAATGTCTTTTGAATGGCTGCAAAGTTACACCTCTGGCGTTTGTCAGTTGGGTAAGATCTATTGGTTGCATGGGATCAATTCTGCCTAAGTCAATAAGGTATTGCAGCTTCCTGAGACTGATAGGTGGATACTGACGTCTGAGACTGTAAAATGGAAAGAAAATAAACATTCAGAAAGTAAATCCAATTCAAAGTAATGTAAAATATTGATAGTATAATACATTAGCACATTGCTTTTGGACAACCATCTTCAATGAAAGATGAAATTGCTTTATTTATGGAATATTCTTCTGCAACCCTACAGATTCACTCAAGCCTATATATCTTTATGTGGCAAAAGAGTTTTGCAAAACGAAGACCAATTTAATACTGTACACTGACAGAACCCATGCTACTTAACAATTCAGGAATAAAAAGGTACATATTCCTCTTACAAAGTCTTTAAACAATTATCTTTAAAAGCCTAGCTATAAATTGCAAATACAAAGATAAAAGAAAGGAAGTATAATATTAGTTATAACATTTGACTAATGCAATTAAAACAAGTGTTTTCTGATGAACTGAAATCATCATGTTCTGGTAAAACTAGTTACTTAATTTCAAGTTGAATACTTTGAATACTGGATACTGAACACAATATTTAATATACTAAATACTCAATATATTTAGATGTCTGTATTTTTTGAACAGTATACACTGCTCAATAAAATAAAGGGAACACTTTAACAACACAATGTAACTCCAAGTCAATCACACTTCTGTGAAATCAAACTGTCCACTTAGGTAGCAACACTGATTGACAAACAATTTCACATGCTGTTGTGCAAATGGAATAGACAAGAGGTGGAAAGCATAGGCAGTTAGCAAGACATCCCCAATAAAGGAGTGGTTCTGCAGGAGGTGACCACAGGCCACTTCTCAGTTCCTATGCTTTCTGGCTGGTGGTTTGGTCACTTTTGAATGCTGGCGGTGCTTTCACTCTAGTGGTAGCATGAGACGGAGTCTACAACCCACACAAGTGGCTCAGGTAGTGCAGCTCATCCAGGATGGCACATCAATGCGAGCTGTGGCAAGGTTTGTTGTGTCTGTCAGCGTAGTGTCCAGAACATGGAGGTGCTACCAGGAGACAGGCCAGTACATCAGGAGACGTGGAGGAGGCCGTAGGAGGGCAACAACCCAACATCAGGACCGCTACCTCTGCCTTTGTGCAAGGAGGGACAGGAGGTGCCAGAGCCCTGCAAAATGACCTCTAGCGAGCCACAAATGTGCATGTGGCTGCTCAAACAGTCAGAAACAGACTCCATGAGGGTGGTATGAGGGCCCGACGTCCACAGGTGGGGGTTGTGCTTACAGCCCAACACCGTGCAGGACGTTTGGCATTTGCCAGAGAACACCAAGATTGGCAAATTCGCCACTGGCGCCCTGTGCTCTTCACAGATGAAAGCAGGTTCACACTGAGCACGTGACAGACGTGACAAGGTCTGGAGACACCGTGAAGAACGTTCTGCTGCTTGCAACATCCTCTAGTATGACCGGTTTGGCAGTGGGTCAGTAATGGTGTGTGGGAGCATTTCTTTAGGGGGCCGCACAGCCCTCGGTGTGCTCTCCAGAGGTAGTCTGACTGCCATTAGGTACCAAGATGAGATCCTCAGACCCCTTGTGAGACCGTATGCTGGTGTGGTTGGCCTTGGGTTCCTCTTAATGTACGACAATGCTAGACCTCATGTGGCTGGAATGTATCAGCAGTTCCTGCAAGGTGAAGGCATTGATGCTATGGACTGGCCTGTCCATTCTCCAGACCTGAATCCAATTGAGCACATCTGGGGCATCATGTCTCGCTCCATCCACCAACGCCACATTGCACCACAGACTGTCCAGGAGTTGGGCGATGCTTTAGTCCAAATGTGGGAGGGGATCCCTCAGGAGACCATCCGCCACCTCATCAGGAACATGGCCAGGTGTTGTAGGGAAGTCATACAGGCAAATGGAGGCTACACATACTACTGAGCCTCATTTTGACTTGTTTTAAGGACATTACATCAAAGTTGGATCAGCCAGTAGTGTTTTTTTCGACTTTAATTTTGAGTGTAACTCCAAATCCAGACTTCCATGGGTTGCTAAATTTGTTTTCCATTGATAATTTTCATGTGATTTTGTTGTCACCACATTCAACTATGTCATGAACAAAGTATTTAATAAGAATATTTCATTTATTCAGATGTAGGATGTCTTATTTTTGTGTTCCCTTTATTTTTTTGAGCAGTGTACTTCTTACATGGAAATTTACAGCTAGACAAAGGGAAAAATTGTAGATGTCCTTCTTATAATGTTGGAATGAAATTTATGGCCCTGATTATTCATTGGATTAAAGATCTGATAATACTAGTAAGTACTGATAGTAAGACACTCTTAAAGACACACATATATGAACAATAATGATATATTGTCATCCTTAAATTGCTGTGAACACACATACACTCCTTCAACTCTGTCCCTTGTATTAGCTATGAGATTATGAGAATTACAGACTTTAAAGAACAATTCTATCACTTATAGGTATAGGGACACTATTTAAGATGTTAACCTAATCACTACAATTCAGATGAATGTACATCAAAATACTCAGAAGGTCCATTTATGTTTTTGATTGTGCAAATCAACTATCAGTTGTTTCAGAAATCATTTGTAATGAGATCTGAGGAAGGATTCCAATTTTAATGGGAAAAACAAAATAGACTAATTTCATATTCCTACAAAAATAAAGAATAAAGTCATGATAAAATCTTTATAGTTCCTGTTATATATATTAATAGTTTAATAGATACAATGCAAACAAACATGCATAATACTTCTACCCCCTTTTATGTCTAAGATAGTAATAAATTATCATTATTGGATACCATTTAGAAAATATGTATATTGACACTTCCACCTGTCAACATAAGGTCATCTTGGATTCATGCAAGTACTACTCCTATAGGACAATTCAATATACATAAAGGCAAACACCAGCTGAAGAACCAACAGATGTTATTTCACATTTTTGTACATATAATAATAGAATAAACTTACTGATGTCCTTCATTGTAGCCGTATTTTGGAATAACCAGATAAAATGGTGTTTGGCCACCTTCAAAGCCTAATCGAGGGAGTGACCCAGATTTTGCTTGCCCGCCAGTTCTCTTTGGAGGATTATACCTTCCACGACCTTGTTTTTGTTCCTTAAAAAGAGCAATATGGTAACATGAGTTTCACATTCAAATGTCATTCAATTCAGACCTTTTTTACTCCTTTATACTCATAGGCTATGCCATTCCTTACACCTCTATTCCAGTATGAATGCACAAAACCCATTTAAAATCTCATTCCCCCATCTAAAGTTAAAACAACTTTATATTTTGCACTATTTTCTCCAAAGCAAAGGATGGAAATTAATCAAGGAGAGAAGCAACCTAAGCACTAAGGAGAAATTTCCTGACAGAACAATTAATCAGTGGAACAACTTGCCTCCAGAAGTTATGAATGCTCTAACATTAGAAGCTTTTATTACCAAATTGGGCAACCATTTGTCTGAAATGGTGTAGGATTTCCTGCCTTAGCAGGGGGCTGGATGAGAAGACCTCCAAGATCCCTTCCAAATTCTATTCTTATTCTATTCGGCAATCGAACAAATCAGCATATATTTTTAAAAGGATCAGAGAAAACATTCAAATGAAAGAAAATCATAGGCACCAAGAGAGGATAAGTGAATGGGAAACAAATGTAAAAACTACTAGCAAAACCTATAGAAAAAGCAAAACGGAGGGGAGGGGGGAAGGGAATCCTCCCAGGGAAGGCTTCACGAGGAAAAGGACGCCTAGTTTTTTCTTAGAATAGAATAAAATAGAACGAAATTCTTTATTTGCCAAGTGTGATTGGGCGGGCACACACAAGTTTGTGTTGGTGGAAATGCTCTCAGAAAAGATACATTCGTCAAGAGTTAAAAACCATCAGGTACAAATAACAATAATAACGATAACGATAACGATAACAATAATATAATCCTTATCACCCTTAGCTTTCCTCAGCTTCCACGAAAACACAGCAAAAGCGGCCTACATTGCAGCAGCAGCCCAGCGAAGAACGAGAAGCCTAACAAACCTTCAACTCACCTTTCGCCGGGCCTCCGGGTTAGGCCGTAGGTTGCCGAGGCTGACCCTGGGCAAGCTCCGCAACAGCTCTAAAGCTTTCATCCTGTTTCCCCCTCCTGTTGCCCGCGAAGCCGCCATCGCCTTCGCGCAATTAATCTCAAGGTCGGCAGCCAAGACAACGGTCGTCCTGCAGGAAAGGGGCAGGCTCGCTCGCGGCCTCTTGCGCAGGCGCAGGCGCAGGGAGACGGAGAGGAACGAAAAACACGGAGTTCTCCTCCCGGTGGGCTTCAGGGTCTGCTGGTCACCTCGCGTGGAAAGCTACAGCAGAAGCAACAGTTGTCAGGAAAGCGCAGCGTTAGGGGCAGGCTAATTTTGTCGCGTAGGAAACAGAAATTTTCTGATTTTTATCTTTTTTTGTGGGATCCCTTTACTATGATTTTGACAAATATACTGACTGTAATGATAAATGTACTGACTATAATATACTGACAGGGCTAGCGAAGACGCAAAGGAAATTCATGCTCTTAAAACGTGTAAGTTATTCATGCTCTTAAAACACTCGTGCATCTGAATGCATCTTGATTCCATGGCTTGTTTTTGATAATATGCATTTTTTTTTTATTGCGCTATCTGGAGAGCTGTCTTGGTTGTCAATTAAAATACGATACTGAGTTCTCAAAAACTTTGTTTTTCAATAGTCACTTAAAGCTCTTGGTTTAACCAGCTTAAATTAATTAGAACGATTGCATTCAGAATTGGTGCACGCGAACAACACCTCCTACCCCGTCTTTCCATAAAGCGATAGGTGGGTTTAAAACAAACCTAAATTTCCAAATACAAATATCGAAATGAATGCACAGCGTTTTTATAGCACTCGCAAAGTCTCTTGTGGCTGAAATACTGATCTTGTTCTACTCGACGGGACAGGCTGTTTGTGTCCTCATGCCACACAGCTGCAACAACATTGGCGTTCTTATTTTTCTTTTGCACAGCTGCCGCACAGAGTTGATCGCTCCAAGTTTTTTTTTTCATCCGCGAAAGATATTTAATGGGCAGAGCAACAGCTCAAGAAGGAAGCAATTTCTAATTTTCAGCCCGAGTCACCTCAAAGGGTGGTGGAAAAAATCGGAGGAAAGAGGACTGTTCGATTATCTCCTTGGAGATAAACAGGAAGAAGAGAATGTTTGACTGTCTCCTTGTTTCATTAATTGATTTTTAAAAGCCATGCTCTTAAAAGATGGAAAACATGACAGCCCATTTCGATGGAGTCCAACTGTCAAAAGGAATAGTAATTCTATGGTGAGGAATGATGGCAGCATTTGAAAGATCGCATGTTGCCAATTTTTGAATCAGCTAAAATAAAGCACGGTATCAAAAGGAAAATAAAAGAAATCCGGTTAATTTTCCCTCTAAAATTAAAATATTTTTGCTAAAACACGTCGCGGCTTCAGCGATCAGGTGGTCCAACGAAGCCACGTGACCCGCACCGGGAACTCCCAGAGTCCTTTGCCATTGGCCGGCCTTTTACGGGGTCCGCTGCGGTTTGCAAGTCTGAAATCACCAGCAAGAGTCGCCGCCGACCCTGAATAGCAACAGAGCGCATGCGCGAGAGCATAAGGACAGCGGGGCCGGCGCTCGAACGTTCCTTTTCCTTCACGCCCCCGTTTCAACGGTCGCCTCCGCTCGCTCGCTCTCTCTCAACTGAGCAGGAGGGAGCGGGAGCCCGCGCACCCCTCCTCCCAACCCTTCCCAGGGAAGGGAGGCGGGCCTGCTGCCTATCCTCCGTCTTTCTGGTTCCAATCGGGTTCCTGTCCCTCCCGTTTCCCCACCTCCCTCCAGCCAGCCCGCCCGCCCGCCCCGTCAGTGTCTGACTGACCGACGCGAGAGGAGAGCCCAAGTGTATGTGCGGCAACACCATGTCTGCTCCGCTCCCAGCCATTGTCCCGGCCGCCAAGAAGGCCACCGCCGCGGTGAGTGAGTAACGGAACTCCTGGTGGATTCTTGTGTCCGGAGGCGAGAGGGCGCGATAGGATAAGGAGCTGGCCGGACAAAGGGAGAAGAGGAGGAAGGGTCGGTTCAGGTTGAGCAAGGCTTCCTGCAGCGGGCCTTGCTTTTGAGCAACGCACCTAAGACTCTCACCCATGCAGACGTTTTCTGACCGGACAGGCGACTTGGCCGCCTCTTCCATTGACTTAGCTCTGGAGGCCTCCGGCTCGGCGCCCTCTTATTTCCTGGAAATACCATATTTGCGATCTGGATGGTTTTTGATCCAATAGCAGGAATGCAAGATAATAGTAATCTGATGGGTACATTTTCAAGCGAACTTTTCAAAATTTGACAAAGTCCACCGTGCTCTCATTTCCTAGGTCGTTAAACATGCTTAGAAATTTAATTAGGACAGCTGCTTTGGTAACTTCCTTCTTCCAACTTTTCATACTTTGTGAGGAAGCTTCAAACTCTGAAAAATAAAGTTTTACAATATTCTGCTGTAAGTTCTTAAGGGGTGTAGATAATATTTTTTTTAAAGCAAAATTAGAAATGTCAGTCCTATCACATGAAATATTGTTGAAAAGATGCTATATAGGGAAGACAACACATTTATATTTTAAGCTGAAAAATAACCACGTTTTCACCATTTTAATTGTGTCTTTCCAAAACGGCTTGGTGTGAATTCTGGCATAAAAATAACTGAAGTGTGAATTAGGGAGAATTGTGTTAATGTCAGCTACCATTCAAGAGTATCCTAAAAAGTAGCCTTAAAAGCATAGTGCACATAATGGAAAATGGTTTGAAGTAGTGCTAAATTGTGAAATTTGTGAAAAAAAAAATCTTAATGGATTCTATTGCACAGAATATTTCTCAGTTATTTTCTATTAACAATACTGTTGGATCATTTACTGATGATACCAAACTGTTCAAGTCATAAAATAAAAAAGGAATTGTGAAGAGATCCAGTTTCAGTGGAGCTATTAAGTTCATTGTAAAAAGATACAAATGATATACATTGACAGAAAAAAATCTGAACTTCATCTCTGTGTAAATGAAATTTGATCTGCAGTGACCTGAAAAATGATCTTTGAGTTGTCATCAACATGAAGATGTCAACATGAAGATCAACATGAAGATCCACTTGCAATATTTTAAGAAAAAAGGGTAAAAATCATACCTGCATACTTACCTGGAGTGTTTTCTTGTGGGTAAAGCAGTGCTGTAGCAAATAAGTAAAAAATAACATAACAAAGAAATAAGGGGATCAGGTAAGCAAAGAAAATAATCAAATGTAGTGTACATCAGTAATTTCACTGTAACTTTTTTATACCTATCTTTGATATCACAACTATGGATCAGTTCTGTGTTTTAAAGACTTCATCAATTCCATATAACTGCAGTTTTATTAGTCTTCCAGTTCCTTTCAACTCTGTCACTTTTCATATATTTTTTTTGTAATTTAGTTCTTAATCTTTCTATGTGACAAAGTCACCCCAGTTAATTTATCTTGAACTGATCACTATTTTATATTCAACATATTTATGGAAACCACTGGGTTAAATTAAAATATATTTGGTTCTAGTATGGAACAAACACAGTTTCATGATTCAGAGAACTCATTGCAAACTGTGGTTAAATCAGGTGTTGCCAACCTTTTGGACCTCATGGACCACCAAACTCATAGCTTTAAATCCAGCAGACCACTAATATGGATTTGACTGATGTTGGCTTACTGACGTTTTCCCAGGGTCTCCACAGAAAGCAGCAGTGACCTTGGGAAAATCCCCCAAAAAGTCAATAGGAAAATTTCCCACCCTGTTTTCCTACTAATCGATCATTCTTTATTTGGGATTGCAGGATACAGTCTCCAGCTCCATTCCAAGGGGGTGGGGGGGAGAGAGAGAGACTTTTCGCTTCATGCAAGGAAAGCAACACAAGCAGCAGAAGTCTTTTTTTTCTCTCCCCCAAACTCCACTGGAAATGAGTCTTTGTGAGATTTGTCACACCAGCATCCTGCTCTAGGAGCAGGATGCCTTGCAGGATCCCAAAGACTCATTTCTGGCAGAGTTTGGGGGAGAGAAAAAGACTTTTGCTGCTTTCCTTGCACACAGCCAAAAGCAGAAGTGGAAAGAAGCAGCCCGGTGGACAGGCGTATGGGGCGAGTAAGGCAAGTTCTCTCCCTCTGCCCTTTCCCCCTTCCCCTCGCTACTTCGTGTTGTTCGCAATGCAAGTGATGCAAGCCTTGTGTTCCTGTGGGCCATGTGGATGGCACAGCTTTGTGTTCCCATACAACTTGGTTTAATTGCTTTGGGGGTGACATTTCTCTGTGGACCACCAAAATTTTCTCACAGACCACCAGTGGTCCCCGGCCCACTTGTTGGCAACCACTGGGTAAAATCAAAATATATTTGGTTCTAGTATGGAACAAAATGAAGTTTTCTTGTCAAGGTGGACTGAAATGTAGGTGTTCTCTGAGTAAGTGTTTTATGGAAGAGTGGGAAAAGTCAAGGATATTGGTAGCAGCTTAGAGAGGCAGGAGAAAAAAGAGAAGGTTCTTGGAAGATTATGGGGTAAGTATACTGGTATGCTAGGCAGTGGGAATTAAGCATTGGTAGCCAAAGGATGTCAGCTAAAAGAAAGAAGAGAAAATGTTGGAAATATTGTGGGTGGACAGGTTGATGAAATATGATCTGTTGAGATATTGGTGACAGAGGTGAAGGTGGGAATCAGGATGAATTATTTCTTTGCGTTTTAACTAATTTAGAAAGGTTCTATCATAAAAATATATTTTCTGCACATCTCTATTCAGAACTCAGAATTTCCATTGCTAAATTATATAAAGCATGTCACATGGAACAACAGCAGTTCCATCTCCCTGTTGCCATTGTTAACTGAGAATTGTAGGTTGTTAAGCAAGTACCCATCCAAGTCAAGTTGTTTCAGGCTTGGTCCCTCCCAATCCCAAGCCTTGGTAATTAAGGGGCCACTCCTTTTCAATTCCCCTATCTATTTATTGCCCTGCCTTCTTCTTCTTCTCTCGTGTCGCTACACTTTTTCCAGCCACTGTAGAACACTGTTGGTGTAGGTTGGTGTAGCGTGGTAGAAGGATTCGCAGGTAAACAGATACCTGACAGGGGCCGCGACGTGAACGCTCATTGCCCTGCCTTGCAAGACAGCAAGCAGCTGCCGAAGCACATAGCTCTGGTGCTGCTTTCCAGGATGCATCATGGCCTTCTTGATGCAGAGCAAGTAGTCCCTAAGCTGCAGCACAGCATGAAATGCTCTGCAGTGTGAAACCCTTTGCAGCATAAAGCTGAGCCCAGCTGAGCGGTGTGACCCAAAGCCACCCTAGCCCAGCCATTGTCACCATCACCACCCTGTACTCCACTGTCCCAGCTGATCCTGTTGTTCCTGCTAATGAGGTGTGCCTGGTCTGGTCCATCATGAAGCAGCTGCTGGCCACGCTAGGCCACCTTCCCCAGGTGTTGTGAGTAAACGGCCATGGACAACTTAGGGAACAAAGCTTTGTATATCCAGGAACTGACTTGTGAAAGACCATACTGGACATGCTTTCTCATCAATAAAAACAAGATAATGAAAGTCAATTAGAATGATGGGCTGCAGAGTGTAAGGGCCAGAAGGGCATGGTGGGGGAGATAAGGTGGGGGGCAGTTGAAGTCCATCTGCAGTTGTAAGTAAATACTGGCTGCCAAGGTTCAGATTTTGATGATGTGGCCATGGGGACACTGTAACAGTCTATAACATAACCAATTGTAATTCTCTTCATTCAGCATTGCTGTAACTTCAGACTTTCTCAGTCCAAAAAAGATAGTGTAATCTTGCCAGCAACCCTTGAAGATTTTATATTCATCTGCTTAAGACAGAACAAGATCTATCATTACAGATTATAGGGGATTAAAAAGAAAAAAGTTCAAAACCTAGATTAAGAATATTAAATAGATTAATAATGCTAAACACATTTGTCAGTAAAGAATGGATTAAATTAATGTTAATTAAATACCAAAGATATGCTAATACAAATTATTCAAATTTTCAATCACTGAAAATCCTATACATTTCACTCTTTTTTTCTGGCCACAGAGACCATGGAGCAGCTGTAAATAGTATGTCAAAAGAGTGCATTTGGTAAAACTACCTTTTAATAGATTTGTCATATTTAAACTGGCACACTTTGTCTTTAGCAATGTCTATTGAAGTTAGATTTATGGGAAATAAGCAAGAACAACAAAGTTGAAGAGCTATCTTTCCAGCATGTAGTAACACTATTCATATACTATTCAATTTTAGGTCATATTTCTCCATGGATTAGGAGATACTGGGTAAGTAAAATGGTTTTTTAAATAAACAATCTGTACCTTTGAAACACCTTTTATTACTTGCAATTTGCAAAGAAAAATGTAGTGTTTATTAATTGTTATGCTATGCTGAAGTTAGTGTTTACATTTTATTTGATAGATACCTATGTGGTCAGTAAGAGTTGAAACTGATTTAATGCTTCCAGTATTGGAGAACTGGATATTGGAAGATATCAGTGCATGCTTCTGGATTTAATTCTTAAAGATTCAGTTAATGAAAGAACTTGAATTATATGAATAGTTCTTTTTAGTTATTTTGATAAAATTCAGTATGTGCAGATTATTATTTGATTTAAAATTGCCATGATTAAGTCAAAACAAGAATAGGATTTTTCATATAAAACTTCCTTGTAGAATCTTCTTTAGACATATTTTTTTTAATATGAGGTGTAGATGTAATGTATTGTATTAAGTGAAAAGTTCCTGGTAGTCTGAGATGTAAATGCTGAAAGGAAAAGTACCTCAATTTTAATGCCTTTTTCATTGGAAATAAAATTGTTTCCATTTTATTAATGTAATACTAGCATTTGAAGGAAACTTAGGGAATGCTATACTATTAAATGTTATCATTTTATGGATTAAAAACAAATTTTAAAGTAATGATAAATGTATATAAAATTTATTCAACAGTACTTTTAGAATTTTAAGGATGTTTATTGTTGAAATATGATTCTGCAATGTAAAGTATATGTGTGTGATACTATCTAGTTTATAATGATATGGGAAACTGATTACAGACAGCCTCCAGAGATAGATATTTATATGATTGAATACTGTTTGCCAGTAGTTAACGTGGCTTACCCTTTTTGCTTTGCTGTGAGACATGTGTTGTGGGCCCAATCATCAAATGCTTACACATTGTATTTAAATAGCATAAGATAGTGTTTGAATTTAATAATTTGCTTGATATTACACCAGTACACTCTGGAATATATATGTGTATACATACATATTGTATATGTCTAAGAAAAGTACAGCATAAACTGGGGAAATATACACTGTAAAATCTTACGTATGTAATACTGAAAAATATGAATATAGGTATGTATATATATGGATTAAGCTTCTCTATGAGGTAAAAAGTAATGTTTTTTGCATGTCAAGGTTCACTTATTAAATGTTTAATAAGGTTCACTTATTAAATGTGTGCTCAACTCTCCATCCTGTTTTTATTATCAGTTAGCTCCAGTAATAGGGATAAAATCTGCATTATCAGTTTTGTTACCTGAGCTCTTGATGCCTGGGAAAAAAGCCAACCCATATGCAAGATATCAGACTATACCAAACAATACTGGAGAAAAAAATAGTCCCAAAGTTAGAAATTATGAAAGATTCAATATCTTGTTATAATTTCATAACTTCTGAAACAATCATTTTGAATGCAGAGTGTCATCCATGGAATTATTTATTTATAATCTATGAATGTATTTCTAGATTTTTTTAATATTACAAATTGAGTATTGCAGATAAAATCCCAGTATTCTGAGATTTCCTCTTCTCTTGGTAGAAAAGAGCACCTGGATAATTTTAGTATTTTTAATATCTCATAGCTCCATTCATGTACCTAATATAATACTTCATCTTACATCCTGAAATTTTTATTTCTTAAATTTAGGAGCTAGCCAGATCCAGAATAATTCTGGGAAGCTTACAGTTTGAAAAAGAAAAATATTTTTAAAAATTGGTTGCACCCAGATACCATGGAATTCCTATTGCTATGAATATCATTGCTATGATACAATGTATGTATCATAATGATACAATGTATGTATCATTTCTATGATACAATGAGCAAGAGTCAGACTCCATTCAAGACAGGTTACTTAATTGTGAATGTTAAGATTATTAATAGTTCTTATTTCCATATTTGAGAAGAGAGTAATAGAAATTAGAAATACGTTAAGTACCAGTCGCTGAGAAGATTTTGAATGGGAATTTGTTATCCATATTCTTATAGACATGGCTGGGCAGAAGCATTTGCTGGTATTAAGAGTCCACATGTAAAGTATATTTGTCCGCATGCGTAAGTATATTCATATTTTCTGGTTGCTGTTTCCTTACAGTTCTCAATAATAAATCTGATAGAATTATGTGACCCGTTTATGAGAAAGAAATTATAGGTACTCCTTGATATATCATAATGGAGTTTGCCCATTATGGTTGCAAGTCAGGACAGCTATTAAGTGAGGCACCATGTGATTGCCTCTGTAAATGACTGCTACCCTAATTCTTCCAGGTGCAGTCACTGAGCAACTGTGCAAATCATTGAAAGGACAGAGGGAAAGAGTTTCCTGCCAAAAGAGGGCAGGCAGCTCCCCTCTGTGTACAGAAGGAAATATCTGCCTGGGCTAGAAAAACTGAGTTTGGACCCCAAAATTTCTTTCATCAGTCCAGCTTGCCATTTTTGTCCCATTTGAGTGCTAACCTTTTTGTGTCTTTAAAGATGGAAGAAATGTTTCAGAACGAGTCCCTTCCAAAAGCAGCCCTTCCACTCTTAAAACACTGGCTTCAAAAGTCCATGGTGATTTCTTTTTCCCTGGATCTGCTTCCTTATTCCTATTGTTTAATTTTGAAGAAGCTCCAGCCTACCCAGCTGTGGGTGGCACAGTGGTTAGAATCAGCATTGCAGCTAACTCTGCCCCATACCAGGAATTTGATCCTGATTGGCCCAAGGTTGACTTACCCATCCATCTTTCCAAGGTCGGTAAAATGAAGACCCATATTGTTTAAGGCAATATGGTGACATTGTAGACCACTCAGAGGATGCTGTAAAGCACTATTGAGTACAAGTAGTCCTCGAGTTATGACCACAATTGAGCCCAAAATTTCTATTGCTAAATGAAACATTTATTAAGTGAATTTTGCCCCATTTTATGACCGATCTTGCCACAGTTGTTAAGTGAATCACTGCAGTTAAGTTAGCAATGTGGTTGTTAAGTAAATCTGGCTTCCCCATTGACTTTGCTTGTAAGAAGGTTGCAAAAGGTTATCACATGACTCTGAGACACTGCAGCTGTCATAAATATGAGCCAGTTGCCAAATGTCTGAATTTTTATCTCATCACCATGGGAATGTTGCAACAGTCATAAGTGAAAAATAGTCATAAATCATTTTTCTGTGTCATTGCAACTTTGAACAGTCGCTAAATAAACAATTGTAAGTCAAGAACTATCTGTATAAGTCTAAGTACTGTTGCCAATTCTTAGCCAATGAGTTGGGACAAACAAAAAAATCTAATCCTGTTTACACTGATGAGAATAGAGAGATAGATAGGTATTTTCTTTAAATTCCTATATACCAGGTAATCACACATTATGTGAGGTCTAGGATGACTCACTGTGGCCAACTCTCTGCAGCCCTCTTGCCACTGCCAGCTCATTGCAGGACAGCTCGCCATGACCAACTTGCTGTGGGACAATTTGCCGCAGGGCAACTTAATGTGAGATAATTACTCTAGACTTATTCCTGTCTTAACATTATAGTTAACTCACGTTTAGCTGTCCTGTGATAAGTTGCCCCGCAGCGAGTTCCATTCCACATTATATCAAGCACAAAGCCTTCCTTCCTTCCTTCCTTCCTTTCTTTCTCCCTTCCTTCCTTCCTTCCTTCCTTCCTTCCTTCCTTCCTTCCTTCCTTCCTTCCTTCCTTCCTTTCTTTCTTTCTTTCTTTCTTTCTTTCTTTCTTTCTTTTCTTTCTTCCATCCATCCATCGTCTGACCTTTTCCTTCCTCCCTCCATCCCTTTCCTTCCTTCCTTCCTTCCTCAAGCGACTCCCCTCCTCTGGGCTGACAGGGAGGCACATTCCTCTCTGATTCAAAGCCTAAATTAATTTTTTCTATAGGGCTTTAAACTTAATGAGAGACATGAGAATTATGACTAGCAGTTTCTTCAGAGCTGACCATTTGCTTGATGATGGTGAGGAGCAATTTAATAGAAATAATATGAGAGTACGTCAGGCAGCAGGTACCCATAAGTTGTTTTAACTTACGAGTTATTATGAACTTAATTTACTTAATTCCTTAATTTTACCATGAGCTGAGATAAGGCAGAAAAGCAAATTCCTAGAACCACCATCTAAGATGCTTAATTTTTCGACAGAAAAAATTGTTACAAAAACCTGTTTGGCCTGGACAGTGTACATCTAAGGAATATGCCACATAATTAGCAATGCACGTATGGCTGAGTAACATCAAGAATTATTGACTGGATTATAAAAAATATAACGGTATCACAGACAAACATAAAAGTTTACAAGAAAGTAAAAGCAATGCAGGAAGGCATATTTTATTTTTCCATAAATTCAACTTCCTTTTATTTTGGATTGACTGTATATAAATGGAAGTTTTATTGTCCCATCCTTTTAGTGTTTGTAATGGTTTCTTTTTAAACAGAAAATTGAGTAGAGTACCAGGTCTTGAAATTAAAAGGAAAGGAAAAACAATTGGACTTCTGATAGATTTAGACCTATGATAAAATGAACCTGGTATCTGATTACACTTCCAACATTTAGCTGATAGATTTTCAAACATCTTTGCAACCCTCTCTGGTGGTAAATGCCACCTATAAAACATTTTGAATTAATTTTCCTTATAGGCCATTGACATTGTTAGTTTACAATTTTATCCCACAATTCTGCCCTTTTTCTAATTCTATTGATTAACCAACTACTTTAAACTTTGAATAGATATGGTATTAATATAGATTATCACAATGTGATAAGAAATGAGGAAAAGAGATGTATTAGGGAACAGCATAATGCAATTCTATGATTTACAAAAAGTAAAAACAAAAAAACAGTCTAACATTTGTTAAAATGCAGAAGGGAATATTTAAAACATTCTTGCTGATTTTTAACTTGAACCTTTCTTTACACAATTTCAAGGCCCATCATGCCAGTTTCTCTCAACATGAATATGGCTATGCCTTCTTGGTAAGTGAGGGATTAATTTTTTTCACCATTCTTCATTTTTAATTTTGAAACATTTAATTTTGGAACAGGAATTTATTTATTCCTGTGATTTATACTGTTTATGCTAAAAAAATAATAATGAAGAATAAATGGAAAAGGACTTTATGAGTATTTCCTTATCAGAATGATAAATGGCCATGTAATTAAGAATCTTAAAAATTCTTGTTAAGCCAAGTGGACCCTGCATCAAATACATCAAATGATAAATAATTTTTTGGAGTCAGATCTCCTTCAATTTGCCTTGTCCATCAGCTAGATGTCCCCTAATGCACTCATGAAGGACAAAAACACTTTTTCCAAGGAGACCCAATACTGTCTAACCCGCAATCATTAGCAACACCATTACCACTTAAAGGAGTCTGTTAATTATAGCTCTTGTTACCACTTCCCACTTCCTTATGTACCTACTATTGTCCAGCTGCATTGGACTTATTCCAGCAGAAGGGATACAATAAACAACAGTTGGTGTGCAAGAAAAGGGAAATCCTGAAAAACAATTGGATGCAACTCATTCAGGCAGAAACATTTAATGGCTCAGCTTCATTTGGGTATATCACATCAAGCTCTCATAACAGTGCATCATTATGTACCACTCCCTCATGAGTTGGGAAACATATTTTATGAAATCTATGAGAGCATTTCTGTAAAATTAGGAATCCTATGCAAGCTATAAAACCGTTGCCAACATGGACACTCATGACCAAATCCCTATACAGGCCATTAAAAGCAATCTGGTTTTCTGGACCTCTAATCTGGCTTTACTCTACCTGTATTGATCTCTTGGCTGAGTCTGCATGGATATTTGTTCCTAAGTATAAAAAAGAAAGATGATATCTTTCTAATTATAGAGCTATTGACCTCTTCAAAACCACTTGCAAGTTGTATGCAAGATATCTATAGTGGAAAATCTGGAATTAGTTGAAACAACAAGAAAGTCTGGTTTGAAATAGATTTTGAAAAAAGTCAACTGACATTAATCAGTACCTTGTACTCCAGCACTTCATTGAAAAATATTTCTTGCATCTTCCTCTATATTGCTTTGTTGATTTTAAGCAAAGTTTTATTCCAAATAGTGAGCTAAATTGTGGAAGAAGTTAGAGGCCTTCTTAATTGACCAGCATTTATTTCATTTCATATGTATAATATACGAAGACATTTCATTCAGACAAAGATTTAACCCCATGCCCTCACCAGTGCTATTAAAACTGAGAAAGGCATTAAGCAAGACTGCATGTTGACCCAACACCTGTACAACTGCTGTATTAATTCTTTGTTGGGCCATCTCCATAACATACATTTTCCTTCCCCAAAATTTGTTTGAAGACACTTTTTTATTCTATATGTAGGCAATACTTTTAAGAATATTATTGATCTTAAAATAGTATTGAAGACCCTATCAAGGTGTTTCAAAGAAGACTGATTAGAACTCAAATATTGATATAGCACTTGCCCAAAGGTCCATGAACTATCCTGCAGCATAGATGGCTGCAAGCTTGAGCAAGTATGGCTTAATTCTGCTAGTAGTAAGAATAATCCATTGTGACTGTACTGCTGAAAATGCACAATTCATCTGAAATCCTTATATATCTTGACAAGATGTTTCCACTATATTGTATTCTCATTCACTGCTCTCAGATTTGAAGACAAGAATTTAGCACAACCTCTTTGTGTAGTGCCTGACTGAATATCTTTTCCAATTTCACAGTCTTAGAGATTGATATAAAGCTGAAAAATTTTATTCTGCGGTTGACTAATTTTTATCTTGTCAAGTCTCATGAGTCCTACAGATTCTTCAACTAAATGTTTTTATATGAACTTGAGCAAATATGTTTTGGTATGTTTCACCAGAACAGCTTTAGCAGATAGGGATGTTCGGAAGAAAAATGAGTTCCTTATTCTATGAAAAGTATTATCAGAAATCCTGAGAATTCATCTTTCAAGGCTTGGTTTTCTGTTACAGTATATATTTTAATGGAAGACTGAGCTTCATTAAGCCTGCTAGATACAAGATTGAACTTGTATAACTTTATACTTATTCTAATCATTGTGAAGTTTCTTGCATAATATAATACAATGTAATTATTTGATTAAAGGTTCAATATTTTTGGACTCGCTCCAGATTCTCAGGAAGATGAAGCTGGGATTAAACAAGCATCAGAGAATGGTATGTTCATGTTGTATTTAATGAAGTACATAATTATAATTGCTTAGGAATTTACCAATTTCCATCCTACTTATAAACCTATATTTTGTAATGTAAGCTATGTTCCATTGATATTACAGAAAAGTGCAAGTAATCTTCATATCTTAAATAGCACTGTGGAATTTGTATGTTGAGTGAGCAGCCATATAAATGAATAAACAAGTACTTCAGCCAACAAACTACATATAAAAATAATGTCTGATATTTTATGATTTTTTAAAAATAGCATTAATAGCAAGAATAGTTTCTGAGAATACCACATCTATCTTGAAGAAATCCAGATGAATAGTAGTAGAATGCAGCAAAATGATACAGATGCATAGAATTGTGCAGTTGGGAGGAAACACAATCATCTAGTCCAGAGATGTCAAGCTTGCGGTATTACGTGATGTGCTGTGACTTCCCCCCCCTTTGCTAAACCGGGAGTTGGCATGGCCAGCGCGTGACGTATCTGGCCCATGGGACGTGAGTTTGACTGCTTTGATCTAGCCAAATGCTCCCTATATCAGGAAGATTATATTTGTTGTGGCCTATCAGCTGCCAGCCTCTCCAGGTGGCATCAAAAAAGATGAGGTAGAGTGGGAGTTGGGGCAGCATCAACGCAATCTGAGGGGGAAGACAGAATGGAGCTATCAGAAATATAGAGGTGGAGCCTAGGCCGTCCATCACTTCCTGATGGAGAGGCAACAGCCCCCAGGTCTGGAGGTGACTGATGAGGAAGAGGAAGAACAGATCAGTCCAATGTCTGATGTACAGATGCACAGAAGGCAGAGGAGAGGAGAACAGCAGGATGCTATAGGCCGGTCCTAGGGATGGAAGGGCCACTGCTACCAGCTAAGCCCTACTCTAGCTCTGGGGATAAAAGGCAGGGCGTGGAGATGAATAGGTGTGGCAGATAACTATTTGTCTCCTGTCGGTCAGCCATTGATATTCTGAATTTCTGAATCCAGTCAGGAACATTAGCTGAATTCTTTCTTGGAATCTGTGGTGCTGAGAGTCGAGCGCACCTTCTGAGCGTGTGTGTGTGTATATGTGTGTGTCTGCTGCTGGATAAGAGTGAGCGCACCTTTCAGGACTTCCTTTACAAGTGTGGATAGAGGGAGAGACTCCTGGTGTGAATAGAAATAGTATTTTAGAATAATAAAAAAATAACAATTGATATGTAAATCCCTACCCATCCTGAAGTGAAAACTCCAAAGTGAGGGGAACCATATAACCATTAAATAAGTATTGTATCCATTGTATCTTTCTGTTGTGATCTGATATTTCTTTTATAAACATAATTAACATTCAGTTATTTCTTTCAGTGAACACACTTATAGAACAAGAAGTAAGGAATGGAATACCCTCAAATAGAATAATGTTGGGAGGATTTTCTCAGGTAATACTGATATAACAATTCTGATTCTATGGAAACCCTAACAGTATGGCAGATCTGTTGTAACTAACTGATTACTTGGATTTCAAGTCGATCTTTTAAACATTTTGGCTTATTAATCAAAATATTCACTCGACAAAAAGTTCCAAATACCTTTGCCTACACATTTCTAAATACCGTTATTTAGGTCCATGCCTATTGTAGGTATTTAGCTTGGAGCAGTACGAAGACAATCCAGTTTTATTGGTAGATTTGATATGCTTGTTTAAATTTCTTTTTCCCTTCAAAGTACAGAATGAATAATGATGTTCAGACCCCAATACAAATACTAAAACTGAAGTTTCCATATATATGTAGAGTCACCAGGAGAGAGGTGACTTATAAAATTATTATTGTTTTCATCATACTGGTAATTTTGTATTATCCAAAATATATTTTGCATAGTTTATAGCAAATACTTTTGACTTTATAAGCTTTTCTTGAATAACAGAATTAAAATAATTCTATGTGTCTGTGACATTTTTGGTACACAAATAGTATTGTTAGATTTTCGGTTGATAACTTAATTCCATGTTCACATCAAGCGCTAGCTTCTTAAATAAATGAATATGAAAATGTACATGGGATAATATAAGATAATACTTATATAGGGTATATAAAATGATTTACATTAAAATACCTTATGAATTGGATTAAACAAAGACAGTTCACCTTCATACAAAGGTTCAGTTTTACGGTCTGTACTCAGAAATTAGACAAATACTGCCTTGATTACAGCCATGGATTCTTAATGTATTTTAAAATTCTTATAAAATATATTGGTAGCGTAACAAATGCTTCATAGTTAACAAAAAAAATTTGGAAGTGATACACTGACAAAAGTATTATGAGAAACAGAAATGTACTTCTGCAAATGTTTCTACATGTTTAGACTAGTTTTTTGAATATTATAAAATAAATATAATCGAAATTCCAGTTTTTAAAAGTAAACTCTGTTTCTTGTTCAATATTTGATTAAGTCTTTATAAATGGACTTTACCTTGATTTTTATTAGGGAGGAGCTTTATCTTTATACACTGCCCTCACAACGCAACAGAAGTTAGGGGGTGTTATAGCACTCAGCTGTTGGCTTCCAATGCGGACTTCATTTCCTCAGGTAGTCATTGGTTTCATAAAGATTGGAGTTAATTTTTATTTATATTGTCAAATATAATATCCTAATAGCATTTTACAGCATTTTAAAGATCCTCTTCTTTGTTGGCTAAATATGGAAAAAATACAACCAACATTTCATTAATACAATGTATTGAATGACTGTAAATGAAATGTTAGAATTCTGATATTCAAATAGGAAGTCTGGATAGGAAGATGACCTGAAGGCAGCAGATTAGAAAGAACCGGACAAAAATAACAAAATAGAAAGACCTGAAAATAGAAATAGAATGACTATAGAAAAAGAAAGCAAAGGTAGTACCAATAGTAATAGACACCTTGGGTACAAAAACAACGAGAGCACCACTTTGAATACCCTTGGCATTAACAAAATCACCATTGATCAGTTGTAAAAGGTAGCTTTATTTGGAATAGATTACATCCTGCAACAAACATCAATATCTGCCTATCTCAGGAGAACTTGGTAGGCTGATAAAAATGCCAAACCCAACCTAAACATCTGGCTAACTGTGATGAACCATAATTTACTAAATCTATATGCTGTCTGACTGCCGGCAATTTTGGACAGTTTACAAATGCAATTTTGGACAGTTTACAAATTCTTATTGTTTATTTTGTTTTACAAATAATGCTGCAGTAATTTTAAAGGGATTGACAAATTCCACTATGTGTCAGAAAACCAAAGATATGTAGATTCCAATCCTGCATTCCAATAAATTTCAAAAACAGCAAATGTAGAGTCCTGGGTTAAAGAGCCTGAAATTTGATTTTTTTTTGGTCACAAAAGTTAGCAAATGATACCAACCACATACTCTCTGTGTAGCATTCCATAGCATATGATTATGTAGATAAAAAGGGTGGTAGCTATAGCTGCTTAGAGGTAGGCTGAAAAAAAAACATGAACATATAACAAATAAACAGCCTGTGTGATATGCTTTACTCTCATAATAATGTGACTTCTTGTAACATTTTTTTCTAGAGTTCCATCAATTGCATCAACAAAGACATTTCTATTCTCCAATGCCATGGTGACAGTGATCCTTTGGTTCCTTTAATGTTTGGAAGTGTGACTTCTGAAACACTAAAGAAAATGTTAAACACTGGCAACATATCTTTCAAAATTTACTCAGGCATGATGCATAGCTCATGTATTGAGGTAATGATCGTTTTAAGAATGAGTTATTTTAATCAGGAAAAAATAAAAATAATTTAAGTGGTACAGGTAGTCCTTGCATTACAACAGAAGTTGGGAGCAGGAACTCTTTTGTGACATCATGTAACCATGGAGTGAGTGGTGACAATTCCAGCGGTCCCACTTATTATGATTGTGGGTCATTAAGTGAGACTATCACCAGGCAACTTTTGACTTCCTGCTGGCTTCCTCATTGACTTTGCTTGTGGGAAGCTGACATTGGCCATTGTGATCATATTAGTTCAGTGGCAATTAGTTCAGTGGCACTTGCTTCAATATAATTGGTTATTATATTTTAATCCAGACAAGTTGAAGATGTAAATCAGGACACTGAATGAAAAACTTTATTTTAGTGAAGTAGTAGTATTGATTGAAGACTAAGAATCAAAAGTTCCTTGCATGGTGAGGAGCCCAGTTCTTTCTATAGTAAAGAGAATATTTGTATCAAACCATCTAAACTAAATGTTTTTCATTCCTAAATAGGAAATGATGGATGTGAAGAAATTTATTGATGAGCACCTACCTCCAATTGACTGAAATATGTGAGAAGCCTTTGGTTAAATGCACCAGCATCATCTGTACTAGATTGTTTTTTCATGTAGCTATTTCTAAAGCATCTCTGTGCCTACAGTATTAACTGTATTGCAAAGTTTAGAAACTATAACTTCATGAGAAACAATACTCCTTTTAAATCCAATTGGCCATAGCATAGATATATGGCAGTGGAAAGGCATGTTGGAATATAATTAGGTATTCTCTTCCTTGCTAGATCATTCCAGATTTAAAGTTATGGATCCCTTTTATAATTCAGAGCAAGATTTTTTTTCCAAATCCTGTTATATGATTACTTGCTAAATTGACATTTGTATATGCAGTATATAAAAACTAAGCATGCAGTGGTAGAACGAGTATTCTTAACATTTAACCAATATTATTGCATGTTCAAGGTAAGACTCAAATCATTAAATTATCCCTATATCTTGGAGGAATACAGTATTTATATTAAATGTGTGCCCTGCTACTTAGAATCTTTGAAAAAGTATTTATCTCTACAACAAATGTTTCTCATTCAGCTATCCTCACTGAGATAAATGTAGACATAGAGGTCACTCAATTATATATAGAATATAACAAAAATTATTAGAAAGTTTAATATATTGCAAAATTTGAGCTTTAAATTTTTTAAGTAGTTCTTAAAAATCAAAAGTCAGAAAATGTATGTATTAGTCTTAATTTTTTCTGCTTCAAAAAAATCAAGGTGATGGTTTAAAGCATTGGACAATCAACTGGCATAAGAGATGAGAGAAGGGGTATATACAGAGTATATTTTAATTTAAACTTGAAAAAGATAATTGTGTGAAAATTTGGTTGAACTGTTCTAAATCAAACACAGCTCATCAGAAATGTAATGTTGGGTTGTTCAAAACAAAATCTGGAGGGATACCAATGTAGATTTTTGGAGAAAGTTAGGATAAGACTAATGCACATTATTTCCTCCTCACCAAGGCCTATGCATTGCTGCCATTTCCTTGCTCTTCCCATGGCTTGCCTTTAACCATTACTGCTGATATTCAGCATGGCATATCATATTGCCTGCCTGTTCCACCCACCTTACAGATGATTTTTTCCAGCATTTGCTTTCTCTCTCCAGTTGCAGCTGATATCCAATATGCCATCACCAAGGCAACCCTTCAGCCTTGGATTTTTTCTGTTGTTTCCTCCACCACTGAGTAACAAACAAAGCATGGTTCAGTTTGATTCAGAACACCATAAACTAGCTGTTCTGTTCATAGTTTGTTGCAAGCAACATTTTCAAGGTAATGAAAATGGACCAGGTCATTCAGAAATAAGGTACTATTTCACCCGTCATGACAAATTTTCCATCTAAGTTCTTAATAAAACTTGAAATTTTATTTCTAATAAATACACCTTCCTTCAAAAGTTCCAAGTTTTGTACATACACACTGCTAAATCTATACATATTACTTCTGTATGTACTTTATGTAGCTATAGAAATTTAAAAATCTTTAATTCTATAGTGTAATTGTAAAAATCCTTTAAGAAATAGTATACAAGTTTTGTGCTCAATATTGTATGTGTGGGAAAAAAACTGGATATATTCTTTCTCTTCAGGCCATTTACCATATCCCAATATTTTGCTGATTTTTTTTTAGCATCACATTGCTGCTGTGTATCTATTGATGGTGAAATGGCACTTTCTGAAATTTCTTCTATACATTTAATGTGATTTTATTGAAGGAAACGTGGAACATAATGGAATCACTCATTACATCTGCAGCTTGTAAGCACTTAAAAACAGAATTAAAAAGTACTTGCAGTAACTTGTTGGAGCAGATAATCATGCCCTTTGACACTTTTATCTATGTTCTGGCATCATGTTTCTTGATACTAGCTGGCCTTTAGATAATTAAATGGAGAGTAATCATATACTGGCAGAAATAATTGGGCAAGAAAGCTGTGATTAGAATACAAAACTTCAAATTGTAATTTTTTTTCTGATGTGTATTACTATCATGGAGGTTTAATTGGACTTACTCTTTAGTTATATAATGGAATTTGGAAAGCAAGGAAACCTAAGTTTGTTCCTTATTGCAGCCTGAAACAATATTTTAAAATGCAGATTCTGGATTCTAATAAACTGAATTTGGCTGTTGAAAGAAGTAAATGTTTCTATACTGAAAGCATCTCTGAACTATTTTAATTATAGGAATCACTGCAAGAATTTGTGTACATAGGACTTGAATATGGGAACAGTGATTTTATCAGTTTATGTTGTTTTTATTAGAGACTAGTTGCTTTCATGCTCCAAGAAGAAAGCATTTTGACAGTATTCAGAGATTTTTTTATAAGCGATAAACATACAAGATTTTCAAACACTGGCTTAACAGAAAGTAGTCTGTTAAAACATTTATTATGTAATGGAACCTGCTTTAGTTCTTCTCTTAAACATCAGAAATGCAAGTCAAACCAAAATTTTGATTAATTTAATTTTTTAACTTAAAAAACTTTTATGTGGAGCTACTGAATCAACATATAGTAGCACCCAAATAATGTTCAGTTTACTTTGGAATCTGACATGCAATACTTTGCTAAACAATAAAACTGTAGAATACTGAGTATTAAATTGTTCTTAACTGGAAAGGTTAAATAAAATGGCCAGTCTGTATTTATATCAGACCTTAAATGCTGTCACAACTGAGGCAAATAAATTCATCAAAATTTTTATCTTGATAGGGTTAGTTTTAGTTTATTTTGAAATATAGAATGAATGAATTGCGGAAGGCATACTTACATGAATTTCTGGTCTGTTCATTGAATGTTTGCCTTAGGAAGTGCATTGCACTTCAGTAAATTCTAAATGCTTTTTTTTTTAATAAATAGGTGCTATTGACTGTCAAATATTGTTTCCAGAAGAGAATGTCTAGGATGCAAATGAAGCCATATGTTCAGGCTGGAGTATTTTATAAACAATTTGGCTTTTCTTTATCTTATATTTTAGGAGATTCGTAGCTAAGATAACACTTTGATTTTATACTATGTTTATGGCAAGAAATCTACTGAAACAACATCTTAGATGGAAATTGTAATCTGTTACTGTGAATAAATTCTGAACAATCAATGAATGAAACAATTCTTGTCGTATGACAAATGCTGTATCCCTTATATGCATCTTCACAATTATTAAACAAGAAAAATTATAAATTGTTCATTGAAAAGACATAAGTTATATATAAATTTAAAAAAAACAAGTGCAGCATATGAGAAATAATATTTGGATTCATAATTTTCATGAAGATACTTTAATGATCAGGCTCACCACAATAAAATTTATCCAATTGTTTTTTGAGTTTCATATATAACAGGCATGTCTTCACATACATAGAGGATATTAAGCAAAATATGTAGCATATTATTCGACATCATAAACCAAAGAGCCAGTGTGATCTACTGGTTAAGGCACTAGAAAGCAGGAGACCATGAGTTCAAGTCTCACCTTAACATGAAAGCCAGCTGGTGACTTTGGACCAGTCATTCTATTTCTTATCCCAGTCTACCTCATAGGATTGTTGCAGGGAAAATAAAGATTTGTTCACAGCTATGGATCACTTTTTAAACAGGTTAATAAATATTAAATCAGTATTCCATACAGCTGGTGCAAAATGCCAAGGCTTGAGGAGACCATTATATTAAAATTAGCCACATTTGCACTGTACATTTATCCATGTTAGGTAAATTATTACTTGGTCAGCACATTTTCATATGTAACTCACCAATCCATAAACTAATAAAAGATGAGCTATAAAATTTGGTTACAAACTTTGTATGACTTAGTGTATCAACAAAGCAACCATTAATGATCATGTTTAAATTTGAACATGTAATCCAAACTGCAGTTATAAGCATGCACAAGCTGATATAGATACAAAAAAACCCAGTTATTTCCATGGTAAGTAAAGTATACATATTGTAGCATTATTGCAAGAATAAAACTACAGATGCTTTGTGAACCTTAATGTTCAATAATAGCTTTTTTGGTATCATATAGTTCACAAAATGAGCTCAGGCCGAAGCTTTGCCATAAATGTACTTTATTACAGTTTACAATGGAAAGTAGAATTACTGCATCATATAAATCCATCTCTTCATCAAATCCCAATGCACATATAATTGCAAAACCATTCTGACTAAATTAGTAAATCAGTACTAAATACACCTGCCAAGGACCCTTGCTGAACTTTATATTTTCTCTTGTATTCCAGATCAAATATACATTTATTCAAATACTTTATCACAGGTTTAAATCCTCCGGAGAATATTGCACCCATGGCTGTTCTAAAATTGTTTTAGAATTGTTCTATTAATTTTTATATATTCAATAAAAAGGACAAAAAGGCAGTATACAGATGAGCAAATTTGCAAAACTACAGTAGAGTTAATTTCAGGAAACTGGATCCTTGAAGAAACCTTTTTGACAAGCTTTCCCAAGCCATAGCCTTCCAAATAAATTGGACTGTAGCCATCATATGGGCCAGAGGTGGTATTCAGCAAGTGCTGACCAGTTCTGGAGAACCGGCAGCGGAAATTTTGAGTAGCTCGGAGAAACAGCAAATACCACCTTCTGACTGGAGATTTTACAGTATCTTTCCCCTGCCACGGCCACCAGGTAGTCAAAAAAACGGAACCCCACCACTGATTTGGACATGAGTTTTGTAGTGTAACATACCCGGATCACGCCTAAATAAGAGTTATGCTGTCTCTCGAGATCGCAACCGCTGCTGCTTTTTTTCCCCATTTGTCAAGACAGAACAACTCACAGCCCAAAGTCCTGAGGTTACAAAGATTCTACACCTTTGTGTCATTTCGGTCGCCGACAACCTCTTCTTCCTTCCCTCTCCCCGCAGAGAGCTTGATAACTTCCGCTAAGCGGTCGGAACTCTGAAGGGAGACGAAGCAGCTCCACCTCCCCCCCCCCCTTTTTTTTTTTTTTCCCAACTCTTAATCGATGTTTTCGGTTTTCCGGAGCATTGCCTGGCTCTCTCTACCGATGTTTGATCAGCACGGCCTGGCGCCACGGCTGCCGAGCTGTCGTTGCTGGCCGGTTGATGTTCACAGCGACCCCGACAAGTGATTTGGCGGCTCCATCTTTGCTTTTGCCCTGAAAGCGTCGGCATTCGTAGCGTAGAAGCAGCATCGAAGGTTGAAGCTCCCTGCTCCTCAGTCGTCCCACTAGAGAGAGAGAGACAGACAGAGAGAGAGAGAAAGAGGCGCCGCCGCGGACCCGGCAGCCGCCATGAGCACCGAAGATGAAATCATCCGTATCGCTAAAAAGATGGACAAGATGGTGCAGAAGAAGAACGCGGTGAGGCCCACCGGGAGGGAGGGCGAAATGTCCGTTAGCCCCCTCGCGCGCCCGACTTCAACTTCTGTCTGACCAATCAGCGGCGCTGTACCTCAACGGGGGGCCCGCCTTTTCCCGGGGGAGGGGAGGCTGATAAATGAGGGACTAATGGAGGGCAGGCTTCGTTCGCACGCAGTTCCTCTTTTGTGATGTTCCAGCTGTCATCCGTGACGGGACCCTGACCTCAGTGTCTGGGCCAGTTGTGGTAGCTCTCCTGGTTTGTAAAGAGCCGTAGTGGTACGTCGCGTTCAAATCTAGAGAAAGCGTCCTGTGGCGGCATTTATTGTTCTGTAGAAAGGCCCAATTCTTCACTTCCGGAAAATCGAAAATTTGAGCCCACTGGAGCCTCGCTGACTTTTAAAACCAGATTAACGTTGTGGGGTTTCTTTTTCTTGGAAAGCTGTTCTATCCTTAGGACCTATGCTACCTTTCTCTTCTTTATAATGCGATGCCAGTCCTTTTTCTCCTTTTCCCCGAAGACTTTGTGGCTTTTCTGATTATATGGAGTTATAGAATCTATAAAATGTCTGAAAGATGCTTACCCTATAGGTATATGTCAAACTTCCATTTTGCTGTATAATTCACGACATTGCGTTTTGGCCTTTGTAAATTTTAGCTTCCATTGAGATTGTTTCCAAACCTCTTATCAAAACTTAAATGATGCACTGCATTGCAACTGTGTATGGATATTGAAATCCCAAAGTGTTTTTATTGTAATGTTTATTTACAATCAACAAGCAAAAGGTTTGGTTCAAAATGCTGTCCTAGCAATATGTTATAAGATATAAGCTTAAATAATTGTAAGTTTAAAACACTGATCTACAACTGCATCAC
This sequence comes from Laticauda colubrina, assembly GCA_015471245.1. Taxonomy (NCBI): domain Eukaryota; kingdom Metazoa; phylum Chordata; class Lepidosauria; order Squamata; family Elapidae; genus Laticauda; species Laticauda colubrina. The sequence continues at coordinate 48,318,389 of BLBF01000002.1, forward strand.
CTGTTCCAGAGAGAGGGAGTCTAAATTTTAGATGTTGCCAAGCGACAACTCCCTGCATCTCTGAGCAATTTCAAGTGCCATCTGTGAAATGAAGTATATTGGAAGAATTCAGATTTTGGTGTTAAGAAATGTGTGATTTGCATTGTGTAGCAAAAGGGTTCTGTGACTACCAAGAAAGAACTTCTTGGTACCATTACCAAGCAACCATAAAAATACTCAGATGCAAAGCTGCAAGAAAATCAAAACTTTGTGTAAAAACATTAGCTTGGGATAATTGCAATTCTAGCTTATATATGTTGCAGTTTATTTTCAGTATAATTACTTGCAGAAAAGACAAACTCAGAGATATTGCACAAAGTAGTACTGTCTGCTGAAATGTTTTATTTAATACATACACACATACAATGAATTTTAGAGTCAAGCCAGGCTTGCCACTAAGGGTAATAAGTTTTTGTTATTAATTCAATGAACTTGTGCACAGACATTTTTCCATTTACATTTGGTTCTCTTAGGCCCCCTGAACCATGATATGGTGGCATTGTTAAGGATTATAATTGCTTTTATTACAGTGATATTAGTAATTATTAATGCTTTTTATAGTATATTTAGTATAATGAATTACCTTATTGTGTAATGAATAGGTTCAAGTTGACAGAGGTAAAGTTACACATATGGATATTCAAAAATCAAGAGCAGTTGAGTAAGATTAGACAAGAAAAGGTAAGCAGTAGCTTTTCCTATTATTAGATATAGAATCAGAGTGTACTAAATATTTTTCCATGTGTATCATGCTACCATTCTATAATCACGTACCAAAGATAAACTATTTAATTTAGTCAAAGTTACTTTTGAGTAGGCACAAAAGTATTTTCTCTTGTAGACAGCAGCAGCACTGTGTATAGACACTTAAGATTTGGAGTATAGAATCCTATTTTAGTGGTATTTAACTATACTTTTAAAATATTTTAATAAGTTGTTATAGCTGAGTTTTAATCATGTGAGTTGTAAAGAAAGATAAGATCCACCAAATAGCATACTTTATGATGATAGCATAAAGTACAATATGAGAGAAAGAGGAGGAGAGAGAATTCCTATTGGATTCAGGCACAGCTTTTAGAAATTTTTCAGAAGAATCTTCCTTTCCTCAGACAATGAATGCTTACTGTTTCAGTTCTAAATTCCTGATATATTAATCCTGGTTTGATCTGTGGCAGCTCTTTATGTAACTGGAAAAAAATTCTATATGATCCTGGAGACCACTGCTTGCCAGTATAGATTATATTGTGTTATCTGTGGAATAATGGATATGATCTAAAGGACTGATTCACGTAAGGTAGCTTTCAATGTTGATAAATTTACTGTGCTTCATATGTGTCATAAAAATTTTAAAAATAGGACAAGTGATCTGTCTATCTGGGAAGAGTTAACAATGTAAACTACAATCCCATGTATACTTAGGCCATTTTTTATGTTCATTCTGAGCAGAACTGTTACTTAATTTTTTTTCATAAAAGATTAACAAGTTCTGTACAGGCATTTAGGAATACACTTTATTTTAAATTCTCAGTATAAATAAAGCATTTGAGCTGCTAGATCGGGGTATCAAATTTAAGGCCTGTGGGCCAATTCCAAGTAGGCCGTGTGGGCCAGATTTAAGGGTGCTTAAATCTGGACCGCTTGGAAATAGCAAAAGACTGCTCCGTGGCCCCACCCACCCTATTTGGGCTGGCAAAATGCTTCAGGAGGCCATCCAGACAAAAAAATGGGCCATATGGGGGCTGCAGGTGGCTTCTTGTGCCCCATTTTGGCTGGCAGGGTGCTGCAAGAGGCATCAGCCTGCGGAGGAGGACTACAATGCTGATTCAGCCCTCAAAAAAATCCAGTTTGACACTCCTATGCTAGACCATAGGATGAACTTGTGTTGTTAATGCTTGTGTGACATTATTCAGTTACTGAGATTAGAAATCTTCTACTACAGATATTCAATTTACAACCATTCATTTAGTAATCATTCAAAGTTTCAATGGCACTGAAAAATGGATTTATGGCAGGTTTTCACATTTAGGACCATTGTATCATCACCATGGTTGCATAAAATTTGGGCACTTGGCAACTGGTGTGTATTTAAGACAGTTGCACTGTCCGAGGATCATGTGATCATCATTTGTAAACCTTCCCAGCCAACTTTTGACTACTAAAGTCAATGAGAGAAGCCAGACTCATTTATCGACTACATGATTCACTTAACAACTGCAGTGATTCACTTAAAAACTGAAAAATGGAGCAAAACTTAACAATTATCTTGCTTAGCAATGGAAACTTGCGCCCAATTGTAGTTGTAAGTTGAGGACTACTTTATCATCTTTTTTTAAAACTTACAAGGATCAAAAATTGAAGACTCAAAAACAATAATGTCATATAAATGCCTAGTTAGGTTTCTATTTGTTGTGTATACTTACCTTTTGCTTCAGGGTTTCAGGTTTGTTTTTTTTAGACGTGGGGGATTGTAATATTTTAGGGATTCCACTATCATAAAAATGATTTGCAGGCCCCATGAATTTAATAATCTACAGATCATGCATCACTACTGCAGTTTTAGAACTGTTCTATTTTTTATTATACGCACCTGTAGAGAGTTGCCACAGGCTGGGAATTCTGGTAGTCCCAATACATATGAGAGCACCAGAATAAAGAAGAATGTCTTAGCAAAAGCCGTAATATCAGTAGTGACATCTGTTTTGTAAATATTATAGAACAATGTGTGAAAACCAAGTAATTAAACAGTACTATAACATACGTAAATAAGGATATCTTTAGATATGAGATGAAGAAGGTATCATTAAATATGTCTGGTGGAAGCCACTAAAAAATACTTTCAAGGGCAATATTGATCTATCTATCTATCTGCCCATCTCACTATCCAAAGCCTCTTGGGCAGCTTTTGTATTATTTAATAAGGAAAGAAGACTGGAGTAATAATTGAAATTAATATTTTTGTCCTTTTAGACATATTTTGTGTCACAAAAAGCAATCACTGTGTGTATTTGTATTGTGCAAAAAGTATTTTTGTTCAGAAAGTGTTTAGAAAGTATTTTTAAATGGTGTTTTAATGCCCATTTTACAGTCATATTTCATGTAGGTGGCTTCAGTTTTTTAGAAATTTTAACTTGAAATTAATAGAGATTTTCTGTCAGAAATACTATGCAGTATTTTTAAAAAATCAATTTAGTAATATACAGATAGCCTTTGACTTACAGCTATTTATGTAGTGACCATTCAAAGTTACAACAGCACTGAAAAAGGTGACATAAACTTTTTTCCCCTTTACGATTGTTGTAGCATCCTTGTGGTCATATGATTAAAATTTGAACGCTTAGTAACTTAGTATATATTTATATAGTGTCTCAGTGATCTTTGTGAAAATTTTAGTAATTTGTTACGGACTCTGAGTATTTCTTTTGATCTTGTCTTTGGAAAGACAACTTCTTCACCTCCTGAATAATTTCATTACATGTTTTTCTAGGCTTGTATGTATGTATCTGTTAGAGTCTCAAGTGGACAAATCTTACGATCTGGTTAAATCCTTGTGTGTCCTGAGGAGTGCTTGCTTTATGCAAAGGACATTTTATTCATAGTTTCCAATCACCACAGTAGAATTCCTTATTTTCAGCAATAAAATGTATGTGACATGGAACCAAAGTCTGAGGGGAACTGTCTAATTTGAATTGTCTCCCTTTCTTGGATGGAATTCGTTATAGTTGTTGAGTCTTGTGATTCAGTGCTCAGTAGTTGTGATAAGAGTATAAAGTTGACATTTAAAACTGATAAATGTTTAAAATTCTTTCAACAAAAAGAAATTTATTATTTCAACAGAAGGAAAATTCTATGTAATAAGAATAAAGTTAATACAAACATGTCCCTTTAATATATTGTGGTTATATTCCATTAAATTACTCTTATAATTCAATTCTATTTCATAATATCTACCAGAATATTTCTTTTGATACTCATGACTTACATGTTGCCAGAGAAGTAATTTTTTATGATTCTTACAAATCAAACTTTTCAATCAGATCAATATAAGAGTACAACCTAAAACTGATAGATTGTACTTATAGAAGTTGAATATTGTGGTAAAGTATATTTTCCCCTTTCCCCCTTTTTTACTATGTTTAAAAATAAATTAGGACCTCAGGATTAAATAGAAGTCAGACTGTGTAAAATTATCAACAATGTAGCATCTTGAATAATATTTGGTTTTGTGCTAATTCTATAATTTTTTTTTAGGCTGGATTTCAATATTGTGAAAGATATTGGAAAAAGTAGCAGTCTTCAGAAAATTTTAATTAAATGTCACTAGCTTCACATAGGTAGCTTTACTTCAGGATAGACATAGTTCACTTTTAAGGACGAGAAATGTAGTCAGTTGTTCTTGGAACAAGCATGAAAAAATATTTTTCAAATGTTTATCAATATCATTTTTATTAGCATTTATATGATAGATTTGAAGATGATAAAATAATTTTAGGTGTCTTTATGGCAATAGGTATATTTAATTTTCAATGTGTTTTACAGGGCGGGGCTCTTGATTTACTCAAGGAACTTAAGAATATGCCCATGACGCTGGAACTGTTACAGGTATGCTTTTTTTTTCCTGCAAAAATACTGAAATTGATTATGCTATAAACACAGAGATGCAGAAACTAACTTCATTAGTGTGATATTTTGGATTCCTTACAAAGAGAAAATGATTTTTCAGATATTAATTTCAAATGTAAATGCTATAAATATATTGATAAGGAAAAATATATTTGGTTATGATTATTGAATCTTGTTAATAGATTTATGATGCTTATACAAGTAGTCCTCGACTTACGACCACAATTAAGGCCAGAATTTGTGTTGCTATGACATATGTTAAGTGAGTTTTGCCTCATTTTATGACATTTCTTGCAAAGGTTGTTAAGTGAATCACTGCAGGTAGTAATTTAGTAATACAATTGTTAAGTGAATGTGCTTCCCCATTTGCTTGTTAGAAGGTTGCACAAGGTGGTCACATAATTCGGGAACACAGCAACTGTCATAAATATGAGTCAGTTGTCAAGTGTCTGAATTTTGATAATGTGATTTTGATAATGTGATTTTTCACACAACTACTGCAGCATGCTCATGCTCACATTTTGATAATGTGAGCATGAGCATGCTGTAGTAGTTGTGTGAAAAATCACAAGTCATTTTTTTCCAGTGATGTAATTTCAAACAGTCGCAAAATGAATTGTAAGTTGAGTACTACCTGTATATCCTGTGATTGTCTTCAGTGATTGTCTCATGTCTTGGAGTTGTGTATTTATTTATTTATACATTTATATGCCACTTAACTTTCAGTGACTCTGGGCAGTTAAAATAGTGTGTGTGTGTGTATTATGTAATGTATGTATGTACATGTGTGTATGTGTATGTATGTAAGTATAAAAAATATTCCACAAAATGTAGAAAGCTGATAAAATATGCATATAATTTTTTTCATAAAATCAGAATATGATTTCATAATTGAGTTATGATTTCTATCTCATAAAACATTTAAAGGAAAGCTACAGTAGTTGCCTCAATAGATCACTATGAAGAGATCTGTCACTTTGGTGACTGAAATTGCAAATGAGGTGATTAGAGAATTTTTCAAAGGAGTAAAAGTATAGAATTCACTTAAGACATCTATTTTCTCCAAAATATTTTTAGGAGTAGGGGGGTTTAATGGCATATATGCAGTACTTCATTTTGCAGATACCTGTCATTGATCTTAACTATTTTAATTTTCAGTCCACAAGAATTGGCATGTCTGTGAATGCAATTCGGAAACAAAGTACAGATGAAGAAGTTACATCTCTAGCAAAATCTCTCATTAAATCATGGAAGAAATTGTTAGGTACAGATGCACTAAGCTTTTGCATTTTATCATTGTTAGATGATTTTTAAATTAATCTAAACGTTAGCTCCTTTTCTGGATCTTGTATATCCAGTTTTTTTCTTATGATTTTTGGCTGTGGTGAATGAAACTATAGCATACCTTAAGAGATATTCCTTCTTGATCATTCTATATGCTACTGTACTTAGTTGATCTGTGGAATATGTTTGCAGTTGGGGGGGGATGGATATCCTGGAAAATTCTCAAGTATTTATTATGTGCATTAGACAATTTAGAATGGTTGAAGCATGGGGAAAAGAGCATTTGAAATGTACATTCTTTTAAAAAATTACCTTCAAACATAATGCAGTGAGGCTATAGTGAAAACTTAAAATATAAACAAAGATTTTTTACAACGAAGTACTAAAATATAATATATTTAGGAAACTGCATAAGAAAGATAACAATCTAATAGTTATTAATAATCTAGCATTTTGAAGATGGATCAGTAAATTATAGAAACCTATTTTAAACTATTCTTATTACAGTAACCTTTCATTAAACTTTAAAAAAGACCCTGGGATTAACAGTGTTGATGAATCTATCTTGCAAAATTATCTGAAAAATCTAGAGTTTGTCAAGGTTGATGTGAATAACAAGGATCTTAGCTAGCCTATAACCAGAATGATGTAAATTGTATTATGTAACATGGAGATTAGGATAATATTCATGAGATAATTATTTCCTTTGTAATCCAACTTTTACTTTTTACTTGGATTCTTGATTCCTTAATGATAATACATTTTTCTGTCTTCAAGAGTTTTCCTGTGATTAGTTTTTTCTTGGTTTTATTCCCTGTATTTGCCTTATACTTTAAGCTACTATGACATACAAAATTTCATCCATCTACCATGGAGAGAGGGGTTCAGTGAGCTGTTTCAGAGTTGCTACATTGGGAGAGAGAAATGTAACACTTTTACCCACAGATTTATTTCTTACGTATCCCCCTTTAGCTACAATTTGTGAGAAAACATACTCGTTTTCTACCTGTGGAAAAGAGCAGTTTAGAATAGATATAGATTTAAAAAATAGCAGCAGGAGCTCTCCTTGCCTTTGAATGTTCTTTATGATGATAAAATTATTTTCATTTTTTTAAAATTAAGAATTAGAAAAGCTGATTGTGCCTCTCTGATGCTTGTTGGCAGGTCCCAGTTATGTATAGTGTTATGTGTCATCTTGAGATTAGACAAAACTAAATAGTTAAGTAGAATGAAATGGCTACTTAAAGGGCAAAAGAGAAAGAACAGGAAGCAAAGATTTATCTGACCTGTTCTTATAAAGTTAATTGGTTAATCAGATATAATTAATTACTTAAATTCATTCATTGCTGCACAGGCATTCCCTAAACTTTTATTTATCTTGGATTGACATCCCCTTATTTCATCAACTGAATTATTATTGCTTTTTTGTATTATATATGCATTTTAGATGGACCATCAAATGACAAAGAATCTGAAGACAAGAAAAAAGAATCAGCATCATCTTCACAAAACAGTCCTGACGCAAGGGAAGAAAGGTATATCTTACAACCTTTTTGCTTAAATGGTAGAAGACAACTAACATTAACTCATTGTAATGTTTACAAACTTAAAATAGTACAAACTCAAGGGTAATATTAAAGGATATGATGAAATAATGTATGGAAAAAAGATTACAGAATAGTCTTATACCATGTACAGTACATTTAACACTTGGTTAGGTGAAATCCTGTCAGTTTAGATTGGAATATTTAAGTCAGAAATAATCATTATGTACAGAGATAAGACTTCATTCTTGTATTACTTTTAATACTTGGGATTGATGAAATATTTATTTCTGCATTTATGAATTTCATTATACAAATGAAAATAAATTTAATACTGGAGTTTTTTGTTCATTGATTTACATATTTTAAAGGGTCATTTGGTCAGTAAAATTAGTGTCTGGGTGGATGATAAAGAGGGTCTAAATCATACCTCGTGGGCCCTGCTGATTCATAGTGAAACAAAACAAAAAAAAGTGTTTATCTGTTGTCTATTTAGCAGTTCCAGTAGCAATTCAAACAACAAGAAAGAGGATTCTAACATTTCAACAGACACATATATCTCTTCTTTTCCCCGGGCTCCAAGCACATCTGATTCTGTACGGATGAAATGCAGAGAAATGTTGGCAGCAGCCCTTAAAACAGGGGGTAAGAATTATATTACTGTGCTATATTTACTTTTCATTTGACTCCATATTTTCTTTCTGGTTTTATTTAATACAAAATGCAAGGCTATTAAGAAACCAGCTGTGAGATTATATTAAGTGCATGATGAAAAACATTTTTAGAGGATCCTCTACATGTTGCAGTATGTGTGCTTATTATTTTTTAGTCACTGTGAATTTGTCATATTTCTTTTTGAGAATGGCCTTAAGTATTCTTAGCCCTGAACTGATAATTGTTCCAATTTAAATTTACAGTTAAGTAGATTGGATACACATCCGATATTACAAAAAGAGAAGTTTTGTGTCAGTACTGTAGAAAGTCTTTTGCTGATCTAAAGTTAAAAGTTACACCAAAAAAACAGTAGAGAAGTGAAGTGAAAAATGACCTAGTAAAAAAATAACCTAGTGAAGTGCTTCGACCAGTTAATGGAAGTCTTAGAAAGTTATTTTCAAATTCAAAGAAGGAAGTGTAAAAGAGAACCAAAAGAATTGACTTTCTTTCAATTCTAGAAATAAATAGCTTACAGTTTAACAAATTAAGGATCTAAATGAAATATTCAAGATGATGGTTATTATCTTTAAAACCCTATGTATGGTATAGGGCAGTGGTGGCTAACCATTTTGGGTTCCTGTGCCTAAAATTGCATGCGTGCTTGCACATGCGTGTTCACATGCCAGCACCCAGAAGGCAATACGCATGGCCCTCCATGCCCCCTGCACATGCACACGCGATCTACCCTGCCACTCCCCCTACCTGTACTGGGTATGTTTGCGCCTCCCAGCTGAATTTTGGCCCGCTTGAGGCCTTTTTTTGGCCTCCCAGAGGCTTGGAAATAGAGGAAGTGACAAAACAGGCCTGTTTTTTGAGCTCCAAAGGTTGCAGAGGCTTCCCTCGAGCCTCTAGGAGGCTGAAAAAGGCCTCAAACAGGCTGAAAACCAGCTGGGAGGTGCACACATGCCCAGTGAGGTAAGTTTGGCTGGGGCTCGCTTGCCCGCACAAATGGCTCTGTGTGCCATCACGGGTATAGGGCCTACGCTACCTATCTTCTTCACTTTCTGCTCATCTGATACAATGTTGCAGAGTGGTATGCTTTGGGTCATCCCAATTAAATGATATTCTCTTTTAATACCTGAGAAATTCACCTGCCTTCTGGAATGAAGTGGAATCGATATGCTTCCCACCCTAATGTTCCTGAAGGCTTTGAAAATCTATTTACCCAAGCCTTGGAGTACGGTGGATGGAATTTGTGATGTTTTATGTTTGGATTGTTGTTTGGATTGCCAGCTTGTGATTATTTTACAGTTATTTTTGTATTTTTTTTTTCTGTCTTGTTTTTATGATACTCTCTAGTTGTGAAAAGAATCTGCAGTTATAGTGCTGTATAATTTGGAGCACATTTTACGAAGTGTAATTTTATTTGAATCTAAATATATCTTTATAATCAGGTTACAAAAAACTGATTCCCAATTAATTTATTTTTCAGATGATTATATTGCTATTGGTGCTGATGAGGAAGAACTAGGTTCTCAGATTGAAGAAGATATCCTTTCTAATATAATGAAAGTTCTACCTTATTCTGTAGTTTAATTCTTAACCTCTTTTAAAATATTTTGTTCAATTTTTTGTGGGTTCCTATGGTTGTTTACATCAGTCTGTATTGCGTTCTAATATATTTACATTTTTATAAACTTTAATAAAGTAAATTAGAACAGATATTTTTTAAACAAATTGTATGGTAGAAAGAGGATATATTTAAAATATGTTTAGAAGTTTGTATAGATTTTGTTAATAACAGGGCAATACCTTGGAGATAGCTGCGATTATTAAAATATTTTAATATTAAAATATGCCATTAAACATTGCTTTTGTATATATTTAATTCATGTAAGCAAGACAAACTTGATAGTTTGTGGCTAATATAAATTTAGTTAAGTTTCTAGATATGTATTGCTCTTATTAATTAAAAATAGCCAATTATAAAATGTGGTCAAATATATGTAAAATAAATGAATTCTGTGTTTTACACATTATTTCCTTAATTCATGAATACCTATATTTCAGGAGCTAAAAAATACTGACATGAAATATAAAAATAGAGTGCGCAGCAGGATAGCAAATCTTAAAGATACAAAAAATCCTAATTTAAGAAAAAATGTTTTATGTGGAAATATATCTCCTGATAGATTTGCTAAAATGTCAGCAGAGGTAATAAAAATTCAGCATATTACAATTTTTATTTTTTTAATCTAAGATACAAGTATGAATCCATATTTAGTTGACACACAAAAACATTTACATATCTCGGTTGAAAATAGTATCAGAGTCTTCCTGCCTACTTGATTTGTTTAAGCAAAAGTCTATGACTTTTTGTGTTTCCAAAATAAAAATACAGTATTATCTGTACTTTAGAAAAAAAATCAGAATGTATTGTTAAATTATATGATATAATTTAAAAGTATTTAAATTTATACGTTGCATGTTTTAGCAACATAGAAGGCTATAATTTACTGCTGTCAAGTCTCCATAGAATAGCACAAATGGATGAAACAACATATGTTTTGCATGCAATCATTGGTTCAGTTCCTGGCATCTCCTGATATGGCTTGGAGAAGCTTCTACTTGAAATCTTGAAGACCTACTTTCAGTTGATGTAGATATTATTATGCCAGAAAGATCACTCCTCTAACTGGGTATAGTGTCAAGTTAATAGTTAAGTTTGAGCTCAACTTCCTGGAAGTGATAATACAATTTTTCTTGGCAATCATACAGAGCCCTTTGCCATTGCCTTTTCCTCCATTTTTTTGACTTTTCGGAATAGCTTAAAACCCAGATGGTCCTTAAGAGCCCAAGTTAGGCTATCATATCTATGGTAAAAAACAGAAGATGGCAGCAGAGAGATCAGAAATCTTAAATCTATGATGCTTCCTAATTTGGTTGCCTATATTGTATATTAAAATAGGATTTTATGAATTCATTGCTTAGTAATGGAAATTCTTGTTCCAATTGCCATTGTAGTACTACCTGTATATATAATTAGATTATGTTGAAGCTGTTCACTTCAACTATTTGAAGAGTATACTTTTTCCTGAAGGCCGCTATGGAGAATAAATCATTTAAAAGTTATATATAATAACAAAACTATTGTACAATACTTAAGATACATGGCCTCTGTTATATTTTAAGATAGCAGCCAATCAGTATCTTTTGATAGCACTTAGAGGGTGAGGTACAAGAATGATTTCTGTACCTTAAACTGGATTTTCAGTAAAATAAATTGTCATTTTTGTAAGCCTCCAAAAGGAACCTGATAATCCAATATAGAGAATAATCTAATATTATCTAATAAGGTTAATGCATATATAATAAATATTAGTAATACTTTCACAAATTAAAGGTTAAAAATATTATGCCTAGTAAATAAAGTGTATGTGTGTGTATTCAAAAAGTGTAAAATTAATATGATTTTTTTTATGTGTGTTCACTGTAGGAGATGGCAAGTGATGAGTTGAAAGAAATGAGGAAGAACCTTACCAAAGAAGCTATAAGAGAACACCAGATGGCGAAAACAGGAGGAACACAGACTGATTTATTTACCTGTGGTAAATGTAAAAAGAAGAACTGTACTTATACCCAGGTATATCAGTTGTATCTAAGCTGCATTCAACATTTGCGATTGTGTGAAATACATTAAATAATATGCTCACAGCATATTATAAGGAACCAACAAGGCAGGAAAAAGATCCAATTCACTTAACAGTTCAAAAGTATCTTGTTTTATACATACTCTGGTTTGTGATTTAGACATTTCTATATGCTCTCTACAGTATTAGCTTTTGGAGTTAGTAATTTTTATCTATCAATCTATCTATCTCCATTCACCCACCTATCTCTTTTTGAAATATAATTTTCACAATTTTTTTGACTGTCTTGGGATACAGTATATTTTTCAAGTAGTTAAAGCATTACAATAATCTATAATTGATCTCTCAAAATGGTGCGTGTTCTTTGATGTTTAGCTTTTCTCTCTTCACATCAAATTTAACATTAAATCTTAACTCCCTATTTAACCTGTATTTCCAGTATCAGAAGGCAAAGGCCCAAATGAATGTTTTTGCTAGACACTCATAACCAAATAAGATATGGAAAACTGCTTTTGAGAGTAATGACTGGCAAAATATAGTCTTCTTAGTATTGCCAGATTTTAAGTTCTCTTATCACTGGCTATCCTGACTAGAGAAGTTAAAACTTCATCTGTCACAGAGGTATACTAGAAAGAATCTTAGCTGTTAAAGAAAAGGATTGTGGGTTCACTTAATATTTCATATGAAAATTATAAATTAATATTTTGGACTAAAGTTGTAATATTGAATTAAAAGTTAGTTTTAGCATACATTACTAAACAACCAAAAGAATAACCATGATTAAACGAACTGGACTTTTATATCTGAATAAATAATTCAAAATGCTGGTTTTGATCATAACAATTCTTAACCTATTTAGGATTAGGTTACCTGAAGCAGCACCTTCTCTATGTACCTACTCAAACCTTAAAATTTTCCAGTAAGGCCCTTCTCCAGTTGCCCCACCAAAGAAGGCAAGATGGGTTTCTACAAGTTAGAGAGGTTTTTTTTCTGAGATGGCATCCAGTTATGGAATTCCCTCCCAGTGAGTTTTGTCTGATATCCACATTGGTATCATTTTGACACCAGGTGAAGAGCTTTGCATTTTCTTCGGCTTTAAAAATGACTTTTAATTGTATTTTAATTCATATTTTTTGACATTTTCAATATTCATCTTGCAGCTGACTGGTTTCTACGGTGTTTTCATTTTGTGTTTAACTCAATTTTATCATACATGCTTTTATTCAAACTAATGTGTTATATTGTGACTAGAGAGTTTTGGCTTTTGGATGGGTTAATTACTTTAATCAGTAGATCAGATTGTACTGTTGTAGTACCACAAAATAAGAAAATTATATAACTAGCCAAATCACATTGCTATTTTCTGTTTGTTTTGGGGTTTTTGTTTTTTGTTTTGGTAGGTTCAGACCAGAAGTGCCGATGAACCTATGACAACATTTGTTGTATGCAATGAATGTGGAAACAGATGGAAGGTAAAAATAACTAGCTTTGTTTGTATTTTGTGCAGCATTGTTTCTTTTTTAATGCTAAAGTTTTGGTTTTATTAAGCATTTGTTTCATTGTTCTATATATATTTAACCAGAAAACAAAGCACCCTAAAATTAAAAGAGAAAAAGATGGGAATCAAATATCATAATTTTGTGGTCAAATTTTGCCAAATGTTGCATAAGTAATAAGAGAGGAAAACTAAAGTAGCAAGATTTCTAAAACTTATTATATACAGATTGTATTGTCAGAAGATTTTAACTTTTTCTATTGGAAAAAATAAACTTAACTTGATTACTGGTTTACATTTGCTCTAAGAGGAACCCTTTTTAAAAAAAAAAAAACAGAATTTAGACAGTAATATATTTATTTTAATAAATATATAACAGCAATAAAATAAACAATAGTAAATACACAAAGTGGATTTTTTTTCATAGTTACCATTCTGGGATATATCTTTTTTAAAGAGGATTATGCATATGAAATTGAATGTAAAACTGATATATGTAATCCAAGAAAAGCAGATTTAACAGATCCTCTATGTTTTTGAATTAAGTGCTCAAAATTGAAGTGAATGTTGATATAAATCCTGATGTTAAATCAGAATACTCCAGATGTGTCCAAAAGTAAAATATACACATTTGCAGTCATAGAAAACAAATGAAGTGAACCTCCGTATATGTGCCTATCTCATAAATATTTATTTTCTTTTTACAGTTCTGCTAGAAGAAGAAATTGTTGGACCAGTTAAAAATAATATTATAATTAGCTTTAAGAACTAGGTAAAGCATCCAATTACTTGCAGAGATGTTTTTGTTTGTTTGCTTCCTTTGAAGCAGATAACTCTGAAATTAGATTTTGTTTTTGACATGACCATCCCTGTAGTTAATAGTCAGAGCCAGGATGCTTAATTGTATGGTGTAATATTTTTTCCATTTTTATAAGCAACTCTACATTAAACTTTTATCAATGAAATTTGGGTAACTGTTTTTTTCTTAATTTTATAAACAATTTATTGTACTTATTTGCTTTTGACATACATGGTTGAATTTTTTTTTGTAAAATTCACAATGTCATACTCCATTTGAATCACTTCAATGTGTTAAAGCATTAAAGTTTTTCATTATACTAACAAAATAATCCATGTCTAGTGTGGATAGGTACGCTGTATAAATCATTTTTGCAATTCATCATGGTATTTCCTGTTCCATAACATACAAAAAGCTTTTTTGTATTGTCAAACTTCAAATAGTTTTGAAATTTGTACTGATATACCCCTACTATTATACAGCATAAAATATGTGCAGTATTTTTATATTAATGAATTCTAGTCTACCTTTTAATGTATTGATTTGATCTGTTTTGTTTGGTCTCTTGTTTTCCAAACATGACCAAAAACATTATGTAATTTACCAATCACACAGACATTTGGCAACAATACATTTTACTGAAAAATAGTCTTGAATGAATCCTAGATCTCAGAGGTCAGAAATAAAACTGTAAATTTTCTCCATAAGTTTTGGTTGTGTGTTGTTTTTCAAATTTTGTCTTTAAAATATTTGATAAAAGTGATTTTGAAAAATAAAAATATTGTTGAAAAAATTACAAAATATAATCTGAATTAAGATGGAAGTGCTCTTAATGGGTACAAGTGTGTATTTACTGCATTTAGCCCAGGGATCCCCAACCTTTGGTCCATGGACCAAGCTTATCTGCAGCTTTTCAGAAACTATACTGCACAAACAAGCAAAACTTCATCTGCAGGATGCACGTGAAACCATGCAGCACGTGAAACCACACCCCCTCCAGTCTATGGAAAACCTGTTTGCATGAAACTGGTTCCTGGTGCTCAAAAGGTTGAGGATAGCTGATTTAAACAACATATCAAAGACTTGGAAGCCCGCAACAAAATCAGTCTGCTTTTCCTAATAATGTATTTTTTGAGCAATCAAACTTTTTAAACCAGCAAGATATAATTAATTGTCATCATATAATTGTCTCCAGATTCTGAAGGGCACTAATTTTAGCATGCTGCAATGCACTTCCCATAGCTCAGGAGTCTGCAACCTTAAACGCTCAAAGAGCCATTTGGACCCATTTCCCACAGAAAAGAAAACACCGGGAGCCAATAAATTAACCAGTGCGACTGGGTGGGTGTAGCCAACTCAATGTTACTTGGTCCCACCCAGTCACCTCCTGCTCTGGAATATGGAGCGAGTCTCTGTCCCCCGCCAGCCCCCTTACCTTCTCAGGCCAAGCAGGGAAGAGTCAGCCAGTGGTGGGATCAGCTGACAGGGTGCAGCAGCAGAGGGCCGAAAGAGCCACAGGTGGCTCCAGAGCCTCAGGTTGCAGACTCCTGCCATAGCAGTTTTGGAGACCTAACAAAATAATTCAATACAAGCTCAGACTGTGCCCCTGATGATAAAATACCCAGGAAACACCCCCCCCCTTTTCTTACATACAATTGTTATCAGATCAGTACAATATAATTTCTTTGTAGCTAAATTTTTTTATACTGTGCAAAATTAGCCAGACTTTGACTGCCTACTGACAATTCACCAGTAATTGTTACATTTTGTCTTTCTTTTTTCTATTATTATAAACTTATATTCATTAAACATAAAACTCAAATCAACTGAACATTTAAAAATGTATCACAAATATTGACTGGATATGGAATGCTGCCAGCATCCTGGATATCAACCAAGTATGTTCTTAAAATGTATATTCTGAGTAGCGCAGTCTTTTGCAGCTCCACTGGCGCTAAAGCAGGAAGTTGCAACTTCTTAATGTACACTGCTCAAAAAAATAAAGGGAACACAAAAATAAGATATCCTACATCTGAATGAATGAAATATTCTTATTAAATACTTTGTTCATGACATAGTTGAATGTGCTGACAACAAAATCACATAAAAATTATCAATGGAAATCAAATTTAGCAACCCAGGGAGGTCTGGAGTTACACTCAAAATTAAAGTGGAAAAAAACACTACAGGCTGATCCAACTTTGGTGTAATGTCCCTAAAACAAGTCAAAATGAGGCTCAGTAGTATGTGTAGCCTCCACGTGCCTGTATGACCTCCCTACAACGCCTGGGCATGCTCCTGATAAGGTGGTGGCTGGTCTCCTGAGGGATCTCCTCCCACACTTGGACTAAAGCATCTCCTAACTCCTGGACAGTCTGTGCTGCAATGTGGCGTTGGTGGATGGAGCGAGACATTATGTCCCAGATGTGCTCAATTGGATTCAGGTCTGGGGAATGGGTGGGCCAGGCCATAGCATCAATGCCTTCACCTTGCAGGAACTGCTGACACACTCCAGCCACATGAGGTCCAGCATTGTCGTGCATTAGGAGGAACCCAGGGCCAACCACACCAGCATACGGTCTCACAAGGGGTCTGAGGATCTCAGTACCTAATGGCAGTCAGGCTGTTGAGCACATTGAGGGCTGTGCGGCCCCCTAAAGAAATGCCACCACACACCATTACTGACCCACTGCCAAACCAGTCATTGTGGAGGATGTTGCAGGCAGCAGAACATTCACAGCATCTTCCAGACCTTGTCACGTCTGTCACGTGCTCAGTGTGAACCTGCTTTCATCTGTGAAGAGCACAGGGTGCCAGTGGCAAATTTGCCAATCTTGGTGTTCTCTGGAAAATGCCAAACATCCTGCACAGTGTTGGGCTGTAAGCACAACCCCCACCTGTGGACGTCGGGCCCTCTTACCACCCTCATGGAGTCTGTTTCTGACCGTTTGAGCAGCCACATGCACATTTGTGGCTTGCAAGAGGTCATTTTGCAGGGCTCTGGCAGTGCTCCTCCTGTCCCTCTTTGCACAAAGGCGGAGGTAGCGGTCCTAATGCTGGGTTGTTGCCCTCCTACAGCCTCCTCCACATCTCCACATCTCCACATCTCCTGATGTACTGACCTGTCTCCTCGTACCTCCATGCTCTGGACACTACGTTGACAGACACAGCAAACCTTGCCACAGCTCGAATTGATGTGCCATCCTAGATGAGTTGCACTACCTTAGTCACTTGTGTGGGTTGTAGACTCCATCTCATGCTACCACTAGAGTGAAAGCACCACCAGCATTCAAAAGTTCAAAAGTGACCAAACCATCAGCAAGAAAGCATAGGAACTGAGAAGTGGTCTGTGGTCACCACCTGCAGAACCACTCCTTTATTGGGGATGTCTTGCGAACTGCCTACGCTTTCCACCTGTTGTCTATTCTATTTACACAACAGCATGTGAAATTGATTGTCAATCAGTGATCAGTGTTGCTACCTAAGTGGACAGTTTGATTTCACAGAAGTGTGATTGACTTGGAGTTACATTGTGTTGTTTAAGTGTTCCCTTTATTTTTTTGAGCAGTGTATTTTGCAAAATTCTCGGACATGATACCAAGTGCCCCGATGATGGGTATCACTGTTACATGTTTCATCCATAATCGTGTAGTTTCGATGGCTAGGTCACGATATTTCTTGATTTTTCCCAGTTGTTTTTGTTTGACTCCGGCATCTCCTGGTACAGTGATATCAATAAATTGTACTTTGTGATTTTCGACAACTCTGATATCTGATGTGTTCCAAATGAAGATCTATCTGTATTTGAAAGTCCCATAAGATCTTCTTCTTATTTTCAATTATTATTATTGTTGTCAATCTTCAATTCGATTCACAGTCTGGGATTGGTAAAAACTTGGAACAGTTCAAGTCCTAACAAAGGAATGTTAAGGTACTATCTGAATAGATAGGCAGTTCCAAGTAGTATGTTTTTTTGCAAAGTAAGGATCGCTTAAAAAAAAAACCAACTTGAAATAATGATAGTTTTCACCTCTCAAGCCCTGTGGTATATTCATTTGATGACAATAAATTTTATTTTTTGTGATGGTAAATCTGGATCTTACAAATGCTGTGTGTCAAGGACACTAAAATTTGTCGACACACTCAGAAATGTTTCGCCTGAGTTCATTTCAGGACAAACTGAAAATCCCTATACAGGGATTTGGCCTATGTGTCAATACTTTAACGCTAACTGAATGAATTTACTTTTACATGATGATTCCATATGTATTAAGTTCACAACAGCAATTAGAGATGTTATTCCTTACAACTAGGAACTTGATGTTGAAAATGCTTCTCTAACACCGGATCATATTGGTGGTTGAAATCTGGTTCATGTTCATTAGAGGTTCATTTTTATTTTGAAACAATATTGAGTGGAAATGATAGGAATATGCTTAAATGCTCAGCATTACAATTGTTCTGCTTTTCATTACAACATTCACTTTTTGAACAAAATGGGTCAAGCTGCCAAATAGTGAGTACAGCTCCAGATCCTGTGTTTAATTCTGGAACTATTATCTTTGCTATATGTAAATTAGAGATTTTTCTTTTTGTTATACTTTTGATTTAGTTAGAAGAGTTTAAAACTTATTTGATTATAAGGTCCTTCTGACCTAGCCCTTCCATTTAATTTACTTTTTTCGCCCTTTAAGGTAACTGCTGCAGTTATCTTTTACATTCAACAGTTCAGTAATATAACTTTAATTCCATATCCATGTATGTTGCTAGTCCATATTGTGATGATTTCTGATGAAATAATAATATTTTCACTAAAACTGTGACACTGACTCTATTTTAATCTTCCCTAGGGAAAAAAAGATTGTGCAATAACAGCATAGAGTACTGTCTTTATATGTTTTATTTAGTTACAAACAAATGTTGTACAGGCAACATATTCTTTCAATTGCAGTTTTCTGTGTGATTATCTGTGAACAAGATCCACTATACTGAGTCATACCCCTGAGTATATATAATAACACAATATTATAATTTTATATATTATATATTAAAAATTACACATTTTTCTGAACTTTTACATCAATTTCCTCTCATGCCTTTAATATTTATGAAATATTATATTTCTTAATTGCAATATATTTTGAAGGAAACTATATACTTATTTTTATCTCCCATGATGCGTATGTAATAGTGCCTGGAAATAATCTATTCATGTCACTAGAAATTAATATGGATTTGATAGCATTTTGTCAGTCATCCAAATGGTAATAGGGAGGGAGAATGACAGCCAAAATTATATACAGAGATACTTCTATGCAACTCAACAATACTGTGGAACATGTTTTCTCGAGACATACAGTTACAATTGGTTTTATTTACATACTAGAGTAATGGAACTTATGGTCACAGTTGAAATATCAGCTTTGTTCTGTATCTTCTCCCTTGGCACTTTGTGGTTTTCTTTTAATAAATTTTCTTATTTTAAAAAAGGGAGTTAACATGGAAAAATAAAACACATCTTCAGCTTGGTGCATTGAACAGAAAAGTAAATGAGTTATTTTATCCCAATGGAGAGAAGCCTAACAATGTTTTTGTTTTGCAGTCCCCAAATGGGAATACTGATTATAGGCTGGAAAAGAAGAAAAGTAACATGTCAATCTACTCTATTCTATTTTAATGGATTTGTTTATTTAATACAATCAGGTTTTTTTTTTTTGCTTTTAAATGTTATTGTTCTTTTACATTTTTAAAGACAAAATTGATCATGACATTACAGCACTGTAGCATTATTATACATATCCATCTTTTGTAGATATTTACATTAATATATTATATGATTATATACATTTATCTATAGTTTTTTTTATCTTAACTTTGTTTCCTATTTTCCAGCCGATTATACCTCATATACTAAATTTCATGATATTCCGAGTCTTCTTTATCTTTTAATTTTAGAGTCAGTCTATCTATTTCAGCACAGTCCAAGATTTTTTTGAATTACCAATTCCTCAGAAGGGATGTTGTTGTGTTTCCAACATTGTGCATATGTTATTCGCCGCAGTTAATAAGTGTAATAAAATATATTTAATCTTTTTCTTGTGTTTCTTTTTAAATATTCCTAACATGAATAGCTCAGGTTCAAATTCTATTTGTTCTTTTACTATTTCTTGTAACCAGTGCCTAATCTTTGAGCTTTGGGACAGGACCACCACATGTGGTGGAAAGTGCCTTGTGCTTTTTTACACTTCCAGCATGCCAGGTTCATGTTGGGATACATTTTTGCTAATTTCATTGGGAGTATGTGCCATCGGTGGAATATCTTATAGATATTTTATTTATAGGCCTATGATCTTGTTAATTTATAATTCCGGTTCTGGTTCTGCCATCGGTCGAATATCTTATAGATATTTTCTTTATAGGCCTATGATCTTGTTAATTTATAATTCCGGTTCCAATTTTTTCCCCCAATCTGCTAGATCTATATTATGTCCTATATTTTTGGCCCATGCTATCATACAACCTTTCACTATTTCTTCTTCCAAATTAATTTCTAATAAGTATTTATACAATTTTGTAATACATTTCTCCTTAGGGCCTGTTAGAATTCTGTCTAATTGTTGCAATTCTGTATAAATTCTATAGTCTTCTACATCTTTTTTATAGCTATTTTGCAGTTGGAGGTACGGCCACCAGTCTATGAATATTCCTTGTTCTTTGAATTCCTGATTTGATTTTAACTTCCCCTGATTGTCTAAAACTTCTTTATATTTTGCCATTTTACCTATATCCAAATTATTGGGATGTATCATGGCTTCCATTGTAGATAACCATATCGGAATTTTCATGTAATGTCTCTTCCTAATTTTATTCCAGATTTGTATCAGGGAATCTCTTATGAAGTGTCTATGGAAATTAATTTCTTAATTTCCTTTTCTCATAAGAAGGCATGCCATCCACTTTGTAAGGCCTAATATTTTATTGTTTAAGTTAAACCATTCTTTAATCCAAGTCAAAGCTGCTGCCTTATGATAAAGCTCCCAATTCAGGATGTTTTTTTGCTTCATGTGGCCATAAAAAACATCAACAGAGAATCCATAATTAAATCTATTTCTGAAAAGAAAAGGCATTAATCTTTTATTTATTGCTATTTGCTAGAGGATATTTCATACCCAATAAGAAACAGTTATTGAGGAAGTTTTTCATATATTTTTATATTAATATAAATTGAATGGAGGCGATTCTGGGAACCTGCACATATTTTTCCATTACATATATTTTGCCTTAAAGGTGATTGTTTTTTAAACATTTTTAAAAATTTCTTTTGTAGATTTAATCAAAATTTAGTGAATATTTCTTTACTCAGTGAAATTTACATAATCTTTTTGTTGGCACAGAATTTAACTCCATTTTCTTTCATTTCTCAGGCTCTGGAGGATAAAGTTCAGTATGAGATTTTTCCTTACAACTTTGCAACAACTCTGATATGAATTGTTTCAATATTCAAAATATCTTATTAGTGGCATAGTATGGGTTATACAATGAGAAGAATGGAAAGAACTGAGATCTATTTGATCAAGTAGTTCACTTATCCTTTGCCATATCCCTGATGCAGGGGAAAAATATAATAATTCATTTTTAAAACAAGAAAAATACTGGAAACAGTGCTGACTCCATGCTTCTAGTCTCTCACTGATAGGACGCCTGGATAGTGAAGCACTGCAGACAGATCGTAGAACTGTTATTAAAGCTGTGTAGGCATTTCAGAATTTTACTACAGTGCATATTCCTGCTACTAACATTTTTTTCTATATATCTTCCATCAGCACATATAATTTAGGTAGATCTACTTAAAATTCAGAAAATAATGTGAAATTTTAGAATTTGTAAACTTTGGAACACTGTTACCATTGTATTAAGATACATTTGTTACTGAATTACTGTTATGCAATCAGCCTGTTGACTCTAAATTCCATATTAATGGATTGTAGGTCAATGTTTTATTTGTGTAGGTAGGTAGTTAGATACAAAATAAATTTGTTTAAATTCTATGATTCAGTAGATTTTTGAAAATGTGAAACAACTAACTGTTTGTAAATAGCAGAGTTCACAAACCGAGGGTAGGAATCTCTGAGCATCAACATATAAACTTGGAATTGTGCTTCATCAAAAGTATGTATCGATGGTTCCATTATGTTCCGGTTAATAATTCCTCTTGTTCTGGAGTCCAGACTGACCTGTTAATAAATGAATTTATTAAAAAGTTCAGTAATATCCTTCCTCAATGTTGCTAACAATGGGAACAAATCGATAGTTTCACAATAGGTCTGAAAAAATTTTAATAACTGGAGGGCATTCTAATACCACTAAAACATTTGACAATGCTCTACTTTCTTTTCAGTCTTTAATTTAAAATCCACAGCTTTTGTTTTTCCTTGAAGAAAGACAAACAAAAGGTTTTTTTTTTCAAATGCTTAGCATTTGAAGGATATCCAGTATGAATTTAAAACAGATCTGTATGTTTTGGAATCCATTATACTAAGGCCATGATGGCGAACCTATGGCACGCATGCCAGAAGTGGCATGCAGAGCCATTTCTCCAGGCATGCCAGCCATCGCCCATTGCTCTTCTGGGTTCTGGCGCACATGCATGCCAGCCAGCAGGTCTTTGCACACGCTAGACTGCTGGAAACTGAAAGAGCAGCTCCTGGTGCGCGCCTAT
Organism: Laticauda colubrina; assembly: GCA_015471245.1. Taxonomy (NCBI): domain Eukaryota; kingdom Metazoa; phylum Chordata; class Lepidosauria; order Squamata; family Elapidae; genus Laticauda; species Laticauda colubrina. The sequence goes on from BLBF01000002.1 coordinate 48,341,193, forward strand.
GTGCCAGCCACCTGATCTTCTGGTTTCTTAATGTGTGTGCATGCGAAGACCAGCTGGCCGGCATGCACATGCACGTTAGAAACTGGTTGGCCACTTGGTTTTCTGGTTTCTTAACAAGCATGTGTGTGTGCAGACCAGCTGGTCAGCACCATGCACACACAAAGACAGCTGGCTGGCACATGCATGAGTGTTAGAAACCCGCTGGTCAGCTGGTCTTTGCAAGCACATGCACGTTACAAGCCGGAAGACCAGGTGACAGGCGCGCATGTTTCTTGCTCCTGTTTCAGCACTCAGTGTGGAACTCCATCAGGAATTAAAGCAATTTTCCACCACAAATCAAATATTACACTCAAAGAGCTTTCACAAGTGCAGTCCCTTGTTTTCATGAAGTACACACACTTGTTTTTAAAAACTTTTAAAAAATGAAAGAAAAGAATTGTATGTTAAAAATCTATTATACGAATTTGAAAAGTAATTGATTAATGAAATATTACACAACAAATATTTAATATATCTATGTATATATCAGTTTACTATATAGCTGGACTTCATTAACAATGAGGAAAGAATGCAAAATTAAATCTTTTGAAACCTTATCCTATGAGATTGAGCCATGTCAGTCTTCGAGAGAGATAAGTTTACATTTTATAACTTCCCTGAATTTTATAACTGTCCCCCTACTTATGCACTTATCCCTATCATCCTCAATAGTATGCTTAAAGATAACTAATCATTTCAATTAGATTATTAGAACAAATACATTCTACGTTTTTTAACATTTTAGTATTGCAGTTTTTAGCTCAAATAGATCACTCCTTCAAAACACCTCACGAAAATAAATGTTTAAATGTTATAAAAACAATCATTAAAAATGATCAAACTTTAAAAATCTTAATCTTGTAACAGCCTTAAGTTTTAAAATACACCATTTGAATAAGAACAGCTTGGAACAGTTCATTGTATATCTTTGGTTGACTAATGTAAAATCAATGGTATTACAAAATCTAACAAACCTCTCTTGGAGAAAGAATAGAAACATAATCTTCATATATTCGTCTGACTTTTTCTTCAATTACATTCTTGTTGGATTCCTGTTTTAAGTCCTCACAGGCCAGCCAGAAAAGCATGTTTTCTTCACTGTATTCTGACCGAAGGAAGTCTCTGAAAGCATTTCGACCTGAAGGTGTTGCCATCAGTTTGTCAAAGGAATATCTCCAAGCACTTGCTTCGTCCAAAGAAGATGTTGAGCTATAAATGAAATAAATGAATGAAAAATAAATACTGTTATCACGGTGTGGGAGGAAAATGCAGAAATTAGGAGGTTTTAATGCACTGATAAATCTGAAATTTGAAGCAATTTGTGCAGTTAAAAATGCACAAAGATAGTGAATGGTACCTTATTATGTTATTAATACTCTGTCAATAAAATACTCTGTCAGTATTTTTTCTATCTGTTATCTTATTATAATATATTACTGAACTGACCAGTACAATTATACACAATATATTTGTTCAGTACAACCAGTACTTTCATGTTCTTTCTTATATGCTATCACGTAGCTGCAGTATTAAGGAACAAAAGCTACAGAGTCTGGTGTTTTTTCATGTTTTCATAAAGTGTTAAAATGGAAAAACAAATTCTTGCATTAATTTTTCATATATTTTGATAGCACATTTTAACTAGATTGTTTATAGGTCAATGTATTACATGATAATGATCTCAAAATATACTAAACTGGTATGAGAATGGTCATAACTTTATCCAGTGTGATATCATCTTAAATATATAGAACTACAACTTCCATCACTCCCAGTAAATATGATCATGCTATCTGAGAAACACCACTGCTTTAAAGGCAATACAATGACTTTACCAATTAATCCTTACCCTTGTTGACAGTATGGAATCATTTCTGATCCAATTTCATGTGCTGCTGCCCTTGAACTTTCATCTTGATTCCTAACAGTAAGGCTGTAATAAAACAGAGTTTGGTGAAACTGAAATAAACAATTTGCTGAGATTCTAAATTTATCAGTAAATACAGGTTGCAATCTAATTCTCCCACTATAAGAATTCCACTAAGATACTGTGCAATTTCTTCTAAACTTCATGTATTGAATGATAAGACATTACAAATGATAATTTGTAATCTCTTAGAAAAATATTGGTTCATATAACATATCGGCTATCTGTGCTTTAGTTGAAAAATATGGGACAGAAGAGAAAATAATATTTTTAGCAAATGTGATTTCTTCTAGAAAATTTGTAGTATGAAAGAGGGCAAGAATGGCAACATATTACACTGAGAGATTTATCTGAAAACAGTGGTGTTACCCAATTACAGTCTTGGCTGTCTATTTTGCAATACCAGGTCATGTAAATGCACAGTATCTTTGTAGCCTTAATTTCCTTTTCTCTTCAATATTTTTTTTGTTTTGCAGTCTATGACTCCTTATTCTCTAAGTTTAGGATAAAAGGAGTTGTAATGTCAAAAATCTCACATTGGACTATTTTACTTTTTAAAAATGGGAAATCTGATTTTGATGGGAGTGATAATCTTTAGCGGTGTGATGGCTCAGCAGTTAAAGATGTTGAGCTTGTCATCTGGAAAACTGACAGCTGTCATCTGGAAAACTGACAGCTGTCAGCTGGAAAGCTGACCCAGCCTTAGCAAGTAATGATGAGCTGCTTATTGATGAGTAAGAACAAACTTTTTCAAACAGGGTAGGAACAATCTTTTATTCACATGGATAAACAAAAACCAAGCCTAATTAGTCCCAACAGCCCTGGCCAAGAAGTCCAAATTGCTTGCTGTATCTTAAAAGTGAACAGTTGTTGGTGACAACCAGCCACTCCCAAACCCCTACTGTTTATTTCCTAGCTGGGGAGGGGCTCGCTAGTGTCCCCGTTTGCTTTTCCTTGAGAACCATCTTATTGTTTTCCTTTGCTCTCCTTTCTTCTCTATGCATATGCACATCTGGGACGGGGCCCACCTGTTCCCCACCTGGAACTGTCTTTGTTGTCTTTGTTCCCCAAAGACAGCTGCCTCTCCACCTGGAGAAGGATGGAAGGCCCTGATCTCTGTCTCTGTCTCTGATGCTGTTTCCTCACCAGAACCTTTCAAAAGCTCCGAAACTGGCCCAGTTTCTCCCTCAATCTTCTCCTTGTCTGACTCTGCAGCTTGCTCTGCTGGTAGCTGACGGGCCACAACAACAGCTTGGATTCAAGATCTGAGTACCGCACAACATGGTGAGCTGCTGTTCCTGTCTGAACTCCTGCCCACCCAGCAGTTCAAAAGCATGCAAATGTGAGTAGATTAATAGGTACCACTTCAGTGGGAAGGTAAGAGTATTCCATGCATCTATGATATATAGCCATGCTGGCCACATGGCCATGGAAAATCTTCAGAGAACGTGGCTCAGAGATGAGCACCATGTTCCAGAGCCGGACATGACCGGAAAGAAAAACCTTTACCTTTAATATGTTTTAGTTTTTCAAAGTTAATACTCAAAGTTGTAATGGATTTAAGTCAAGAAAACAGCATATGACACGACATGACTTTCACTATCAATCCACTCAGAGATTACTTTTTCTTTTTTTCTTTAAAAATATAATTTAATTAGGAAATTCAGTCCTGTTGCAACTAACAATCTAATGGTATATATACACTTAATGGTTGGATAAAGGTTGTTTTCCTATAATATAACCTTAGTTATTATGATGCTCACTTCTAATGTTGTAACCTAGTGGATATATCATTCTGAGATATTGTGATTCCATCCACAAATACAGGCTAATGGGATAAAAAAAATGTAGAAACATTTCCTTAAGAATTTAAAGCACCACAAAAATCAATAAATCAATAAATACCTAAACTGAAAAGCTATTCCACCAGTCAAGGAGGGACTGTTATGGAGAGAAAAAGAAAAAAGAAAATAAGAAAGCACCAAGAGCAGGGCAGATAATAGGCTTGGGAGCAATTATTGGAGAGGTTGGCCAAGTTTTAAAAAAACCAAGACAGTCTTAAGAGATAGATCTGGAGAGGCAGTAATGAGACAGGTTGTCTCAATAGGTATGTCTAGAAAGCAGGCTAGATTAATTGTAGAATATACATTTTGGGTCACTTCAACTGTGAGATGGGCTCATAAATTTAATAAATAGTAAACAATTTAATGGAAGACTTCTCCAAAGATTTGAGGTGGGAGTTAACCTCTTTTGTGGGGATCGACATATGTTCTCTACCTACCCAGTGAATGCATTCTGGAATGGTAAATGACAACATAGATTGGACTGCCATTTGTCAGAAATGGTGTAGGGTCTCCTGCTTGGGGGAACGGTTGGACTAGATGACCTATAAGGTCACTTCCAACTCTGATTATCTATTATCTGTTAACATAAACATTATTAGATATCTCTTCCTCAGTGGTGGGATTATTTTTTTTTACTACTGGTTCTATGGGCATGGCTTGGTGAGCGTGGCAGGGGAAGGATACTGTAAAATCTCCAATCAGAAGTGGTATTTGCCGTTTTCTGAACTACTCAAAATTTCTGCTACCAGATCTCCAGAACTGGTCAGAACCTGCTGAATACCACCTCTGCTCTTCCTTATTCACTTTTGTTTTGAGTGCAATTATTTGTATTAGGTTTTTGAAATATTATTATTTGCCAAATTTATATTCCTCTTTCCATTCAAGAGCTCAAAACACCATAGACTAAGCAGTACAATCCACATTTTATGATTAATCTGATTTAACCCTGCATCAGATTATTGGTCCATTTGGCCATTTAAACCACTTCCAACTTTATAGAAGTAGAGTATATTTGTCAATGAAATTATCCTGTTTGGAAAATTAAATGGGAAACACATAATGTATAAATAGCATCAATCTTGCATTTTTGTGCAAATCCGCAAACAGCATGATTTGTTTTCATCTCCACATAGCTGTTGCCTAGCTTACTCTAGGTATCTTCCTTTCCTATTTATCTGATTACCCAAGGGACATATGTCTATGTTCCTATAGAAACTAGCTGTCATCTTTCCTCTGGCTGGATTGAATATATTTTAAAGACATACCAGGAGCAACTGCACCAGCAGCACCAGCAGAAGCAGCAGGGATTGGAACCTTGAGTCTCTACCCCAGACTGGGCAAGTAGAGAGCTTGGTATCTCCTGAGATGCAGAGGTCTGCCTTTTGCGCATTTCCACCTGCTCTGATCCCATGAGCTGCAAAATAGAATGTTAGGAAATAGATTAAACATGCAAGAAAATGCTGTATGCTGGGTTGCTGATAGCTGCCATGCTGCCATGCTACAATGGCAACCAATGGTTTTTCTAATTGCTGTTTGAAATGCAAACAGATCTATGTCTTAACAAATAGAATACTATAGGCTTCCTCATGTCCCTGACAGCTGCTTTGTTGTTCAGTAAAAGTCTTGTGAATGAGGCAGAAACAGGCTTGTTTAATCTGAAAAGCATATTTTCAGGATTGACAAGAAGATTAACCTAGTCATTATTTCCAAAAGTTCTTTGGCTTGTAATAACTAATTACAATTAATAATTATACTAAAAGCTATAATAAAGCAGATGGTATATTGTTACATACTGCTTTATTCCAGCTTACTTTTGTTCCTAAATTATACCAAAACTGATCTTGCATTCCTATTTAGGAAAGACAGGTTCAAAATACTATACTTCATTCCAGAAATACAAAATCTATTGAATGCTTTAAGGATCCATGTTATTGGTTTTTCTGTTTTAGAATGTTTCCCTCCCCCCCCCACTCCCCCCATCTTTTCACATCCTTGAAATGTATTGAAAAAGGAGGTATCATGTTAATGCCCTGGCCTTTTTTGTAGAAGTAAACAGATAACACTTTCTGTCACTTGTAACTTCATGTTTTCTGACTAAGAAAAAAATATTAAGGAGAGGAAAACAGAAATAGCTACACAGCATCCTTCTATTCTACAGCACCAGGAGCCATATATCTGGTAGCACCTAATAGCAAAGGCAGTGTCTTTTACATGGCCAAACAGCAATAAGAAATATAATAACATGCATCAGAGACTCAAAAATGGGTTATCCAGTTTGGCTGAAATAATACATATTAACTTTAGAATTCTTACTATCTGGCTGTCATGTTCATTTATACATTCAGCTCTACTAAGTTGCAATATTTTCACTATGGAGCAAAATATAGCTGTCTGCAATGTCCATTTGACAATTTATGATGTGCATAATAAAGTACAAGATAATGTCCAAAAGAAAATCAACATATCATGTTGTATTTTTATCTTTTTTGTTGCTTAGGTTCCCAATATTGACTGATTAAATGATTGCGTCTCAAGATTCTTTGCTTTGAATTTAATATATAATAAAGAAAGAGATCTTGATATTTTTTAATATCAAGGAGGAGAAAATCAATATGCAGCTTTAACCTTTTTGCAAGTTTCTGGTGACAGAATATCAGGAGGAGTCCAATGGCACTTTTTCCAACTAACACATACCTTCTGCCTTTTAACAAAATTTGTTAGTCAAAAGAGGTATTTTCAGATTCATGACTTTTTGTCAATATAGCCTGACTCAATTATGTGACAGATTATGTGAGTAGAGAATGGGAAGTATTTTTATTTCATTGTGTCTTGTGCGCTATTGGTAAGAAAGACAAAGAAAGTCTGAATAGTAAACTTTACAATACCTGGAGACAGCAGAAGAGAACAGAAAGAACTGGATAAAATTTATATGTATATAAATTGGCTCCTTGAGCACAATTCCAAAATCTCTGAGACACAACTTAAACACTATCAGCATTGACAAAATCATGTTAGTTGGAACAGTTTACATCCTTGCAACCTTTAAGATTATTTTTTTTTTAAAAATGTCTGGCTATCCCAGATCCTTGGAAAGGACTCAGTAGGAAGACAGGTATGCTAAATACAGTCTAAAATGTGGCTGACTGGACAACCAACTACAATAATAATAAAAGAATGTCACAAACTGGCCATTATGATCCCAATGGTTAATACACTGGGTGCCATACCAAAAAATCTTGGACAGACCTTCCTTAGAAATCTGAGCATTAACAAAATTTCCATCTGTCAGTTACAAAATGCCATCCTGCTTGGATCTGCACATATTAGACTGATGAGTTATAACACTGTAGGTTCTCAGAACTTGTTATGTACAAAGGCCAACATCTGGTAAAGAATTGGAAGCTGTAATTTCACATTATTATGTATACAATTCCTATTTTTATTTTTCTTTGTATTTAATACATGGATAGAACAATAAAAAAACATGAGATAAAAAACATGTAGCTAATCTAGCCACAAATGTGTTTATGTATTATATGCAACTTTATGTTGACTTTTTAAAGTACACACTGGTCTAAGTTTAAGTATTTCTGAGAGTCATTGTTTATAAAAATAACCCTTTTTCTGCCTGTTGAGATCTAAAGGATCATCTTCAAAGGAGCTTAGCAAATAATTTCCCCCAAACACTAATTTTCCCAAACCCAAATAACCCTTCTCCCCTAAATAGCTAGCTATGTAGAACATTAATATAGCAACAGCACTATTCAGTTACTATAAACAGTCTAAAACCTTCTAAGTCTTTATGAGATATTTAAAAAGAATCTTTCTGAACTGTAATTTCATCCAGACATTACTATCACTGATCCATAACACAGAACCTCTCTTTCCTAAAGTCTTTGCCCATAACAGCCATAATGTTTGCAAAACTGAGAAATGGAGAGGAAGTCTGGTGATTTTGTTAAAGAAAGGCTGCATCTCTTCAAGTGGAGGGTAGGTCCTAAATTTGGGGATTTATGATTTTTTTATGAGGGTCCCTCTAGTTGTCATGTTCATTTATGCTTCTTTTCATTTTGACGAAGTTATACAAATGTTGATGGGCTCATCCTATCTACCTGAAAAAATAATTTATTGTTCTATTTTATTATCCTTCGTTGAAGTTAGTTTAAAAATTATTTTAGGCTTTTAGGTCGGCAATAGAAAAACACTGAATTACTGGTACTTGTCGCCTCCTTCCAGCTCTCCTTGCTAATTCGAAATTGCGCCCTCTGGCGTTATACTGTGAAAGATTCGGCTGACTGAAGGCGTGTCGTTTACCTTTTTTTGCCTCTTTAAAAATAGGATATGTTCCCTGTTTTTTTTTTTTTTTTAAAAGATTGCTGTAATTTCCATCAATGGAAAATGAATGATACTGAGATTCAGCGGAAACAGGGCTCACAGATGAGTAGGCATCAAGACTCCTCTTAGTTTTGAAAGCAAGATTTCTTACAGGACTAAAGCACGCGGACTTTTCCCTGACAGGATGTTTGCTAGACCGAATCTATTGCAGCAGGGTTTTGTTTTGTTTTGTTTGGAAGACAAGAACAAGCGCAACACGTTCTCATCCACCCAGCAACCTTCTTCGGATATTTCTTACGTGCAAATACAGGTGTCACCCCCCACTCCCCACCCCCAATGTTCGCTTTTTCTCCGTTCCGACTGAATCATATGAAGCTTTTTGATGCGGACTTTGTCTGGCATTTTCCCCCTCAGATTAACGTCCTCTTGAAGTTGGCAATGCCGCCTACTAAACTCCCCTCTCCCACCTTATCCCCTTCAAGTTTGCTACGAAAACCAGAGCAATTGCAAACGTCAACATAACAAAACTACCGTCCCTACTTTCCTCAACTCTCTAAAGAAGAGAGACCTTCTGACTGAACATGCTTTTTCTTTCTTCCCGCGTGGCTCCTCGCATCCATGGGTCTCTTTCTGAGTCTCATCAAGACCTGTGACATCTGAACCTAGGACTGAGAAGCCTTTGCATTCCTACCTGGAAAATTCAGATTTATCTTTAAGCGTGTTGCCCCAGCGTACTAGGGCACGTCAAGAGCAGAGGGGTGAATGCCATTCCGACAGGTTTCAGCAACTCGTTCTATGAAGGTGCTTGAAGTACTTACAGCTTTCCCTTCGATCTCCGGAGCCACGTGGAAATCTTTGCCTTGCTCACCTCGGTTGGCACGATCACTTGCACACTCGCGATTGATTTATTCCCCCAGTTCTTCCCGCTCAAAACCCTTCCCCCGTTTTTTTTTCCCCCCAATTACCACACTTCTCGAGTCCTTTCCTGTATTCCGTATTTTTGCTGCCCGAAAGCTAAAAGGCTGGCTAAAAACGTGGCGAACTGAAGGCTTTGAAAGATCGCCCTTTACCGAGAAATCGTCACTTGTTGCCTTTCCGAGGTTCAGAACCTCGGACAGTTCCCGAAAAGTCGCTCAATTGAACCGGAGGTTGGCTTGCTCTCTCCCCCCCCCCCACCTCCACCTCCACCCTCCATCCCTTGGTCCCGTGAATCACTTCGGCTGGTGGAAACACCCCGAAGGCATGTAAGTGCAAAAATGCCAGCTGGGTTAGTTGACATGTGAAGCAATAAACATCTGCTGCAACACAGAGGGGGGAAAACAAGCCTGAAGATGGGCGGGAGAGGGAACGACGCAGTTTCCTGCTTAAGTCTCCCTCTGGGAAAATTAATAGAGGAATAAACAAGAGTGTTTGTCGGAAGAAAAAAAAAAAAAAAGACAAAGCGGCCTTCACTAACCCGATGCCCTCCCCGTGTGCTGAGCTACCATCCCTTTGCTTTCAGACAAGGCCTTGCCGATGGTATGTGTCGTCCAAAACATTGGGGCAATGCTGGATAAGTCTGACAGAGGTCCGCTGTCCTCTAACAACTTCACTTGCATCAGGGAGGCTGGTTAACGAAGCGATTTTTGTGAATCCGAGAACGTCTTTCCTTGCTGAACCTCAGCGCTGAAAGAAAGAATGGCAGCGCCTCAGACTTTAAAGGATCTGTGAGAAAAAGAAAAGTGGCTTTTCCACCGGATCCATCGAGAGGGATCAATCGAGGGCAGAAGTGCCAAAAAGAAATTATTTCCTTAGATTAACCAACGGGGAAGCTTTTTTGATGACCTCTGCTCCCTTCTTTTCTGTTTCACACTGCCACTCCATGCCCCTTCTGGAGAAGGCAGTGGAGCAATTTCCTCTCCCAGACATTGACATTGATCAGATACAGAAATAACCTTGGCCTCACTTCCTTCTCAAGAGCTCAATCCAGGATTCCTCCCCCCCTTAACTGGAAAACAGAAAGCCTTCACATTCAGCAGATGTGAGTCAGATTGCTGTCTTAATTACAGAATTCAGAAAGAGCCCCCAGCCATTCCCAGTTCTCTCCCCTACCACAAATTCTGCTAAATTGCTGAAAGTTAGAGGTTCCTAAGTGCAGAAATAGAGTTTTCTAGTTCAAGCAGGACTATTTTTTAAAATGCTGTTCCCTTATAAACTTACAAACTTACACCAAACAATAAATAATATGCTAAAGACTAGAGAGCTAATAAGCATAATTTATTATAATTTGGAAGGACCAGCCTGGAAATTTTAATGTAAAAGGAGAAATACCACATTGATTTAAACAGTTCAATCAGGGCTTTTTCAAAATAGCATTACATGTAGGGTCAAATCATGGGATGAAATTGGGAAAAATATTGCCATAGAACATCAGCAGTAAGTACTGAAAAGCTGTTAAAGTTTGCCACTCACATCTTAGCATCCTAAAAATATTGTTCCTGATTTTCCAGACATATTTACCCATGGTTTTCCTAATTCAATCAATTTTCTGAGCTGGTATAACACACTGAACAATAGACTAGCACACAGTTAGCTTGAGTTCACACAATATGCTGTAGTGAAATATGTTTGGCTGGCTTGTGATTCAGTGTGAATAAGAAAGTGAGCTATTGAGCTATAATCTGGATTGCCTTCTTTAGCTTTAGGTATATGAATTCAGATATATTATGAAATAAAACATATATTAATATATATTGGTTATCTAAATGCAATGATTCCTCACGTACAGTAATTTTGTCATTTTATTACTAAATTAAAATCTTCCAGCAGATCTCACTATAAGCTCAACGTTAAAAAAGATTCTTACTGTTGCTAAAAGCTACATTTGTTTTAAAAGGAAGTTCCAACTCTGTTTTTTTGCACAAGACACTTCAACTTTCTTATCATTTATATATTATTATCAAATAACCTAGAATGAAATCTTAATAACAATTGATATGTAATGCATTACATATCAGCATTTGAACATTTGAGCTAATAAACTGCTTTATACTTAGACTCCCAACTCATTGAAAATTATTTACATTTTTCTCTAGAAAACATTTTAAAAATTCAATCCATTTCACAGGTAGCTGCTATGGGAAAGAAACTGAAAAATGAATGCTCTGGAGAAAACTTGGAAAATGGAATACACATGTAGGCATCTATCTTTCATACATTCAGGTTACTACTTATAACAATAAACCCAGTTCATTTATATTGGTAAAAAGGTGATCTAAAGCAGGACCACAAAATCCAATAAAATCGGTTTCCTAGCTAATTCAAATCATAAAAAGATGCACTGCTATAATGGACTAGAGATACAACAGAACATTTTACTGGTCTCTGCATCAAGCAATTATGATTTTGAGAATCTTTCTGTTCAACTGATTGCATAATTTATAATACAGTTTTGCATTTAATAAAAATAAAACTTTAAACAAAAATAAACCTTTTGTTTTATTACATGCATTGATTATCCCCATTACCTCCCTTTTATAAATAAACTATTAGAAATTTTGCAGAGTCACAATAGCATTATTTTAATTAATTCAGTTTCTTTCATTTTTTCTTTCCTTGAGAAATAGCCAAACTTTAGTATTCTCACCATGGTTACCTTCTGTAGTTTTGTTGTGTGTTCTAAAGGAAATATGTTCTGTGTTCTATGACTCATCCATGTTGATAGGTCATAGAAAGGCATATCGATGAATTTGCCATATATGACCATCCCAGATGGCTTCTGACAAGATTCTGACAAGCAAAGTCAATGGGAAAAGCTAGATTTACTTAATGACTACATGATTCACTTAAAAACTATGACAAAAAGGTTGTAAATCAGGCATGATTCACTTAAAAATTGCTTTGTTTATTAATTGAAATTCTGTCCTAATTGTGGTTGTAATGAATTTTAAATGTTCACTTAAGAAAATTAAATATAAGATAATACAGCATTGATCAGGTTGTAATAAATATCGGTGTGGGCTACTGTTTCCTGAGTGCAGAAATACACAACATTGCTTTCGATCTGCTGCACAGCCCAAAAAGAAGGCAACAGAGACTTCTTCCTCCCTCCCTCCCTCCCTTCCTTCCTTCCTTCCTTCCTTCTTTCCTTCCTTCCTTCCTTCCTCCCTCCCTCCCTCCCTCCCTCCCTCCCTCCCTCTCTTCCTGTGTATACACCAAATTGTGTCAAAAGTAAGGAGAAATTAATAGCCAATTCCTGCAAAAGTTTTATCAATGAAAACCATGTTGGATTTCCAGTTTGGGCTTCTTCGGCAATGGACCAAAATCCACGATTGTTCACAGTTTTGATCTGTGCTTACCACTGGAGCACCCTGAGCTACCCAGATTTGGGGCTGAAGCCACCCTGTGGAGGTGTTGAAGAAGTGGGAGCCATCAGCAAGGTTGAGGAGAGCTGCATCTCTCCTCCTCAGCTGGCCATTACTCCCTTTCCCAATGGTGGTTGCAGCGGTGGTCAGAAATGGCCACCTCAAAGAACTGGACAAGATTGTGCAGGAGGAAGTTTAAAGGAGAAAGTTTGACTGACCAGGTTGAATGGAGAACATTTATTTAAGGTACCTGGAACCTGAATTTTAAAGACTAATACTATTCCTAAAAAAGATCTTAAGCAGTGAAAGAGAAAGGGAAAGGAAATGGAATTGGCTTTTTTCCCCTCTCATATTGACAGTTTTAATTGACTTGGAATGTTAAGAAGAAGAGATTCAAATAAGAAATTGATACTAATCCACTTTGACGATTTAAGCTATTTCTAGCTGAAAATAAAGTGTCAAAGGGACAAAGTTTCTTGGATAATTTAAACATTTTCTTATAAAAAAGAAAGCAGAGGAGGGAAAAAGGAAACAAGAGGATGGAATCTGGAAAATGGAGAAGACCACCTGGAACTTAAATCGATAGTGGAATTTTAACAAGGCTTGCAAAAGACACATTGTAGCTGAAACTTTGTTACAAGAAAACAAAGCCCCTGGAAAAAGAAAGTGAGAAAAGAAGCAAGAAACAGTTTTGGATTATTGGATGATTCCTGGAATTTTGGATGGTGGATCCTAATGAAACAAAATAAAATCAGTTGGGGGTTATTTAATTTTTTTTTAAATGGCATCGCTCCTTGAAGAGTTAAAAATGAGATTTAAAGAACAAAAAGAAGAAGCACAAAAGGGAAGAGAATCTTTTGGCTTAATATTTCAATTTTTAGAAATGGCAATTTTGAACTATGAAAAACAACAAGAAACGCTGGCAGAACAAGAAGGGCGCGATAAAGAAGAAGCCATCTTTAATGACCAAGCAACTTTAAGCGGGGTAAAAAAGGGAAAGGGGGGGGAAAGGAGTTAAAAACTTAAGCATTGAAGCAACAACCAAAAGAAGAGCAATTTGAAAAGCAATCATAATATCAGGAAGAAGCAGAAGGGAGGATCACAGAAGGGAGAATTAGATAGAAAAGGGAATAAAAAGGGGAGGGAGAAGAAGAGAGGGAAGAGGGAAAGAAAAGAAGCTACAAAGGACAGAAACAAGATATAAAGGTACCGTAAATACTCGCATATAAGCCTACTTTAGAACGCTTCTTTTCTCCCAAAATTTGGGGGTCGGCTTATACGCGAATAAATCTGGCTGCCCGACTTCGTGCGATGAGAGCCAAGACACTCATTGCCTTCATGGGCAGCGGCTTCACGCGATGAGAGCCAAGACTCTCATCGCCTTCGCAGGCAGCGACTTCGTGCGATGAGAGCCAAGACTCTCATCGCCTTTGCCAGGCAGCGGCTTCGCGCGATGAGAGCCAAGACTCTCATTGCGCAAAGCCGCTGCCCGCGAAGGCGATGAGAGTCTTGGCTCTCATCGTGCAAAGCCGCTGCCTGCAAAGGCGATGAGAGTCTTGGCTCTCATTGCGTGAAGCTGCTGCCCGTGAAGGCGATGAGAGTCTTGGCTCTCATCGCGCGAAGTCGGGCAGCCAGATTTATTCACGTATAAGCCGACCCCCAAATTTTGGGGAAAAAAAAAAGCATTCACCATGGTATTTGGGGGTTGGCTTATATGCGAGTTTTTTCAAAAATCCTCATTTTGGGGCAGTTTTTAAAGGGTCGGCTTATAAGCGAGATTGGCTTATAAGCGAGTATATACGGTACAGGAAAAGCATACAAGAATTAAAGGTATAAACCTATTTAAAAGACACAGAGACAATGGTTCAAATTTAACTTAAGGAGAGGATTCTGCAAGGGTGCATGGGATAGCATTGTTATATTAGAAATAGAAAAGGGTTAGAAAATATGTTTAGATGATTAAAGTGATAGAAAAAAATTGTATTGATGTGTTATGGAATATTTGTTTGTAAAGAGAATAAGGCTCTCAATGATTTAAAAAGAAAGTTAAAAAAACTGAAAAGAAACATGGAAGATTTTTAGCAGTTCACAAGATGAATTTGAATAAGAATAATAATTTTATTGACTACTGTTAATAACTATTGTTTTGTTTTTTATTTAAAGACAGTAATAAGTAAAATATGAAATATAGATGATTAAAGTGAAAGATAACTGATATTGCTAGGTAATGTTTGTTAAAAGAAATAGAAATGTAAAAGATTGTTATTAATATTAATGGCAGAGCTGTATTGAATATAATAATTATTCCATTTACTATTGTTATACAAATATACGAACATGTATACTTTTTTCTTTTAAGAATTTAGTGTGCATTTTTAAGGGAATGTACCAAGCAGAATTCGATTGAAAATAGGTATGTGTTATAAAATAGAGGTTAAAAAATGAATGTTATAATGTAAAATGTAACTTAAATTTTTAAACAAGATTTGAAAAAAAAAAATACAAAGGTGTTACACTCCAGCCTAGTAATTACAGGGGAAAATTTGTTTTATACAAAAAGATAATATGAAATTGTAAACAGGACAGACTAAAGTATAAAAGCATTGATTAGAAAGATTTTAAAAATTAGAAAAAGATATGTAATTGAATTAAGAAAGGAATGAGATAAATTAAAATAAGGCTACAGGAAGTAAAGAAAGGGAAAAACTATTGAAAAAATTGTGAAAATAGTTATAAGATATGGACTAGAATGTATAAGATAAATATGTATTGAGTTTATGTCTGTATGGAGAAGTGATAACCCGGGGCCACGCTGTTCTCAAAAAAAGATATTTTATTTGTATTTATATTTTGTGAAAATTTAAATAAAACTTGTATATAAAAAAAGAAAACCATGCTGTTCTCATAAACCTGGCCATAGAAAGTAAAGCTTTCCCAGCAAGACGAGAGGAATAGTGAACCAGGAAAATGTATAGATCAGGGGCTGTGGTAAGTGTGGTCTGTGTAAAACACCATTCCTTATCACTGGTAGCAAAGTGGTGGAAATAACTGAAATTACAAAGATGATTTTTTTTTAAAGCCAACTTCATTTCCAACCAATTTATGCATAGCATTTAAATAGTTTAAGGCTGCAGGCAGAAAAACCCATAGTCCTGCTAAGATTAATAATATTTATTAATTATAGATAGCTTATCAACTAAGCAGATGGCCTTATGTTCATGGGAAAGTGATCTCATATAACGAGAAATTCATTTGGATGGTATCACATTATATATCTGAGAAGGACAGTCCTTTCAATGGGTGAGGATTTTTTTTTAAATAGTAAAATGCCTTTTTAGGGTTTATTGTCACCTGTTTTCCATTTCACAGTGTAGGGAAGTTATATTATGGGTTTTCAGCAATCTTGGTCAGAGGGAATCTCAAGAGTTAAAGAATGTAGATCTGGGCTTGTGTGTGGCCCTAGGACTTCCTGTTCCACATGTAACAGGTAGATTTTATAGGTTGTTAAGTTTGCTTTGAATAGTTCTTTATTTGTTACATTTCTATCCTACATATTGTGAACTATAAGCACTCAAATGCAGCTTGCTATAATTAAATTAATAGCAGAGAAGCATACTTTTCTCTGTGAGGCTTTCCTTTTTAACAAGAATAGATTAATTGGCTTCATACAACCACCCTTGACTTCCGGTGGTGTTTCCATCAACAACAGATTGGACCATGATCGTGCACGGCTTTGATCCGTGTTTACCTTTTTGGAAGGATCCCTACCAGGACCGGAGTAATCTGACCCACCTTGGAGGGGTGGGGGAAGAGGGGGGGACTGCCACCTGGGTCGAAGGGAGCTGCATCTCCCCTCTCTAGCTAGGCATTACTCCCTTGGAAGACAGAGAGAAACGGCAGTTTAATGGCTGCCCTGAAGATGGGTAGCTACTGGGACTTAAGCATGCGCTGGAGAGGAGAAGTTGTGAGTGACTTGTAACCAGAAAAAAGAACTTGATTCTTTCTTAACAACCCCGAGAAGCAGAAAGAAAGAGCCCTTGCTTAAGAGTATCACAGTGGTGAACAGAAAATAAGAGGAAAAAATAAGGTAAACAAAATTGGAGTATAAAAAGCTACAGTGGAATGAGAAACGAAATCTGGAATAATATATATAATCTGGCATTAATTAGGCATTGGATAAAATGCTGGATTTCTTTGGAATTGACTATTTTTAAGAAAGCTAATAGTGGAAATGGTTGGAAAATAAGGTTAATATAATTGAAGAGAGAAAAGAAAAGAACTTTGAAAAGTGGAAAGTGATACAAATTGCTTCCTAATGGTTAAATAATTTTTCCTACTGAATTTAATGGAAAATTACTGGTATCTTATACCAGTCTTATAACAATCTTATAATTGTTATGAGATAAAAGACTAATAAAATAACAAGAACCCTGGAAACTTAAAAAAAGGAGGAAGAAATTGTATTAAAAGGATATACGAATGCAATTTCCTGGGACTGTTGGGCGTTGATGCGGTATCTGCTATCCCGCATCAGATGGGCGTCTCATGATAGGGAGCGAAGGAGAGAGAAATGACAGGAGACGAAGTTCCTCGCGATGAGTGCGCCCCGAATGTCTGGG
>BLBF01000002.1:48373885-48392777 GCA_015471245.1 Laticauda colubrina
TGTGTATGTGTATGTATATGTATATGTATATGTATATGTATATGTATGTATGCTGTTCAGCTTCCTTCGGGTATTATCCCACGGCACAGTCTCATCTGCCATCATCAGGCTTCTGTATTGAGTTTGTTGAGTACGACTTTAAAAGCACAACTACAATGATGTGGGATAATACCCGAAGGAAGCTGAACAGCATACATGTAAGTACCCGCGAAAACATCTTACTTGCAGAGATAAGGTATATATATATATATGTATGTATGTATGTATGTATGTATGTATGTATGTATATGGAATAATAATATTAATAATAATGTATGTATGTACGTGGGATAATACCCGAAGGAAGCTAAACAGCACACATGTAAGTACCCGTGAAAGCCTAAGAAAACAAGTATGTATGTATGTATATATATAAGCTTCAAGCCTGAAGATGATGAATGAGAAATGTTGCCTAGATATTTCCAATTTTACGCAGGAGAAAACCCGAATAACCAAAGATCCACATACAAATACCCGCGAAAACCTCAGAAAACATATATATATATATATATATATATATATATATATATATATATATATACACACATACATACATATATACACGCACGCACGCACGCACACACACACAAGGTGATACAGCTGAACTTGGCTTGGTTCTTTTGAACAAATCTTAAGGCCAGATCATTCATGCAGATGCCTTTCTCTGAATTAAATCTTGCTTTTGCTAGCATTGCTTTCACCAAAAAAAGGCAGTAATAGCTGTTTCATGCAATAATAGATGCGTATTTGCAGGGGAAGGGAAGGAAGGATTAATCTGGTTTTTGCAGATGGTTAAATGACAGTAATACAGTTTCAGCTGGTTTGGTCAGGTAGAGTTGGCTCCTACTGATCAACACCCTGCCCCAGTCATGACTTGATGCAATAAAAACTGAATAGTTGTTTTGGCATCAGAAATTCAGAGTAGGCCAGAAGCTCTTTGAGGAGAAAATGAAATGGTGAAGGTCATTGGTGTGATGATATTTAGCTGTGCTTCTGCTTTTCTGTGTTAGCATAAACAGTTGATATTACATTGGGACATTAAATATAATTTGTCTGTGTTTTTTCAAAAAGTAGCTATGTTCTGTGATCAGTTGCACTTAATTTCAGAAAAGCATATGTAGAAAGCTTTAGTTTAAAATGCAAATTTTAAAATATGAAGCAATTAATAGGAAGAATCAAAGCCAATAGCTGATTTCCAGATGGAATTGGACATGGAAACTTGAGTTGGGATTGTTTTCTTTCATCTCTGTTTAATAAATAACAGGAATTTTATTTTGGTAACAGAAGTGTAATGATTTGAAATAAAGGGATAATATTCTGCACATTATTCTGTTTCCTGAAGTAAATCGTTACATGCAATTTACAGAAATCTAACCAAGAAAAAGTAACCATGAAGTACATTGTAAATAATAGAAACAATACTACCCCAATTTACAGCTATTAAAACAAAATTTAAACAAGCCATACTAATTATGTATCACATTATTTCAGAGGGAGTGCATTTTTGTACAAATAGTTTAACTCCAATTGGAATTCTGTAAGAAAACAAACATGTTTTTTATAAAAATGTTCAGAAAATTGGTGCCACTACATTAAGTCTGGTTTTCTGCTTACTGAATGAGATGGGACTGTATGCTCAAAAATAATATATTTTCTATAATGAACATAATAGGGAGCTTTGTCAATCTAGGTTAATAATGCAGCATAAACACAGGATGATTCATTTTGTGAGGTGTATAACATTTTTATGTTTACTAGAATTTTTGAAAGTAGTTCAAAAGTTGAATAAACGAATTAAATAGATTTCTTGGTTTGCTTTACCTCAACCAAGGAATTGTTTGTTTAATTTTCATAATTTAAATAGTAGCAAATATAAAATTATCTGCTTAAAGCACATTTTACTTTTATTATATTTTAATTCTGTGCCATATATAGTTTAGTGTAAATAATGAACTTTTTCAATAATTTTATGATGTATTACAATACACTAAGTAAAACTAAAGCAACAACCTAACGCAGAGAGTGGGGAGGGGGAGTGTTAAGAGAGAGTGTTAGAGAGGGAGAGAGAGAGAGATGATTATAATTTCTATAATTGTTTCAGAGACAGTTTAATAGATAAACAAAATTTCATTGTTTTTGTTTGATGTATTAGGGTAATTTATTAAGTTCCTCAAATTGAGACATAACAGTAGATTGAGGGGTCTTTGGTGCTCTCTGAGCTTGCTTGTTTTCTTGCAGACATTTCATTCCCCAAACTAGGTAACATCATCAGTGCTAGTTAAGGAGTGCTGTTTGCCTGTCAGTGTTGTGGGGAGGACTTAGAGATTCCTTGATTGGGGCTGTTTATTGTTGTCTCTTTGTCAATTTCTTGATTGGGAAACTGTTTACTTGTTTTTTGAATGTTGATTTGAAGTAAATAAACTTCAGACCAACAATCAACTAAACAATACCCCAATCAAGAAACTGCCAAAGAGACAACAGTAAACAGCCCCATAATATAATATAATATAAACTGACAGCAAGCAGCACTTCTTACTGGCAATGATGATGTTACCTAGCTTGTGTAATGAATCATCTGCAAGAAAACAAGCAAGCTTAGACAGCACCAAGGATAACCCTGAGCACAAATATTCTGCTTTATTGAGACATCAGATTTTTAATTATTTTTAATTATTTGATAATGCATTAACAGTTGCAAATTGAATTGCAGTAACATTATGGGCAGTTAACTTTGTGATATAAATTGTAGTACATATCCCATATTGTTTTACATCAGTTAAACATTATAAAAGTAGCTTAAAATATTTATATAATATTTTATATAGTGCCCAATTCACAAATCAACTTGAAACAAGAAACTAAAAATTATGTACAATTAATATGAGACTGATTCCATACTCCTTTCAGAGACTTCCATTATGGATGGAACCATCCCATTCTCTGTCCCAATCCCTGATTAAAAGGTTTTCAAGGCCTTCTGGAAGGCCAATGGAGTTGGGGCCCTCTGAAGCTTAGGAGGAATGTATTCCACAAAGAAAAGCATAATGACAAAATAAATCTGGCCAGGTTTTTTTTTATAAAAACAACTTGAAGTATGCCAGACATATTTCAGAAGAAAGTGCAAAAAAAGAAAATATAGAGATAAAACATAACAAATAGTATAAATGTATTTACATAATTTTAAAAAAAATTAAAAACAGTATTGGAGCTAGTTTAGACATTTTAAAGTAGCTATGCTTGTCCAAATTCTGAGTATTCCACCCAAGACTTGTTTCTTTCTTAACCACATGAATTGAGTCCAGCTATAGATAACTGAGATGACATTTACACTGGAAGCTCCACAAAGGTATTGAAGTTTAGCTTTTCAGATCAGTGAAAGTAAACTGATTTCAGTGTTCATGTATTGACTGAAGCAGTGTTTAGGTTTATTGCAAACTCATATTTATCTTTGTTTCCTTAATAGGTTTTAAATTACAGTAATTATGGATATTCGGGGTGCTGTTGATGCTGCTGTCCCCACCAATATCATTGCTGCTAAAGCAGCTGAAGTTCGGGCTAATAAAGTAAATTGGCAGTTGTATCTACAGTAAGTTTTGAACTGGGTATAAATGGTTATAAGTGGCATTCTTTTTTCTAAAATAGTTACATAGAGTATATGTAGATATATTGCAAACTAGAGCACTGTTTAAGATCTGGAAAAATCTTGAGTCAGTGGAAATTGGGAAAAATGATTTGTCAGTTATTAGTAATAAGATATTTCAATGTAGTAGTACATATTATTGTGAACCACACTTCTAGTAACATATTAAGTAAATTGGCAGTTGTTGCTAAAACCAGGTTTTCGGAATAGCAGATTCTTCATCTACTTTATTTTAACCAATTATATATTGAGAAAGACATATAGTCTAGGCACAAATATTTTTTTGAGAGCTAGCTATATCCTTTTTCAAAGCTTCTCATCTCACTACTTTTCTTATGTTAATAAATTATTGCTTCGTAGCAAAACAAGGTTCTGATGTTCCCTTCATTTTTCTTCTGGAAGATACTTGAAAGTTAAAGAAATACTAATTGGGATAAATAGATGGACAAGGTTTTTCATAGTCTTCCATATTTTGCCCCCTGTCCCCATGCCCAAGACATTGATTGTGTTAATCTGTTTATTTCATTGTGTCAAAATATTGGCCTGACTATATCCTTCCTGCCTATGATTAATACTATTCCTTCTTGGTTTTTTTTGTGATTCCTAAATAAGTAGTGATATAATTTTTTGATAAAAGTGTCAATCCAAATAATTTGAATTGGTTTAGCCTAGTTATCAATGTCTAGTCAGTTCATTTTGTCTTTTAATATACAGTATTTGGTCCTTAATAATTGATTGTTTATGTATCATAAAGTTGATGTTGCAATCACATAGATTTTCTCCATAATAATCTGTCCCTAGCTTGATCGTTATTAACAATATAAATTCCATTCTTCTTAAACTGGATTTTCCAAATGTGTTAGGAATAATAAATGTATTATTATTTTTTTGGGGCCAACATGTTTGTTGATGGAAAATGTCATAAGAAAAATGTTATAAAAAGATAATGGAAATGTAGAACAAGTACTTGGAACTGTTCGTTGTGGTTGTATGGTGGCATAAACTGTGCTATGGAAAATAAATGTGAAATATAAAACTTAAATCTTCAAGTAATACAGAGAAGCCAATTTGACCTGAAACATTAACTTAACTTTGACTTAAAACATACATATTGTAACAAATTTGGGGAAGCAGGGGCATAATGTATCTTCACAAGACAGCCAGAAAATGGCTTTCATAAAGGACGCATGTATATTTTTAAACAGAAAAAAAGCACTCACACTTGTCTAAGGAGCTTTTAAACAGTTCTTGAAACTAAGTCTCTAAGATGACTGGTAAATACATTTTAATATGAGATTTAAAGCTTTCCTTTATAAGGTGATGTTTTGTCGCAAAGATTGCCCATCCAATTCATCATTTGATATTTATGTTTGGGAATATAAGTGATTTTAGAAGCAATTATGGGAATTCTAGGGCAGAAATAAATGAAGGCTACAAATCAGAAATGCTAAAAAAAAATATTTTTTCTGTTTTACAGAGGGCTAATGATTTCAGGAGAAGACTGTGAATTCATTCAAAGATTTGAACAAAAACGGACCCCAGAAGAAAAGCAAGAATTAATACAAACAGAAGGCAATCAAGTAATAGTTTCTGGGGGGCAAATAATTATTCAGTATTCTGAATTGTTTCAGTTTTATTTTTTTGTTTATTTGTTATTGTGATTTTTTTTTTTTTGGAAAGGTTTGTGATCGATTCTTGTATGCTGTAATCACAGTTTGTGATCGATTCTTGTATGCTGTAATCACAGTTTTTCCAAACTACTTACATTATTAATAGTGACAAAGCAAAGTTATTTTGACAATTTAAAAATAGTGTGTGCCCCTGACAAATATTTTCCAGGGAATAGCAGCTAATCCCTATTATATTACATTGTATTATATTACAACTTCTCAAATTAGGAATAAATACTGTTGACTTTTGTGGTGTTTCGCCACAATAAAGTTATTCAGCGGTACAATATGATTACCTGAGTACTCTTTTACAAATCATTTGCCATTATTAATAGTCAATCCTGAAACAGTATTCACATTTTGTTATTTGATATGGCTTTCTAGAAGATAAATTACATATCTGTGTATGTCACTGATTCATATTTTGACACTCAGTAATTGATAGCGGATGCACAAACTATTTACATCAGGATTACTGAATTTTCATGGAGAATTTGATTATCATGGAAAAACAATCTGTGGTTCTCTTACAATCTGCTGTTCTCTGTTATTCAGACAATAGTATATTTTACAGTCCAATAACATTGGTCATGCTAATGACATTGGTCATTAAAAATAAAATTGTATAGAAGCCTGCACCTAGGATGGGCGATGCTTAATTTGTGACATGCAATCATGCATATGTGAATGTACCCTTTTAGTACTTTCCACTACAATTATGCCAGCAAGCTCCATAATAAGACAGTTAACAAAAATCTGATAGTTGTGCCACACTATTATAGACTGCATAGTAAATCTGAGCTATACGCTGCGTTTGTACTCTTTAATAGCCATGCTAGTATAAATAGATGCTTACTTTATTTGTTATTTCATTGAATCATCAAAGGATTAAAAGAATCCTTGGAGGTCTTCTAGTCCAACCCCTAGTTCAACAACACCATAGTCCAATATGTATAATATATTGTGTTATTAACAGCAAAACTATGCCATTGCTGTGTGCAGAATACTTCAGTTTGAAATATTTTAGCAATAGCACTTAGATTTATATAGTTCACAGTGCTTTTAAAACCTCTTAGTGGGTTACAGCGTCAGCATATTGCCCTCAAAATCTGGGTCCTCATTTTACTGACCTCGGAAGTATTGATGGCTGAGTCAAACGTGAGCCGGTGATAATTGAACTGCCAAACTTCTGGCACAGTTTGCTATATTCTAACCACTGTGCCACTGTGGCTCTTAATTAAATAATTTTATTAAATAATATAGGTTATAAACAGCTGTTCTGACCTTATAGAAAATACTAAAAACTCAAAATGTCCCCAACTTAGGGCAGCACTATTTGAGTTTGAAAATTTTCACTACGACTACTTTTTTTTTATAAGATCACAATAACTTTTTAGAATCTGAAATTTTGTGCATCCCTTATGTACACATTTTTTTTTGCTATAACATTTATTTCTTGCAAAGGAATCTAGAGGGATATTTTCTTTTCCCTTCTCCCTCATTTTCATGAAACATTTATGAATATTCTAAGAAAGCTTGTGGAGGGCAGCATAGCTGAGAGAGTGTCAGAACGATTTCTGTGCATGGGTGTCTATATATTTATCGTCCTATTTATTTAAGTTAATGTATTATATTCTCCACCAGCCTGTAAAATCTATCAAAGATACTGTTTGAAGAAATGCCCATGTTAATATAATTGTATGTGTAAATGAAATCTTGTTTATCTTAATGTTCAGCTGTTATAGTTCTGATCTTTTGGAATAGTGAAGGAGAAAGAGGCGAGCTTCCATACCATTTGGTTACAAATAGTTTTGTTTATTTTTCTCATATAAATTACAGCAAATATTAGTCTGTATGAATCTGAATTAGAAGTAGCAAAATATACGCAGCGTTTATTTTTCTATATTGAAGAAAAGAATGAAATATTGCTGCTCCAATTGTCTTAGTGATAACTGAATTAATGGAATTTTTCAATAATAATAATAATAATATACTTAATGAAAGCATTCTAGCAAATCAATACATGAGAATATTCTGATCCATCAATTTAAGATTGTTTTTATGTTCACTGTTCAGCCTATGCTTGCAGAAATGCAGAGCAAAATGAGAATGAAAACAATGTCTAAAAATTTATTTTTCCTAGTGTGCTAAAACATTCATAAGTCTGATGACTCATATCTCCAAGGAACAGACAGTTCAGTATATTTTAACTATGGTTGATGATATGTTGCAGGTACGTTCATTAACTATTTTCATGATTAACTAATTGATATGCAGGTTTCTTTTTGTAGTATAGCTGGCTTTTTACTTGATATCCACTTACCCAGTAATGCTGGACAGATCACACTTCCTGTGAGTAGGATCTCTTAGAAAATACTTCAGCCAATTTTTTTAGTGTGGCATGATCTTGAAATTCCTGAAAGCAAATTATGCATCAATTGATCTACTTGCCAAATGTACCAAAGAAAGTTGAATTTAATGATTAAGCTGCTTCTCAATAAGCAGGACTTTCACTATCCTATACAATAAAGGGTAGTCAACCTAGTAGGCTCCAGATATTATGGACCGTGGCTTGCTATCCCATCCAGATGCCAGTTTTAGTTAGTATCTGTGAAAGCTGCTTCAGAATTATTTGGGTCTGGAAGCTTTGATTAGTGAAAAATGCAAAACTAGACTGCTAACTGGTGTGCCAAACTTATGTTAAAATAAATTATTGCCAGCTGCTTTCTAGACATAATATAAGGTCATGGTAATCTTGCAATATTATCTACTCTCTCTCGTAAGCACCTTTATTTCTGATACATGTGTTCAGAGACACTAAATTCTTTATCAATTACTTCTCTATGCTTGAATCCTACAAAACAAATAATGTTTACTTAATGTCTTTATAGTATCTGAATTAATAAATGATCCTTTTATTTTTAGGTATTATTCCAATAAAGTTTGGGTCTTGCAGTTTAACTTAGAAGGTTTTTGTAGTTTGACTTTGATAAATATTGTAGTCATTTGCATTTTTAATAGAGTACAATTTTATTAAAACATTAAATTGTTTGAAGGGAGGGGCTGTTTTTCATTCTAGCACTTTTGTATGCCTCAGTGTAGACCATTTTAAGTGCTATGATAATGGATACATTGCAACAGCAAGGGAATCAAATGGCAAATGGGCTGCAAGAAATGTTGATAATGGTGCATTATCAGCTTTGATCTAATTTACTCTTATCACCTAATCATAGCACTAATGCAGGATGAACATCAAAATGTAATTCTATGTATGTGTTATATGAATTTCTGATTTTGCTGGTACCATTTTGAAATAAATCTTATATAAGTATCAGTCATGATCCTTCCACTCTGGTATCAATACTGTATTTATTCCTTTCCTTTCAACAGGAGAATCACCAGCGGGTTAGCATTTTCTTTGACTATGCAAAAAGGGACAAGAACACTGCATGGTCTTATTTCCTGCCAATGTTGAATCGTCAGGATTTTTTCACTGTGCATATGGTAAACTTTCAATCAACAAAACCTCCAAATTTGCAAAGTAGCATATTCTTCTAGAAAGAACTGAAACTCTATTTTCTGTATTGTTTTTCAGGCTGCCAGAATTATTGCTAAACTTGCAGCTTGGGGACGGGAGCTGATGGAAGGCAGTGACTTAAATTATTACTTCAACTGGATTAAAACTCAGCTTAGTTCACAGGTATATGCTTAAAATATCTGTAAATTAAATTACTTCAATTAAAAGAGTCTTAAGAGAAATTACTCTTCTGGGCTGCATCTAGTATATAGGTGTTGCTTTCAGTGACCTAACATCTTTTTCAAGTGATGAGCATACAAACATTCACTGGGCTTCAATAAAATTGGTCAACATGAAAGACATGGGCATATCCTTGTTGCTGGTCTTTTCCTGAAAAGTGTATGAAACTAATCAGTATTTGAGTACCACCAGGTAGCATCATACAATTAGGAAATTTCTCATCAGCTTTTAAGTCAAGAAAAGTTACTGGGTGTGTTACAGCACAGAACTCATGATTATATTTTCTATGACAACAAATTGTATAGACACCTGCAGACTTCTGTTCTGTTGATTAATGAAACAAAGCAGAAGATTCCAGTATGAAATATCTAAATGTATTCTTGAATGTAAATGTCATGAACTTGACTGAATAGGTATTTTTGTGGATATTTTCAGTTTAAAAAGTCCATACATGAGAATGAAATTAAAAGGACGTCGTACCCAATTATTCTTTATGAGTCTTCAGAACATAAATTGTGTTTGTAATTGATGCAAACATTGGAATTGCTTGTCTAGATACTTTTCCTTTTTCTTTCCTTTCTATTTTTTTCCTTTTCCTTTTTTTCTTTTCCTACTTTTTCTTTTATGTTTTTAAACATAGTTTTTTTCTTTTATGTTTTTAAACATAGTTTTTAAAATCTATGTAAATTTCCTTTAAATAAAAATAATTCTGATAGTATATATATTTTATACCAGAAACTACGTGGTACTGGAAGTGCTAATGAACCTGGAACTGATGTAAGTATATATTTTTTCAAGAATATAGGCTGGATCTGGGCTAACCTTTGTTCTTTTTGGTAGCAATAGAGGCTAGTTTGGTTTCAGTTGTATATAAACTAAAATATTTCATAGTAAGCAGCTCTTGAAGTAATATTTAATTAAATCCTCTTTCAATTCTCTTTTTATTCTAAAATCTTACTCATTCAAGAATCTGAGACTTCTTTTCAATGAAGTATCTATTAAAATGTGCCTGATGGAAACCTGTCAGTCAGAATTTGCAAAACAAGGCTGTTAGCCTAGAGCAAGGGTCTTCAAACTTGAAAGTTTAAGACTTGTGGACTTCAACTCCCAGAATTCCTGAGCTAACATGACTGGAGGAAGAATTCTGGGAGTTGAAGTCCACAAGTCTTAAATTTGCCAAGTTTGAAGACCCAGAGAGTCTTAAGATCCCATGTAGCAGCACTGCATGCAGCACTGAGATATTTCAGAAATCATGTCTACATTATTCCTAGTTCCTGATCAGTTTTGTTGAAGAGGAAGATGTGTGGATGATTGAAGGATAGTATGTTGTAATGAGAACTGGGACTCAGTTGAAATACTCAGTCTACTTGTGTGCAGATAGTCATAAGGGAATGCAGGAATGGTATTGGTAATTAGTGAGCAACCAGCTATAGTGAGGATACAACCCAAGAAAAGATTCCTGCTTGGCTTTCAAGCCTTAACACGGCATCACTGGAGAGGCAGCAGTTGGGACATTTTGCAGTCAAATAGAAAACGGATTAATAGGGAGACTTCATTGACTTTGCTGTCCCCTGAAGGCCTTCAAGCTTATTCTTCTATAGGTCATTCAACCTTGGGAAATTCAACAGATTGGATACACATGTTCTTTTTGTTAGTCCCCATATAGGGATTGACACAATTAGCTACCTTGTGGAGATTTTTGACCCTAAATAGTTAAAAGGAATAGAAGTTGGAATTTTGATGGATTCTTCAATGCTTGCTGAGTAGTTTTTGTGTGTGCATAGATGAAGAAGCATTAGAGTTTATCAATTTACCAGATTTTTTTAATACAGTTTTTGTTGGTGTAAAACTGTAAGACTGATTGGCTGTTTTTAGACACTATAGTTTAACTTAAGTGTCCATTCAGCAAAAAAAATATGTTGATGACTACATAAATTCCTTTTCCTATTTTGGAATCTTAACTGTAGGAAAATAATTAATCATAATTAAGAAAAAAATCTGTTTTATGTATATAGGTTGAAATACTTTTGTTTAGTTTCCTGTTGCAAAGTAAGATACATTCATCAACTGTGTGGGTTAGTTCTACATGGAAGATACTACATGACTACTTATTAGACATTCTTTGGAAACAGTGTAATAAGATCGCTTTGTTGCATACTGAACATTTGTAAACTAGTCACCTCTGTGAAGTAGGCATGCAAGAACATGCAAGTTCAAAAGTCAGAGCTGGGACTTTTCAATTTGACTGGATTCAATCTTGGAAAGGACCTAATGCACTTCATTCTGATGAGGTTCTTCTGAAATCATAATCTATTTTTGTTTAAGTGCTTTGTGGCACCAGATTTTTATTTATTATTCTTTTTATATAAATATATGAAAAATTGAAATAATCCACATTAATTACTGGCTTGTGGTACTTCTTACTTTCAAATGTGAATATTTTAATCAGCACATAATTAACTGTGCATTTAACTTTTAAGTCTTAATAAACCAATAAAAAGCTTAATATATTTGGTGAGTTAGAACATTTTGTTTTGTTTTTTAAATCAAACTTTCTTCAGCCTGAAAATAGCAACAGGCATTTCTAGTGTTGGGCCAGCTTCTGCTTTCAGGATCGATTAATATTTCGAGACTTCCTACATAAGAAATCATTTTATGTACATGTATTTATTTAGGGAAATGTATTCTTCTGTCATGTAGAGTTCACAGTATGTCCAATGTGTTGCTGGGTGTTTGCAGTTGATGCTCAGAGTCAATGAATACCGTTTTGCATGGGTAGAATCAGATGGAGTAAACTGGTGAGTATTTATAAGAAAAAAAATCAGTGTCTGTTTTTTTAGTGGACTATCTTTAGACTATCTTCTTGGGGCATATTTAAGATGTCTAATTTAGAAGAATATCATTGTAATGCCTTTTAAAAGAGACATTCTCTGTGGGTAAGCAGCAGATTGTACTTAAAAGAATAATGAGAACTACTTATATTATGGACAGAAACACTGGCATGATGGATTATAAACATAAATCTGAATTCATTTAAAATTGCTATTCTGTTCACAGTAAATTTGGATTAAATTGCATTGAATGCTGAGGAGTTGCTCCAGGATGTTTAAGTTAGATGAAAATATACTCATGTTGAATGTTCAATCAAGGCACTCCATAAGTGCAATTCACAGTGAAACTAATAATAGTTGTAGCTTTCAGGAGAACATGTAATTTCATTATCCAGAAAAAATACAGATACCTCCCATGGCCATTGCTGGTTTAAGAGGGTTACAAGAATTCTAAAAATCAACCTGTACATGATTTTCTCCTCTCCTTTTTTTTAAAAAGAGAGACCAGCTTTTCAAGATCTTGGGAATAAGGGCAAAATAGAGACTGAACGGATAGAAACTGTATTTTCTATATGTCTTTTTCCCCCTCCAGTATAATGGGAGTATTGAGCAACAAGTGTGGTTTCCAGCTTCAGTATCAGATGATTTTCTCTGTCTGGCTTTTGGCCTTCAGTCCTCAAATGTGTGAACACTTGCGGCGTTACAATATTGTTCCTGTTTTATCTGACATCCTTCAAGAGTCTGTAAAAGAGAAAGTAACCAGGATCATTTTGGCAGCATTTCGGGTGAGTGGATGAAGCACATTGACTAGATGAAACGACTGTGTTGTGGTGTGTGTGTGTGTGTATGTGTGTGTGTGTGAATAATAACTTGGTGTTGTTTGACTGTTGTTTTTTTTCAAGCAAGAGTTGGCTTTGGAACTGGAAAGGCCTCAGTTGTTTGTCCTTTACTATAGTTCCAATTCATATCAAGGCCCTGCATGCCGAGAAGGGTCTATTTGTTGGCAATATTTATTTTGGGACAGAGTGTCCAATTTTGACTAGGTGGACTATCGGAGGGGGTTTATCTGTGCTACAGTCTTGAATTGGACTTATGAAAAAAAGAGAAATGCAGCATTAAACTGCATGGTAAATGTCATGTCCTCCAGACCATTTTGCCTTAATATTTTCAGATTTTAAAGCTGTGAAGCCAAGTATGCCTTTATCTGGAAGACTTGTGCACCTATCATTTGGTGCTTAAGTGCAATCCACTATACTCCCACACTCAGAATCTCCTTCCCTTCATGCAACTTTCACAGGCAAGGAAGCTTATTACTCTAGAGAAGAAATCGGGGGCTTTCCAGTAGCTGTAGAAGGAAAAGGAATCTCTATTTTCCAATTCTTCTGATAGAGTTTTATCGAGAAAAGCTATTGGACACCATTTTCTCTAAATTGTTTTGGAGAAACTGGGTGTCTGAGCAAATGTTAATGGCAACCCCTTAAAAACATTTTCTCCATGATGATCTGTTCCTAACGTGGTCCTTCAAATTTTCTAATGATGCACTCATTGCCATTGTAACTGAATCCATCCACTTTGCTACTGATCATTCTCTTCTCTTTCATTTCATCCTTCCCATCATTAGAGTCTTTCAGAGAAGAGTATACATGATACTTCATATCATGTATCTGAAGTCGGATAATTTGAGCTTGGTCATTTGTGTCTCCAGTGTGTTGATTTCTATGTTGATCCTTTTATTTGTTTCCTTGGCTGTTATGGTATCATTTTAAGTAAAAACGTATAAAATTTTCCTTGTAAGCTTACTGGAGGAAACAGCTTAGTGGTATTATACATATTAAAATATATGAGCACAAATCACAAAACAATATATTTTTCATACATGATGACATTTAAAAAAAAATCTTATATATTTTCCCTAGAATTTTCTAGAAAAGTCCACTGAGAGAGAAACCCGCCAAGAATATGCTCTTGCCATGATCCAGTGCAAAGTACTGAAGCAATTAGAAAATTTGGAGCAACAGAAATATGACGATGAAGATATAAGTGAGGATATTAAATTTCTGTTAGATAAACTTGGAGAGAGTGTCCAGGATCTCAGGTAAATTTTGCATTTAGAATCTTAAAAATGGCATAATAAGAATGTTGGCCAGACTTCAGTTCAAACTTTTTTCCTCACAAAATCATTGGTGATTAAATAAAAGTTGACACATAAACTAAATGGTTAATCTCAAAGTGCTGTTTCTAAAAACTTTGCAGGAATCATTTTGAGAGCTCTTAAAAAAATCTCTTCTAATAAATTGTGTCCTTAGATGGTTTGTACTTAAAATTCAAAAAGTTATAAAAACTATCTGGTGGTTATCATTTGTCACAACTACTACAATTAGTCTTTCAATTACATCCCTCCTTATAACAAAAACTCCAAATAATGTAGAATATTATTAATAAAGACTATAAACATTATTAACATAGTTAACTCTTGTTAAATTTAAATGACGATTTTGTGGTTCAGATACCTGCATAACGAATACATTTCATAGAGCTTATAAATCTATATTTTGAAGGATAAGGCAAATGTTCCAAGAGAGACCAGTCTCTTAGAACAGGGGCCCCCAATCTCCGAGCTGTAGCCCACTACCAAGCCATGGCCTATTTGGAATTGGTCTTAGGAACAGCAAAATACAATTTTTATCACTAAAAAATAGAGGTTTAAAACAATTTAAAAGGTTAGCTGAAAAACAGAGGAAAAACATAAAAAGGAAAGCATTTTGGAATACACAATTACTTTTAATCACATGGAATAATATTGGCAGTCTTCCTGATCAGTATCTTCCTTTGAGATACTGATCTCAAACCACTTCATAAACAAAAGGGAATACATATCACTGATCCAAGATTGTAACTCTGGGATCATGATGTCTTTACAATATTGAAGAGTTATTTGTTTTTGCTAGCCCACATTTTTGGTGATTCCATAATTACGCAATAGTGAGTGACAAGTAAGTCATATGAGTAAGTATTCCTATGCCCATTTTACACTTAATGGAGTTGACAATCAACACTTTTAAAACATTCTCTAGAGTGCTCAGTAAACATGACAAAATGTTTTGTTGAATTAGTTGGGTAGTTAAGATTAGGAATATGCAGCTATTCAAAGCCGGTGGAAAATCAAGAGTCATCTTTTATTGTCAAATATCTTTTGTTCCTAAATTCATCTTCAATTTTTCCACAGTTCTTTTGATGAATATAGTTCAGAGCTTAAGTCAGGAAGACTGGAATGGAGTCCTGTTCACAAATCTGAGAAATTCTGGAGGGAGAATGCTGTAAGATTAAATGAAAAGAATTACGAACTGTTGAAGTACGTTCCCAGATTCTCTCCTTTTCTCCCATTTTTCTTTAACAATTGTAATGTATGTGTTACTCAGAATAATGAAAATTGCATTTAAAACCTCTAGGCAAGATAAAATTTAAATTTCACTTCAGAGAAACACTTCCTTTTTAAACAAAATATAGAGGGTGATTCTTTAGATTGCAGCCCTTCTCTCTGTTGTTTTGAGAAGCATTTTTGGCATTCCTACTGGAACCCTTCTATTTTAAAACCATGTATTTGTGATTGTGAAAGAGCAAATTATATTTTTATTGTTTTAAAATGCAGGCTGCAACAAGGTTATTAGCTTATAAATTCTGTGTTATGAGATGGAACAAATGTACTTCATTTCTACTAAGTGGAACCACCACTTTGAAATCCAGAGAAGCAAACATATATAAATGTAAACATATTCAACTCTTATTTCCTGGAAACATATGGAGACTATTGAAGATTGTGGAATGAGCTAATGTAAGGTTCATGGAGTCTCTATGCAAATGCAAATAAATAACATTAAATTAAAAATCAGCATCAAGTATATGTATGTTTCATCTAAATATAGCACATTTCTACAGTGAAGCTAAAATGTTTTAATATTCATGTTATCCATTCAAACTGATAGGTTCCTACAGCTGTCGGTGATTTATTTATTTATATTTTGGAGGTCTGCCTTTGAAACCTAATTTGGATGCATATCAAATCAGTAGGTTTAGTTGTACGTGCATCAAGTTGACAACTTTCAAGAATACTGATATGCCTTTGTTCAGAAATTCTGAAGAGTATCCTTCATTATTTGTAATCAAAGGAATAAAATAATTAAAACAGTATATTTTAATAAGAATGTATTCTTTTCATATGTAAACTTGTAAGTTGATATGGATTTTTAGAAATACACATTTCTAAATATTTGGATGCATATTCTAACATTTTAAATATTCTAATATTTTGTAATTTAAATTTTACGATATACATAAAATTGTATTGTAGAATTTTGACAAAACTTTTGGAAGTATCAGATGATCCTCAGGTTTTGGCTGTAGCTGCTCATGATGTGGGAGAATATGTACGACACTATCCTCGAGGAAAACGGTAGGCAAAATTTATGTCTTACATCTGCTTTTAAGTTATTGTAGTACGAGGGTATAATCCACAAAATAGATTACGTTTTGTGATAGAAAAAAAACAAAGTTTCTGAAAATTTTTTTATTATATACACTTGAAAGTGACACTTAAATACTACTTTTCAACATATTCACCGAACAAATTAGGGCACTTATCATAGTGGTGAACAAGCTTTGTAATTCATAAAATTGTCATAAAATTCAGCCGCCTGAGATTTGAGTCAGTCAGTCACGCCCGCCCGCAGTTCCAGGTCGTCGTCAGATTGCTGTGTTCCAAGCCAGGTCTTCATCCTCGGAACAAGTGGTAGTCGCTTGGTGCAAGATCGGGGCTGTAGAGCGGATGAGGAAAAATCTCCCACTTGAAAGCATTCAGGACTTCTCGAGTGTGATTTGCTGTGTGTGGTCGGGCATTGTCATGCAAAAACAAAATTTTTGAGCTTAACTTTCCTCTACGCTTGTTCTGAATTGCTTTTCTTAGTTTTTGCAACGTTTCATAATACCTCACAGAGTGTATTGTTGCACCATGTTCCAGAAAATCAATAAGAAGCACACCTTGCCTATCCCCAAAAAACAGTTGACATAATCTTCCTTGCAGAGAAGGAAACGTTTGCAAACGTTTGCAAACATTTGCTTGGTTTTTTGGGGGGGAGTTTGTGTGCCCCCACTCCATAGACTGCAATTTGGTCTTGCTGTTCATGTGTTTGACCCAAGTTTTGTCTCCAGTTACGATTCGATCAAGAAATGAATCTCCATCTTTGTCATAAGAGTACAGAAATGTCAATGATGCGGCCATACGCTGACTCTTGTGGTTTTCTGTGAGGATTTTTGGCACCCATCTTGCACAAAATTTGTGGTAGCCTAGCTTTTGTGTAACAATTTCATGCAACAAACTGCGTGAAATTTGTGGAAAACTAAGCGAAAGTTCCGTTACTGTGAAACGGCGGTTTTCACGAATCTTGTCATCGACTTTCGCGACTAGTTCATCAGTCATTATGCTTGGATGTCTACTCCGCTGTTCATCTTGAATGTAGTTCGTCCATTTTTAAACTTAATGCACCATTGGAGTACTCCACCTTCAGTGATGATATTGTCCCCGTACACTTCACACAGTTGCCGAAAAATTTCAATTGGTTTATGGTTTTTTGCCAACAAAAACCTTATTACTGATCGCACCTCACAACTTGCAGGATTTTCAATTGCAGCACACATTTCAAATGTTTGCTGTGAAATAACGGGCAACGATACAAACCTCCTACTAGCACGACTAGATGCAGACTAAGTGGCGGATGCACAGACCAAAGATGGCCATGCTAGCTACGCCCCTTCTTGCTACAGATGAAAACGTAATCTATTTTGTGGATAGCCCTCGTAGTTATTTCAATATTACATAGAAGTTTTTATTTGGTTGCATGCAACTATAAAATGCCTGCAACAGCTGTCTTGTTGTGTTAAGCTTTTAAAAAGATGCATTTATTTGGCTTATTTGAGGATGTAGAAAATAATCTAAATGTCCCATTGGAAAATGAACTTAATTCTGTTTTTTAAAACATCAAAGGAAATCAGAATCCATTAAAATAGGCAACAAATTTCTTTTTTTTTATCTTTAAAAATTCTTGTTATTCTGTTCAGTTCAGTTTTAGTTTATTAGAGTAACAGACCAGCAACCAGAACAAATAAAAATACTAGGTGAATATCCAATTAAAAATTCCAGAATAAAATAATAAATAACAGATAAAATCTATGTCAAAATCCAGTCTGTCAGTTACACATGGCCTAACTGTACTAAAATAACAATCCATAAACTGTGAGGCCTATAGTCAATTTAATAACTAAAATGCAAACAAAGAAGCAGTGCAAATGGTTTGCCATATTTGTTATATAACATAGCTGTGGTGGATTAGACATGTGTTTCCGACAAATCCCCAGTGCTGCTACAAGTTATTCTGTTCATATTTCCTGTCTGGCTTCTGCTTGCACTGGAAGTATTGACGTGGAATTCAAAATAGATTTTAGTGTTGCAGTTAGCTGGCATTCAATGCAGTTAGTCCCCTCAAGCAGCCATTCCAAGGGAAAATGCATGCCTAGTTTTCATGTTGCATTTAATAAATGCCAGAAAGGTGAAGAGTGAAAATGCCATTTTGACAATAAACAATCTGAAAAACATACATTTTTATTGTCTCTGAATTAGGATTATTTCATGCTTGTTATTACATTTACATTTTTATGTAAGAAAAACTAATTATATTTTTTATTCTAAAGTGATGTGTATTTTGATTATTTAGAGGTGAATTATTTTACCTTCTGTTTAGAATCTTGAACAAGGTGACTCCTGTACAAGTTCATAATTTGAAATTTCTAATTGTGAGAAATCAGAAGAGGAAGTAGTATCAAGAATACATTTGCCTGTGTTATTTTACACACCCCACCACTTACTTACTTACTTTCTTTCTTTCTTTCTTTCTTTCTTTCTTTC
>BLBF01000002.1:48392787-48474340 GCA_015471245.1 Laticauda colubrina
TTTCTTTTCTTTTCTTTTCTTTTCTTTTCTTTTCTTTTCTTTTCTTTAGTGTGATTGAACAGCTTGGTGGAAAACAGCTTGTGATGAATCATATGCATCATGAAGATCAGCAGGTTCGCTACAATGCCTTACTTGCTGTGCAGAAGTTGATGGTTCATAATTGGTATGTGATGGCTAATTTTTATTTTTGTATTGACAAAAAGAATTTATTTTCTCATTCCTTAAATCTTAATTATGAAGTATCAGATTAATAATAATATTCTGATTATTTTTGTTATTCACACCAATAATTGAAAGTAATATTGCTGAAATGGATTGGTATGACTTTTTATTGTTTCTTTTTTTCTATACATTTGTGATATTTCAGTACTTGATAAAGGCTTATTTGTACACCTCAGTATTTGTGTGTTGTCAATGAATGTTTAATGACATATAACTCGATCTGTTGTTGATAATTTGTGCTTTTGATTACTTTTTTTACATAGATTTTATTGAAATTTCTTGCAAGATTTTATTCTTCTATAATATGTTGTACCTGAAATCTATCTGTATATGATTGATAAAATATAAATAGAATATAATGCACATTCTCTTTATACCTCTACCAGTAGTAAAATGTATTAATTACAGAAATTACAAATAACTCACCGGCCCACTTGTTTTTCATATGAGTCTATATGTATATTTTATTCATATTAAGTGGATATTTTAAAGGATTTGTATTACAAAAAAATCTACCCTGTCAGGCAGCTCCTAGAATTTAATAGCATTATTGCTTATGCAGCAGACATAACATAATCAATACTATTTTATTTGGGCTCTATTTTTTCTGCAATTTTTCGGTGACTACTTAGAATGCATGCAGCACTGTCGGTGATAGAACATTTAGCTCAACGTCAGAAAAAAATGTTAAAGCATTCATTTAAAAGTCCATAAAGTTAGGAATGAGATTGAGGCATTATTAGCTGAATCTCATTACTGAGGCAAGGTTCTTTATAAGCTAAGATTAATTTTACCATCTCTAACTATTACAAATAATAGTTCTTCCTCTGTGAAACTTTGATTATGAGACTTTTGTCATAATTGTTCTTATAGCATCATATAGATTGGTTATTTATTTATTTAAAACATTTATCTAGCCACTCATCTTCTGACCAACTCTGGGGAGCTCTCAATCAAAAGTTAAGACAATATATAAAGCCATATTAAAACTATACAACTAAACATATTAAAATATTAAAAACAAACCTGGTGCTAAATCAAACACTTAGTGTTCAGTTATCCAATCTGATACCAACACTTGGGAGAAAAGCCAAATCTTCAAAGCCAAATTTCAGGGTGCAGAGTGTTCTATGGGGCAGGGTATGCTTCCTAGCTCCCATGTGCCTACTCTATGTGACCTGGTAGGGCAGGTAGATGTTCTTAGAAAAGACAGTCCTGCAGACAACCTGGCCCTGTTCATGACTTTGACCAGCATGTTGAATACACCAAGAAAGAAACTGGAAGCCAGTGTAGTTCACACAGCAAAGATGTTACATGGGCATACTTAGGGGTCTCCATTACTGTACATGCTGTTGCATTCTGGATTAGTTGACATTCCTGGGTGATCTTAAAGGGTCAAAGGAAGTGGCAGCATTATATGTATATATATAATTCCTTTATTTAAAAGTAAAATAAAACTGATGTAATTAAATGTATAGTGTTTATAAACTATATATTGCATTAATTTGAAAGGTAATTTTTGTTTTGTTGTTTGAAATTCATTTTATAATAATGTGAAGCTGCATAAAATATTAGACCTAAAATGTTCCTTTAGTTTGCTCTCCAAGTTAATTTAAC
Source organism: Laticauda colubrina (assembly GCA_015471245.1). Classification (NCBI taxonomy): domain Eukaryota; kingdom Metazoa; phylum Chordata; class Lepidosauria; order Squamata; family Elapidae; genus Laticauda; species Laticauda colubrina. Next base: position 48,394,627 of record BLBF01000002.1, read on the forward strand.
AATGCTTAGCTGTTGTTTTTTTCCTTTCCAGTAATAAATGTTGTCCTCTGGTCTTTTGCAATGGAGATTATGTTCCATGTCCTTGTTATTTTTCGTTTAACATTTCTGTGCATCGTACAATATAACTGAGCTGGCATATGTGTGCAGATGAAAAAAATATTTTCTTCCAGAATCTAAATAAGAATCAGTCACAATTAAGTTGCTTTAAGTAAAAATTCAGTTCTTCCCCTGCCTGTCTTGCTGCAAATGACTTTATTCAAGCACTTTAACTAGATGGCACGTTCTAGACTCCCCATTTAAATTCAGAAGCACAAAGATAGCACAAAGAAATGCTGTGTTTGGTTTGATTGATTTTCAAATGTTAGCACAATTTCATAAAATTCTGACTTTTAAGCTTCTACAACCTGTTGATATTCTTCTTATTTTAAACTGTGAAACATTAAGTACCCAGTCTATAGGGATTACTAGATTTGAAGAGATTAATAAAAATCAATGTGGTGCAGTGTTAAAATATCGAAGAAGAACTGGTGAAACCTAGTCTGAAGTCCACCTTTAGGCATGGCAACTCACTGGATAACTTTAATCCAGTGTCTCTTTTTCAATCCAATTCAATCCCTATATTAAGGAATTGTGGGGATTGAATGAAGTGAGATCCCCATGTATATATCCCTGTCTGCACAGAAATTTTTAGGTACACAGATGTCATGGAATAGTGCAGCAGAGATGAGAAGGAGATCAAATTAGTTTTGTTCTAGAGAAATTGCCAGTTTTCCTAGCAAAACTGAATGTGTTGTAATCTCTGAAGAAAGACCACACAAGGCCTTATTTTTACCACCTTTTCCAACAATTACTGTAAGATGTAAAATAAAATTTAAAGCTATCATACTGTCAATGCTCTTCTAATATAAACTAGCATGAATTCTGTTTGCTACTTGACTTCCTGATTTAAAATTCAAATTTGAATAATTTCTCAAAAGGAGAATCTCTGAATGGCCAAAGGATTGACTAGTCTTCAGACAGTAAATTGCATGCTTGTTTTTCATTACCTCTTGTTGTTTATTCCTTTCTGAAACTCCATTTAGGTATTGTCTTTTCACAATTTTTTCTCTTCCCTTTTCCATATTGCTTTTTTGTAGGGAATATCTTGGAAAACAGCTACAGTCAGAACAGCCTCAAACAGCTGCAGCACGAAGCTGAGCCTCAACTTTCTTTGATGAGATAACTATAATTGCTACAAGTACCTTCAAGTACACAGAAGAAAATAATGTAGTTGAAGTCCCTTTAGCTGTCTGCTACTGTGAGCTTTCCTTCCAATAAATCTTCCGATCTTGTTGCCTGAAGGGCCTTGTCTTGTAAATCATTTCATTTGCTGGCAGGAATACAACAGAATATCCAAGATAGCTAATGTGTAATGTCTTATTTTATGTATTTATTGTCTTTAAAAATAAAGAATAATTATTCCATATTGTTTAATTGTCTTTTCATTGTTCATTATTGGCTGCAAATCACGTTCACTTTGTAAAGTGATTGGGGTTTTTTCTTTTTGATTTATTTATTGAAAGTATATTTATCTGGTTCTTCAGGCAAAAGTTAACACCACATTTCCTTTTTATTTTACAATTTAAAATATGTAAAAACAAATAGAAGAAAGAAGAATTTTAAAAATCTTTGACACCAATTTTTTAAATTATGAATTTAGATACAATTTTAGGGAGAGGAGATGAAAAACCTGGCAGAATTGTTGTTTAGCACAGCGAATGGAATTGTCCTGCTTACCATTCCCACATTCTTTCTGGCTGGCTCCTTTTCATGAATAAGTTGATGATTGGTTAGGAGATAATGTTGTATGCAGAAGGCCCTGCTGCCAACTTCCTTCCATGCCTACAGGGAAAGTTCTTTTCATGTTTACTATTGAGTAGCAGTGGTCATGATCATGGACAAAATAAAACAAAATTAACTCATTAATGAGACTTTGTATGTTTATAGTTTTTTTATATAGGTGTTACATATCTTACAAATGTCTAGACAGAGATTGCTTTTAAAAAAATACGTGAAGAGACTTGACTCCTTGTGGTTCAGTGGATAGGCCTATGTAGTTTTCATGACAGCATGACAGATATTCTACTGCTGCCATGAAAACTAAATGGGCCTATCCACTGAATCAGAAGGAGTCAAAATCTCTCCACATAGTTTTTAAAAGCAACCTCTGTCAAGACATTTATAGATGTGTAACACCTATATAAAAAACTACGAGTTTACTGTTACTGCTTATTTTTTTAACTTCCTAGTCTAGTTGCAATCTAGTCTAGCATTTGCTGAGGAAACCATCAAATTATTAATCAGCTCCAATTTTAACTAGTATTTCAGGAATAACTTACCTGTTGTGACCTGCTTCGATCATATTGTTACTAGATGTTATTTAGTTGTAATATAAATATACAATTGATCCAGATTAAAAAAATGAGTCTCTTTTACATTAGCTATATATTGTGATTCATAGTTTCCTGCATATGGCCTATCAACTCACTTCAATTGGAGAAACAAAGTAAATTAATCTAAATATTTATTTTTGGTAGCATATATTAGACTAGAAAAATCATCATAGATAGCTACAGTTTTGACACTTTGGAACTGGAGAGAATATAAAGAAAAGAGCATGTAGTGATAAAAGTACATTAGCGTGATATCTCTGGCATGTGATATGTTAGAAAATAAATAATACTAAACAAAAATGTTTAGAATTTCTGCAATTACCGCTATTCAGCTTATTTTTCCAATGACTCAGTGATTCATGTGATTCTCATAATATACTTTCAGCTTAAAGACCAGTGATGGACAAATCTTAGAAGAGATTAAATGGTATTTCTTTGCAGATGATGGTACACACCAGGATAGTATCTGTATCTACCCTTTAAAAATTAACATTAAACATTGATAAGTAATTTTAAAAAGTGAAGTTGAAGTAAAAAATTTAAAGTGTAGAAGATATTTCTATGATGTAGAACATAAAATTGTTACAAGATAAAATGTTAATGTCGGGAATGTATCAGAAAATTGGAAAAATATCCTCTAATTGAGTCTTTCAACCACAGTAAAATGTTATAAAAATGAGGCATACCATTTTGGGGTGGTTATTAGATACTCAGTTTATCTGTATAATAAGAATTTCAACACAAGTGTATGTATACTCTACTGGGTAGATAGACATTTTCAGGGTAATCTGAAGGCCACCAGCAAGGTAGGTGAACTTGATTATAGTGGCAAAAGGTACCCTATGGGCAGACCTGAAGGGCTAGATTAGGGACAGAGAGGCAGGTCTATGTTTTCTTAAAACAACATAGACCACTTAATGCTATTGCTATTGTTCAGTCATCTAGTTGCTTCTGACTTTTTGTCACTTGACTGGGCATCATTTCACCGATTGTCAAGTAACTACTTATTGTTGATGAATGATGGATAATTGAGCAAACTGAAGAATAGCAAACAGAAGTCAGGATGTGCTTAACTGATTATAGCAAGGCCTTTGATAGGTTAAATTGTGGAAAATGCTCAGAAAGTGCTTCAGTGAAGTCAAACTGAAAAGTGCTAAAAAAAATGGCAAATTCAGAATATTTCATTGTCCTTGTGATAAATAGACACACACACACACACACACACACACACACACACACACACACACGTCAGGAAATCAGTGTGGACAGAATATAGTGTCTTAAGTTGGCAAATGAGGCCAACATAGGTATATATTCTCCCATTCTTTGAGAATGTGGATTGGATGAGCATGATTTTAAAATGGGTGGTAGAAACATCATTAACCTTAATTATGCTGAGGACAGTATTCTGGTAGAATGCAAATGTTCTGTACCCTTTAATAATAAAAGTGCAGTATGGACTAAAATTAAATAAAAAGAAGACTAATGACCACAGGTAGAACAATGAGCATTAAACATGACAATGAAGATATCAAAGTAGTAGATAGCTTCTGGCTTTTAGGATCAACCATCAACAGTAAAGGAACAAGCAGTCAAGAAATATGCCTCAGATTAGCACTTGATAAGAGCACTCATGAAGGCCCTGGAAAAATTATGTAAATGTCACAACGTGCTTAGGACTACAAAGATCAGAACTATGGAAGCAATGTTATTCTTTATGACACTCTTTGGAAACAAAAATTGGACTTTGAAGAAGATAGTATAGGAAGAGTATTGAAGCTTTTGAATTTTGTTGTTAGAGAAGACTTCAGAATACCACATACAGTGAAAAAAAACAAACCAATGGATCATTCAACCAACCAACCCAGAGTTCTCATTTGAGGCACAAACGACCAGGCTTAAATTATCTTACTTAGGACCCAGCTCTCTGGGGAAGCCTTTATTGCTAGGAAAGATATCAGGAACACTTATATTTTTAAGAATTATTCATATAATAATAAAATATAATTATTCATATAATTCATATAAGTAGCCTATATAAGTATGCCTTTTACATATTTGAAAAAGCAAAAAGTCTTTTTAGAAACACTTGACTTCTCCATTTTCCTCAAAATCTTAATCATGTAAAGTCCAGTATTTCTGTGTGTGTGTATGTGTGTGTGTGTATGTGTTTTGAGTTATTTTATTTGCTTCATTCTAAGTTCTTGGAAATAAAAGATACAAAACTTGTGCAATGTAAAGTAACCAATAAAAGTTTTCTGCTCACTGATTCCCAGAACATCAATTTTAATGTTGACATTATTGCTCGAATGATATTGTTGCATTGTTTCATGATTCTTACATTCCATTTAATAATCTTTGATTATTATAGTCTCATTGTCCTTGTGTAAATATCTGTTTTGGTCTTGGATTATGTAGCATGCATATTTGTTTGCATGCAGGAGGGCATTTATCCTGCACTGTCAGTATAGGTGTTCTTGCAAATTTAAAGGAAGAAACTACAATCCTACCCTGTTATTGCAGATGACAAGAGCAACTCCATTTCCAGGAATTTCAACTATGAGAAGAAAGTCAATAGAGATTCTCAGTCATCCAGATCATGGTTGTCCCAAAGGTGCTTTTTCAGGAGGCAACTGGACCAGAGGTGATATTCAGTAGGTTCTGACCAGGTAGCGGAAATTTTGAGTAGATTAGATTAGAATTAGATTAGACTAGAATTTTTTATTGGCCAAGTGTGATTGGACACACAAGAAATTTGTCTTGGTGCAAATGCTTTCAGTATACATAAAAGAAAAGATATACTTGTCAAGAATCATAAGGTTACATTACAACACTTAATGATAGTCATGGGGTACAATAAGCAATCAAATCATACAAGGAAACAGTCAATATAAATCGTAAGTATGCAACCAACAAAGTTATAGTCATACAGTCACAAGTGGGAAGGGATGGATGATAAGAAGATTAACAGAAAGAATAGTGCAGACTTTGTAAATACTTTGTTTTTGTTGAATTTTGTTTTTTTGTACTTTATTGAACAGTGTTGAGGTAATTATTTTGGAGAATTATTTCGGAGAACCAGCATATATCACCTCTGACTGGAGATTTTACAGTATCCTTCCCCTGCCACACTCACCAGGCTATGCCGACAGAACTGGTAATAAAAAAAATTGAATCTCACTAGTGAAGTGAACTTTAAAATGGATGTAGATAACCAGCTGTCAGCAAGGAATTAAATCCTTCCATTACCCACTGTCCTCTCAGAGCTGAAGAAACTTCTTGGATGAGAAGTGAAATGTCTTCAAAAGAAAAAAAACAAGAAAGTCCAATTTCTCCTGAAAAAGCACTTTTGGGACAGTAGGAGGAAGAAGAGGTCCTCCTTTGCTGCAGAGAGCTGAGTTATTCCTTAAGTTCTAGCAATAGCACTTAGCACTTAAGACTTATATACCACTTCACAGTGCTTTACAGCCCTCTCTACATGGCTTATAGAGTGAACATATTGCCCCCAACAATCTGAGTCCTCATTTTACTGACATTGGAAGGATGGAAGGCTGAGTCAATCTTGAGCTGGTGAGAATCGAACTGCTGGCAGCCGACAGTCAGCAGAATTAGATTGCGGTATTGAATTCCAACCACTCACGTTTCATAAGTTCTAGAAAAATAAGTTCTACAAAAGAAACTGCTACTCGGAAGCAGATACCTATTGAATAAGGCCCGGTCCCACTGTACTTACGGATGCAAAGAGGATGTAAAATATTTAAAGAAGCTTGCCATCCGTTGGAAAACACCATGCATCCATTGTGTACTCACTGCATACGTGTTTCATATGCTTTATCTGTCGAGCATCCATCCACTGCGATTTCATCTGCACAAGAAGTTTTGAGCTGCACAAAACTTTGTGAACGGATGAACTTTCCACTGTGTACGATGTAAATCCGTGACGTATGAGCAACAAACGTTCTATGTCCATTTATCATACGTTAAATGTCTGCTGTATCCTCTCTGCATCCTCTGGGCATCCTCACAACTCACATCTGCTGCAGCTGAAAACGGAAAGAGGGAGGAAACAAAAGGCACATGGAACGTCTATACACCGTTAGCACAGAAAAAGAAAAGATGCACAGTGAACGGTTTGCATCCGATATACATTCGCGCGGTATCCCCTTTCTTTCCTTTAGGCATACGTGATGCATCCACTTCATCCTCCATGCATCTGCTTCGCAATTATCTCCCGGAACCCCTTTGGAGGTGTCATCCACTTCCATCCACTTTCATCCGCTAGGCTTGCTATGAACATCCGTTTAACATCCCTGCTACATACTACCCACGTCCGTTCTTTTCTGTTCTTTTCCGTTCTGTTTATGCAAATTTTCACCACTTTTTGGAGTGGATGACAACGGATGGAGCCACCCACAAAATTTTGCTCGTCCGCTGTGTCCTTTATGCATATGTTTTGCGTCCGTCGACCAGTGGGACCAGGCCTTTCATTATGTTACAAGAGAGACAGCATGCCCAGACTAAGGTTCTGTTATTGCAGTATACATCAATATAATTTTTGTCTTTCAATGATCTGGTCTACCCTGAAGGGCTGACACCTGCTGAAACTTCTCTTTGGTCTTTCCCCCCCTTGCTTATATAGGTGTCTGGACAACTAATTTCCTTTTATGCACTGTAATTGCTTTCACTAGGTCAGCAAGAACAATGTTCCAGTCAAATACAGTGGGCAATCAACATCATTCAGGAACTATAAAATGCAGGAAAAGCCTTCAGCATACTTGGAATGGCTTCGGAATGTACCATCTGTGAAAAACATGAATTGTAGCCTTATTTTTCTCATATGAATGCAGAATATTTATAAAGAACAAAGATAATGGGGAACGGGTCTTTACCACAACAGTACACCATATTGATGGAAGCAAGATAGTAAACCTACCTTTCCCCCTCTCATTTCACTTTTGAATTTTATTTTTATGAAGAAACAAGCACTATTTTTTTTCTAATTGCAGAAATAACCATTCATTTATGTTCCATCCGGAAAAACGCGCGGTAGACCGGGTTCCAGTAAACAAGTCTTTATTTCAAACAAGCAACAGTAACGGAACGGGTAGCTAAAGCCGCAGCAGCCCTTTTTATACAGGCTTGCCTGCCGGCTTATAGTCAATGACGTTTCTTTAACTTTGCCGCCTTTAAGCGGCTCCCTGGATTGGTTCCTAGCGAACCAATCCGCTTTCGGCCTTTCTGGCCAATCAGAATGTTCAACTTGGACTCTTCCAAGTAGTCCATTTAGCTTGTCTTGGACATCCCCATGGTCAATTTTTTCTAGGCCTTCTTTCGTAAATCTGACCATTCTCTCGGCCCTACCATTTGCCGCCGGGTGGCCGGAGCAGTTAATGCATGGCGTATACCTAAGGAAGCTAAATACTGTTCAAATTGTAAAGTGGTTAGTTGTGGCCCATTGTCGGACACTAGTACAACAGGCAAATAATTTGTTTAACTGCTTGATAACAGCGTCGGTTGTCGTGGATGACATTACTATAACCAATTTGAGTATGCATCTACGACAATCAAAAACTTATCCCCCCAAGTAGGTCCTGCAAAATCAATATAGATTCGAGACCAGGGGCCTCGTAGGGTCTCCCAGTCTCGTGTGGGTGCTTGCGGTGGAGAGGGTCTAGTTCTCTGGCACTTATTACATGTAGCTACCCAGTATTCAATATCCTTGTTTAAACCAGGCCACCAGACATAGTTCCTAGCCAGGCTTTTCATTTTTACTATGCCCGGGTGGCCTTCATGGAGCATACCCAACACTTCTTTCTGCAGTCTGGAAGGAATTACTACCTACTCACCCCATAACAAACACCCCTTTTGAATTGACACTTCAGTCTGTCTGGTCCGAAAAGGTTTAAAATTTTCAGTTTTTTGGTTTTCCGGCCAGCCTTTACCTACCCAATTCAAAATGCGGGCAGTCACTGGGTCTTTTGCGGTAGCTCTGGCGACATCATTGGCAAACAATGGCAGTTCAGGGAAGGCTTCTATTTGTAGTGCGGCGGTAGTCGGAGCTGGGTCGTCTTCTGTTGTTGGCAATGGTGCTCGACTTAATGCGTATGCATGGATGATTTGTTTTCCGGGTCGATGCAGCAATGTATCTGAGTATGCGGCTAGGAATTATGACCATCTAGTCATTCGGGGGGATAAAATTTTCGGTGTGAGTTTGTTTCCAGCCAAAATTCCTAGTAACAGTTTATGGTCAGTTACAATGGAAAATGTTCTCCCATAGAGGTATTCGTGAAAACGTTTAACTCCGGCAACGATTGCCAGGGCCTCTCTGTCTAGTTGGCTATAGTTGTGTTCTGCTTTGGAGAGCATTTTCGAGTAAAAGGCAACGGGTGCCTCTCTCCCATCAGTCAATTGGTGGCTCAGGATTGCACCGACTCTGAACGGTGAGGCGTCACAGGTGACCGTCAATAGGAGTGTATGACTAAACTGAATAAGAACGGTGTCTGAGCTTAATAAGTCTTTTATACTTTGGAAAGCTTTTTGTTCCTTGTGACCCAAAGCCCAATTAGTTTTTTTATCCAGTAAATGATGCAATGGTTCTGCTATCATTTCTTTGTGGGGGAGGAATATGTTATAAAAGTTTATTAGACCCAAAAATGCTTGTAAGTATGTTTTGTTTCTCGGTCTGGGTGTGTCTTTAATTGCTTTGACTTTTTTTTCTGTAGAGTGTATACCCTCTCCGTCAATTAAATACCCTAAAAATTCAACGCGATCAGTAACTAGACAGCATTTTTTCTTTTTAACTTTCAGGCCGGATTCTCTAAATTTTGTCAGCACTTTTCTTAGTCTTGCTTCTAATTGGGTCATGTTTTTTGCTGAAATTAGGACGTCATCAAAATATAGAACGACCCCTTTAATTCCATTTAATAGGAGTTCCATGAGGCTTTGGAAAACGCCTGGGGCAACTCTTACCCCAAATTGAAGTCTGTTACATTTGAATTCCCCTCTGTGAGTTACTATTGTCTGTGCCTCAGCCGTTATTGGGTCTACTGGAAGTTGTTGATATGCTGGGGCTAAATCTAGCTTGGCAAAAAATTTTCCTCCCCCAAGTGAGTGCAGTAAGTGCTGCACGACTGGTACCGGGTATGCGCTTTGCTGCAACGCACGATTCAGGGTAGCTTTGTAGTCTCCGCAGATGCACACAGACCCGTCAGATTTTACTGGTGTTACTATTGGTGTTTCCCTCCTAGCGTGGTCAATCGGTTCTATGACCGCTTGCGCGATTAATTTTGTTAAGCCTGGGTTAACCAGGGTTAGGTAGACAAGCTAAACAGAATGTGCAGCGTTAGTCAGATAGGCACACAGATAAATGAGTGAGCTAAGCTTGTATGTTTATTAACATACAGTAAAAATAACAGATACGCTTGTGCTATCAAGAATATATTTTATTCCAGTATAAGTTTATGGCATAGTCAAAAACAGTTCAATATTCATTTACCATGTAGTCAGTCCATTCAGGGATATTCAGTTAGCAAAGTCCATGTAGAATATCCAATGTCAGTTCACATAAATCAGTCCGTTGTTGTCTCTCCCGTTCGAGCAATGCAGTCTTGATTCCAAGCAGTAATAAGGGATCATCAAAGCCAGAGAGAGAGAGCAAGCCGTAGCCTTGCTACTGTTATATGGTTTTCATAACCACTCCCACAGTTGCTATTTCACAGTTAAAGCTGTATACACTAACTATGATTCATAGTTATTATTTCACCTAAACCAGTTAGGGTGAACAATGTTATCCCTAACAAATTTGTTTAATTGTTCATCTATTTTGGCTTTTAACGCAAAGGGTACTCGTCTGGCCTTTAGCCTTCTTGATGCTATCTGGGGATCTAAACTAAAGGAAATTGGGGTCCCCCGGTACCTGCCTAGAGTGCCATCAAAGACGTCCTGGAACTCGTGTATCAGGTTTTCCTCCCAATCGGTTGCGGCTACTCGGCTCACTCCGGTCATTCCGATGCCCAATGGTGCGAACCATTCAATGCCCAGGAGACTGGGACGGTCTTGGTCGACTATGGTTAGCGGCAGGACTTCGGCGTGCTGTTTGTAAGTGACTTTGAAGTGTCCTAGACCTACCACAGGGATCCTGTTTCCTTGGTAGTCCTTTAGAATTAATTTTTATTTCTGAAGTTCTTTTAGTCTTATGTTTGGAACTAGCCGTCTGATTGTGTTCCAAGACACCACTAACAGGAAGGATCCTGAGTCGACCTCCATCTCGCAAGGACTTCCTTCAATTTTCACGATAATTTTGACCTTTCTCCTGCTTTCGGTCTGGGTGCTTCTGATAGTGACAGTCTGGTGGGGTTTTTTTCGGTTGCTGGTTCCTTTGTTGCGCTCCCATTTTCTGTCAGCTTGCATCGATTCAGTTCTTAGTGGGGAATTACTGTGCCTGCTAGGACTGTTGTTTTTATGATTTCTGCAAACTCTCTCAATGTGTCCCCTTTTCTTACAAGCCCGACAGATGGCATCAAGGAATCTGCACTCAGCTCAGGGGTGGTTCCCTCTGCAGCCAGCGCATTCTGGCCAGTTTCTTTTTTCGTGCCTTTTTTTGTTCACGTATAGGTGGTGGACCTCATCATCATCTTCTTCTGTTTCTGATGATGTGCCAAGGTCTTCGTGGTGTGTGGTAGAAGGAGCTTGCTTCTTTCCCCTGGATATGGTCGTCGCATCAGTAGTGGCATTCATCAGCTTCATTGTTGCCGCTGATTTTTTCGCGGCTTCTGCAGCGGTGGCTTCCGCGATCGCTTTAGCCACAGTTTTTTAGGCTTATTCAATAATTTACTTTGTAAGTTAGAGTCTTTTAGGCCTCAGACAACACAATCTCACATGGCTTCATCCATATTCTGGAATTCGCAAGCTCCACCCAGATGTCAGAGGGCCGCTATGAAATCAGCGATGGTCTCATCTTCCCTTTGGTCTCTTTTGTAGAACTCATGTCTTTTAATGAGATTTGACACCACAGGTGCATAGTGAGCCTTTAGCATTTGGTTGGGCTCAGACCAGGTCATCTGTTTCACGTCTCTGGGCTTCACCAATGCCTTGGCCATTTTGAACACGGTTGGCCCACAATGAGTTAGGAAGACAGCCCTCTTCCGCTGATCCAAAATTTCCTCCATTTCGTTGCTCTCTAAAAACATCAGGAAATGATCGATGTATGATTCCCAATCTTCTTCGTTCAGGTTGAAAGGTGCGGGCGGCGCGTTATTACCAGCCATCACTTCTAGCGTGGTTTTCTTGCTGTGTGCTTGGTCTCTGCTTCAGGACGATCCCACCTTCGTCGCCAGTTTTTCGTCTGGAAAAATGCACAGTTGACCGGGTTTCAGTAAACAAGTCTTTATTTCAAACAAGCAACAGTAACGGAACGGGTGGCTAAAGCCATGGCAGCCCTTTTTATACAGGCTTGCCTGCCGGCTTATAGCCAATGACGTTTCTTTAACTTTGCCGCCTTTAAGCGGCTCCCTGGATTGGTTCCTAGCGAACCAATCCGCTTTCGGCCTTTCTGGCCAATCAGAATGTTCAACTTGGACTCTTCCAAGTTATACAGAACAATTTAGATTTAAAAAATTAATAATAGAATAAAGTAAAATTCATTTACAATAATGCAGTCTACCTGACTGGTCAGTATGTTCAGATAAGTAACATATGGGAAATACTCAGGATACTATTTGAATTTGAAAATCTTATACAGGTAGCCCTTGACTTATGACCACAACTGAGCCCAAAATTTGTGCGAGACAGGTAAATAAATGTTGCCTTGTTTTGCAACCTTTCCTGCTACAATTATTAAATGAAACATTAAGCAAATCATCCGGGCATCTCTTCTGGCACTTAAATTTCCCAAAGTCCCTCACTAAACCAGTTAAGTCCAGGATTGGCACATGAAGAGAGGCCACGTAGGAACAATACAGTCCAAAGCTTTACCCACCAGCCCATGGTGATCAAAGCCTCAGCCATATCTTCCACCAGAACTCAAACTCCCTCTGGGACCCCATAGAATCTATCGTTTGACTGGGATTTTGTCGGAGGTAAGAGTGGCACCAATGAGGTGAGAAGACAATCATAGAGTGATCTAATGCGATTCTTGATATGTTAGGCCACTGATACTCAGGAAAGATTCATTGTTGCCATGAGGCCATATAATCTGGTGCTCTGTACTCTATGCCACTAGATGGCAGATTACTATTATAGTAATGCTAGCTATGACTTTTCTATACAACTTCAACAACCAAGGGTTTCTTTTCTCTTTTGCACATATCCTAAATGCAAATAAGGTGAGCCCTTAGTATAAGGTAAGAGCTTAATTCATACTTCACATGTTTTCACCGTTTTCATTATTGAAACAAGGTCCAAGCTGGCTCTGAGTCACTTAAGGAACACTTACTTGAAATTAACCTTCCCAATTTTAGTGCCATTTGCTTCCTAAAACAGAGGAGTAGGATTACATCTGATGGACTTTCATATCTTCAAGTAAGCAATCTGGATATTTAACTCTTGGGGATATAAACTACATAGAAACCCAAGTAAGTGATCATAGAGTTGGGTATTAAATCTCATTTGCTTTAATGCAGAGTAAACTAAGTTTGAAGGCCAGAAATGGGGACAGATGTGCAAAGAAAATTTCATGTTATTTAAAAGATTGATCAATATGTTTTTCATCAGGATAAATGGCACTTAAATTACACATTACTGTGCAAGATGTACATTGTTAAAACATGACTGAAATCAATAATTAAATTTGATTAAATCAGCAGTAATGTAGGCAGATACAGTTTCACATTATTTTGTTGTTTTTTTAAAAAAAATATTGTTTCCACGTAAATACAGTTTTTTTCAAGAATAGAAAAGCTTTGTCTATCGCATTGTTTCTCTGGGCTGTCACACAGTAGTGCAAAAATAAGTATAGCATTCAGTTGCTTTCTTTGGAGTGGGAGGCTATTATTGTAAACCATTTTCCTTTGTCAGTCTTCAGTACTAAAGTCTTTTTAAAAATCTGTACACACTGCTGGTTGTTCCCCTATTTTTGTAAACAAAAAGTTGTTAGATGCTACTGCTGTGCTAATGGCATTATTCTTATTGATCATTACATAATAGTCTGCAGGTCAATTTGTGTTCTATATGTTTTGTGTATTTTCTGGATGGAAGATTTGATTAGAAGATTACTGCTATTAATTCTATTGCCAATAGTGAAGTAAAATGCAGATCTACTCTTATTTTCAATTAAACTAGTTTTCACAGCTTATTCTGTACCCTGACATTAGGTGCATTGAAGTTTCAAAAACCATGATGTTCAAATACAAACCAGCCTAATTCAACTTCAGCCTCCTGGAGATAAAATCACGTATGTGTGGTTGATTAAAACAAAACGAGGACCCAGATTGTTGGGGGCAATCTGAGGACTTGTAAACCACCCTGAGAGTGCAATAAAGCAGTATGGGACAGTATATAAATCTAAATGCTATTTCTATTTCTACTGGAAACAATAAGAAGTTTCTGGGAAATTTCTACTGGAAACAATAAGAAGTTTCTGGGAAATATATTGTTTTCCCACAAAAGGATTTAGAAAGATGAAGTAACTGATTGTTAATAAATATAAAACAATTAATCATTCATTCTTAGAATTAGAGCTAAAGCATAATTTAAAAAAAATGAATGGAATAGCCAAGTGCTTTCTTGAATACCCCTAGTATCAGGCTGAAAAAAAAGGGACAAAAGAGAGAAAAAACTGAGAGCACAGAAGGGTTTGCCATATAGCTCTGGGGAAAACATATCTAAAGTGACATCATGTTCTTTCTGATGCTATCAGCCTATGTATTCCATAATAGATCCATGAATAGTTTTCTAGACCCCAAAATACTGCAAGGCAAACATTAGAGTTCTCTTTGGAAAAAAAGTCAGTCTTTGCTATCAGTTATAGAATGCACTAATTGCATGAATATATTTCATATTTAAATATTCAGTTTATTTAAAAAAATCTTAATTCTTTCATAATCTGGAATGTATTCGGAAATATAAGTATGAATTTTTCTACTTTGTCTCCCTTCCTATAATTTGAGGTAAATAGTGGTGGGGGTCATTGTGATGGAGAGAGCTTCATTGTTAAAGAACAGAACATAAAAGTCCACAGTTTTCACTTCCAGAATTGATCATATCGGAAACACGGCCTTAGATTTTGTCAGATAGAATTCAGGAGGTTACTAACTGATGTTCAGGTTTAGACATTAAAAGGGAGGCAAAGCAAATTCTTAAAAACAAGACTCCAAATGAAGAAAGGATGAAGGAAACATTGGTAGTGATGTTATACTGCCCTTTTCCCAGTACAATCACACAGTAGAATGATCTTTGAGAGAAATCTTAAGGGCATTGAACACATATTTGCTGTTAACTGTGTTATTAAAAGGAAATCAGCCTAAAGCCTTTGAAAGGTCAGAACCTAGGAATAAATCAGGATAGAGTTTCAGTGATATTTTATGCCACAGTATTGTAATCTAGGACTGTAAATCTGGGACTGGAACAACTAGTAACCAACAACACTAGACTAAACAACTGCCTCGATCTCATCTTCTGCAAAAGTTTGAATTTAATTTACGGAATACAAACTAAAGAACCCTTTTCCAGCAGTGACCACAATATGATTGACTTTTGTCTCAACATACGCCCACACAAAAATAATCACAATGACATAATCCCAATTATAACTTCAAAAAAGGCAACTATGATCTTATAGACAATGATCTCTCATCCCTTGATTAGCAATCTCTATTCACTGGATGCAATACTGTTGAAAACCATTACAACGTTTTTACTTGAAGTCAAAAGAGTCATCAAACTATATGTACCAACAACAACTCCCAAAACAAAACAAAAAACAGATTATCCATAACAATAAGAAAACCTCAATTCAAAAAGAGATCACTCTGGTGGAAAAACAAATCTGGTCATGTTGCCAATTTCAAAAGCCGATACAAAAATTTATGCCACCAGATAAAGACTGAATGCACCAATAATCATATTAAACAAGAGATAAAACCTTCTACGCACACATTCCACCCGAGCTTTTTACAATTTTGTAAACAACAAACTAAAAGACTCAAGGTCCATCCCACCCCTGATAGGACCTAATGATAAAGACTGCAATAATGACACCATTAATGCCAACATATTTAACACGTTCTTTGGCTCAGTATTTGTAAACAATGGATCTTGCCCATTATTTCCTAGCCGAACCACAGACAACTACAATGATCTAATACATGTTGATTTTACAGAAGACAATGTTGAAAAAGCACTACGCAATCTAAAACCATCTCTATCTATTGGACTAGATGGAATATGTGCCTGCTTCTTAAAAAAGATATCCACTGCCATAGCTGAACCACGAAGCATAATCTTTGAAAAATATTTCAGGACCAGCTCCTTGCCTAACCCATGGTCACAAGCCACAGTCATCCCCATCTTCAAAAAGGGACACCCAAGCCTAATTGAAAATTACAAACCAATCTCCTTTTGCTGCATCACCTGTAAAGTCATGGAATCAATTGTTAACCAATCCATTATTCTCCACTTAGAGACAAACAACCTACTCTCCAATAAATAAATTTGGAAAAAACAAATTTAAATAAATTTGAATAAATAAATTTCAGGAAAAAACTATCCTGTAATCTGTAACTCTTACACTGCAAAAACATATGGACTACACAACTCGATCAGGGCAAAGCAATAGACGCAATTTACATAGACTTCTGTAAAGCCTTTGATTCAGTGGTATACGACAAACTAATCCTAAAACTAAAATCTTATGGTATCTCTGGACAACTGCATAACTGGACAGAAGCATTCCTGTCAAACAGACACCATATGGTCAAAATTGGGAGTGTCCTATCAAATTCTGTACCTGTCAATAATGATGTTCCCCAAGGCAGTGTTCTAGGACCAACTCTCTTCATACTCTACATAAATGACCTCTGTGATCATATTAAGAGCAACTGCATTCTTTTCGCTGATGATGTAAAGCTGTTCAATACCACAGACAATACTGCCACCCTTCAAAAAGATCTTGACTATGTATCAGAATGGTCAAACAAATGGCAACTTCAAATCTCAACAAATAAATGCTCTGTTTTACATATTGGAAAAAAAATCAGAAAATAAAATACAAGCTGAATAGTCAAGACCTTGTTGATGATCCAAGCTCTGTAAAGGACCTTGGAATACTCATCTCTAACGATCTAAGTGCTAGAGCTCATGGTAACTACATAGCCAAAAAGGGTTAAGAGCCCACGGTAACTACATAGCCAAAAAGGGTTAAGATTAGGGTTAACCTAATCCTACGTCGCTTCTTCTCTGGTAATATCACACTATTAACTAGAGCATACAAAACATTTCTGAGACCAATGCTGGAATACAGCTCATCGGTCTGGAACCCACATTACATATCTGATATTAGCACAGTTGAAAAAGTCCAGAAGTATTTCACAAGAAGAGTTCTCCATTCCTCTACTCATTGCAGAATACCTTATGCCACCAGACTTGAAATTCTAGACCTAGAAAACCTTTAATTATGCCATCTTCAGTCTGATCTAAGTGTAGTATATAAAATCATACATTGCAATGTCCTACCTGTCAATGAATACTTCAGCTTCAACCATAACAACACAAGAGTACACAATAGATACAAACTCAAAGTTAACCGCACCAAACTTGTTTGCAGGAAATACGACTTTAGCAACAGAGTGGTCAATGTCTGGAATACTACCTGACTCTGTAGTTTCTTCCCCAAATCCCCAAAACTTAACCTTAGACTGTCTACTATTGACCTCACCTCTTTCCTAAGAGGTCTGTAGGGGGCGTGCATAAGTGCACCAACATGCCTGCCAACCCTGTCCTATTGTTTCTTTCATTTTGTATATACTTATGTCTATTATCTTGTAAGCAATTGACAAATCAACTAAATAAATAAAAAAATAAAAAATAAATTAGGCCAACAGTCCATAACTATGCATTCAAGCATTCTGTACAATCAGTTGCTGGTCTTGAGTAGCAGATAAGAGAATGTGTATTCCTAATGCTATGCACTCCATAACACCATTTTGGCATGAATAGTGTAATATTGCACACCCCATTATTCATATCATATATACATTATGTAATCACAAGGAAAGCATTTAAATATATCCTATATGTTTAAATCTAATTAGTTTACATTTTAATGTTTTGTCTAGGTTTGTTATCAATCCTTCTTATTTGCTGATCAGTGGCAGATGAATTGTTCATCCAAAAATGTTGGTAGATATAACAACAGCTTTAAAACATGATAGTTTAAGAAATATTTAGATTAGTAACCATTTTATCCTTACCTCACATAAAATATAAATCAGATTGTAGAAGGAAATGTCACATGAATTGAATTTCTGCTTAGCTTAAGTAGTGTTGACTAAATGCTGCCTGTTACTTGAATAGAAAGTACTGAAATCAAAAGAAAATGTGCAGATTTTAAAGCTATTGCAAAGGTGTGTAAAGGTATACAGTATTTCATTTTACTGCCTTTGAGGTTTTTTTTTCTTTTTTTTACAATTGGAAAGATGTGACAACTCCACATTGTGCAAGTCTGTTGGCACAACTTTTCTAACACTTGCTTATTTTGGGTCTCTTTGTCACATTTGGTAATTCTTGCAATATTTCAAATTTCATTATTATTATTAATCAGAAGATTATTAGTATTTTAGCAATACATTATTTTTAATAAAGTATGTACATTTTTAGACAAAATTGTAGCCTTATTTTATGCTTAATAGATACAATATAGTGCAAATGAGTCTGTCATCTGCACCTCTATAACTGTCTGATTTGGTTCTGCAACCCAACAGGATAGACAGACTTCAGAGGATAATTAGGACTGCAGAAAAAAGCAGTTGCTACCAACCTGCCTTCATTCGAGGACCTGAATACTGCACGAGTCAAAAAGAGGGCTGTGAAAATATTTACAGACACCACACATCCTGGACTTAAACTGTTTCCACTCCTACCTTCAAAACAATGCTATAGAGCACTGCACACCAGAACAACTAGAGACAAGAACAGTTTTTTCCTGAAAGCCATCACTCTGCTAAACAAATAATTCCTCAACAGTGTCCAACTATTTACAAAGTCTGTGCTACTATTACTATTAATCTTCTCATTACTCTTATCATCCATCCCTCCCACTTGTGACTGTATGACTGTAACTTTGTTGCTTGTATCCTTATGATTTATATTGACCATTTCCTGGTATGATTTGATTGCCTATTGTACCCTATGGCTATTATTAAGTGTTGTACCTTATGATTCTTGACTCTTGATGAATGTATCTTTTTTTTAATGTACACTAAAGCATTTGCATCAAGACAAATTCCTTATGTATTCAATCATAGTTGGCCAATAAAGAATTCAATATGTAACTTGTATATGCACTAGGAAACAAAAATATGAGACTTGCTTTATTGTGATAGTTGCCTTGTAAGTGATGATTTGTAACCTAACCTGCAATATTTAATTGATTAATTAATTAATTTAATTTAATTTGTCAATCACTTACAAGATAATAGGCATAAGTATAAACATAGTTATGAATACATGAAATTGATTCATATGAGAAAAAAAACAACAACAATAGGACAGGGATGGTAGGCACATTGGTGTGCTTATGCACACCCCCTACAGATCTCTTAGGAAAGGGGTAAGGTCAATAGCAGACAATTTAAGGTTAAAGTTTTTGGGGTTTGGGGAAGAAACCACAGAGTCAGGTAGAGTATTCCAAGGTTCATATTAATTCTAGGATCTAAGGGAAGTTTATTTGAGCACAGATGGCTGGAATCCACCATAATGTATTAAAGAAGAATTTAATTTCCCTTAACATGTATTTCATTGATACATCTAGACTTTAAAAAAAAAATCTAAGAATTATGAGTAGCTTACTTGTTTCATTAATTTCAAAAGCCTTTTGTTAAAGCAGGATCAATGGGTTGATTATATAATATTAATATATTATATTGGTTCATTGCACACTCAACCAGATGTTCAAACTAGATTTGGCATTTTTGTCCACCTACTGAGTCCTTCCTAAGGCTCTGGGATAGCTGTGAACAGATATTGTTGCAGGACATAATTATTAATTAATAATGTGATTAATTTTGATTTTCTCTTTCATCCTTTACCATTATGTTGCTTGTGGCAACACTTGTTAGTAAAAGAAAAAAAGTTGAGTTTATGAAATATTTTTCATTTGTTACCTTATTGAAATTTGACTTTAAATATAATTACAAATTACTGAATTGTATTCATATTCCTTTTTTTTTAAAAAGCAGGTGTTTGAGACTTTTTTCAGCTTGTTTCTACAGGATTATATAGTGTGGCCATAGGAATATTTCCCCCCCATATCAGGCTAGAAACATCTTGTATTCATAAATCAAATAAAATGTACTGTAATTGGTAAAATATAATACAAGACTGTGGACAAGCCAAGAACAGGTTGTTTTTTTCCAAGAAGAATTCTACTGACTGTAAAAATAGAAAACTCACCTGAATTTGCTTTCTTGAATCTAGTGACTGAATTGTGTATCTGGTTGCCAAGTTTTTTAAAAATGTTTTATTCAGTGCAGAGTGGCATGTGGCTATCCATTAACATTTCTTTCCTTGCTGCAGTCCTATGGAAACCTGCCCCATTGGTGCTATACATCTGAAAAGGTAAGTTTCCATTAGTTCTAACTTCACATAAGATTCATTTCCTTTCCCAAACAACCCGAGTACGTGTAACAGAGTTTCTTCTTGGTACCGTGCAGATTAATTTTATTAGGGCATGTAGGGTCATTCCAATTCCAATAATTCTCTGCCTAGTCAGAATCCTTTAATGATCTTGTTCATACTGAAGAAGCTCCTTGGACTGACAGCAAAACTTCTCAAACCAACAGAAAAAATCAGGTTGCCATCGCCTAACTGTCAAACTGCTAATTTTTATGTAATTATGATAATTTAGCTACTTTTATGTGTAATTTATAACTGCTTTTGTGTTTTAATTATTGTGATACTGTTTGCTACGTAGAGTCAATTGGATTGAGATGGGTACCTATTGAACAAGCAAGCAAACAAGGAAGCAAGCAAGCAAAAAAAAAAATGACATTCTACACTGGAGAAGCTTATGATCCACACAATCATTACATTTCTCAGTGGGCACCATTTCCATTTCTGTCTAAGAGAAAAGCAGTGATGGTTATGATGTTTGCATATACGAGTCTGTCTTGGAAAAATGGAAGAATAGCAATAGCGCTTAGACTTATATACCACTTTATAGTGCTTTACAGCCCTCTCTGAGCAGTTTACAAAATCAGCCTATTGCCCCCAACAATCTGGGTCCTCATTTTTTCCACCTGGGAAGGATGAAAGGCTGAGTCAACTTTGAGACTGGTGGGATTTGAACTGCCAAATTGCAGGCAGCCAGTAGTCAATTGCCACCAAGGCTCTTCTCACTGAGAAGAAAGGATCTTGTTAATATATAAAAAAAATATAATGTAGGAAGGGTGTGCAAACATTTGAGAAAGCAAAAGAAAGGCAGAAAGAAAGAAAAAAATATCTAAAATGAAAAGTCAGCCATCACTCCTACACAAAAGCTCATCACTACGACTTACCATCCCTGCATGGATGGGAGGGGAATGTAATGGGGTAGTGGTCTTGCAATCTTGCAATGGCTGAAATTACTAAATGGAGCACTACTCTGATTCATAGCAATTTTGACTGAAATGTTTGAAATTGGCTTGAGAAACAGCCAGGGGCAAAAAGAGAGAGAAGCAGATTAGGTTTGAGTATTAATTTCTAAGAGCTGAACCCAGCTCAATTCTAACTAGTTTTCATTTCTCAGTGGGAATGAAATATAGGGAAGGACTTTCAAAATGATCTTATGGATAAGAAGAAAAAGATGCTATAAAAATTATTCCAATAACCTGATCCAAAGCTCACAGTAGTTTGTCTGCCAGGTGGTTAGTATTAAATATATTTGGGAGAGAAATCTGCTGTTCTTTAGAGCTATCACTGTTGTAATTTAAAAAAAAAGTATTTTAAAAAACCCCAAAAATTAAATATGCAAATTATATATACTCACATAGTACTTATATTCCCACTTGATTGATTCTCAGTATAATGACTCATTTAATATATTACTATTATTACCAGATATTGATTTAAAATTGCTATTTGCACTTTTCAGGTATTTGGGAGAATATAATATGGAAACTGGTCTAGAAAACTCACTTGACACAAATACATCTCTGGATATTATCCATAGCTTTATTAGGCTCTCAGATGACTTATGAAATTGAGAGATGATATACTTACATTCCAAGAAAATAAAAATGAGACTATTTTTCTACTCTCCAGCTGAATGTTGGACCTTAGAGAGCAGAGGTCTGCATGTCTATTCCACCTGTACATATTTTCTAGCCCCCAGATATTGATGTAAATGCCTGGAGTGGACTACTGCCTTACCTGGATTTGAAAAAAGGGACATATAAAGTTGGGAGTCAATTGTATATTTGCTGATTCTGACCTTCTTGCCATCTTCTATGAATAACTGCTCCTAATCATTTGATAAAGATGTTAATAGCATTATTATCACAATTTTAAACAGAATAATTGCAAACAACATTGTGTTCAAAAGTGTCAATTATGTGCAATTGGTAAGGGTAAGCAGCACATTAGTAAGTGATATCTTTCTTACCTTGATATACTTTAGACTTCATATATAAGCATATTTGAAGAAAGTATCTTTCATTGCTTAGGGAAACTGCATTTTGAGGATATGTAAAAAGAATACCATGATGAATAAGCTTATACTGTGAAAACAGTACAGAGAAAGTAAGCAGAAAAACTATTTTTCTGGCAAGGGTAAAGATTCATGTTTGATATTTTCCAAGAACCCATTTCATCAATCACATGTGGGGTAGCTGTGTTATCAGCTCATTTTAGTTCCCTTGGAGCATATCATCTTCCTATGAAGTCCAGTTTTTTGCAATAGCAACAAATGATGAATTTTACCAAGAAAGCCACACGGATAAAAATGTATAAAATGATTGATGACACAGTATCATATAATGGGCCTTTTGGGTTTCAAGGCATTTAACACAGAACCGAGAAAGAGTGGAGAATCTTTTGGAATACTAACGGGGTTTATGACATGACTAGATTAAACTTTTCAGGATGTCTAGTTGCTAGCCTTCAAGGTAGGAAAAGGAAATCCAAATCTGCAAAGATAGAATTAAAGTAGTAACATGAAACATAGGAGGAAAGAACACACACACATACAAAAACTCCACACAGTGAAAGATGAAATGAATAAACAACATTAACATCTTAGAAGTCAATGAATTGAAATGGATTAGAATTGGACACTACTCAAGACATGAAGATCAAAGAAGGAACAGCATTGCTTTCACATAGGAAGATTATAACAAGAACTGACAGGCTACAGTATAATCAATAACCAAATGATATAAATTAGATTTTGTGGCAAATCATTTAATATGAAAATTATTCAAGTTTATTTTCCAACCACTGATACGGAAGAAGATAAAGTTAGTGCTGATATGCTCAGTCCAAGTTAAACTAAAGCAGAAAAAGAAAGCCAATTTCCACAAAATGAACAAAAAATCATCATTTTCAAGAACATCAGAAATCAGTTTGAAGTCCTGAACCTCAGTGATAGAAACTATAGGAACTATGGAATGAAATCAAATAAATTATCAAGGATGAATGTGAAAAGTTACTGTGAAAAAGAAGCAACAAATTGGTTGTTAGAACCAACAGTGAAAATTGCCAAGAAGAGAAAATAAATCAAAGAAAGACAAGATTTCAGAAACGAGATTAACAATTTCAAAGAGCTCTTAGAAAAGATTATAATGATATCTGTAAAGACATCAAAAATGGAAACCTATTTAGAAAAATAAGGAAAGTCTTCCAAAAATTCTCTGAATTCTAAATCGGTATGCCAAAGAAAATCAATGGACAGATAGTAATTGATTTCAAAAAGATAAATCAAAGGAGTATACTGAAATTTTGTGCAGTACAGCTGTCAACATCCAAGATAACTTGAATATATTCTTTTGTCTCAAGAACCTCCAGTACTGGATGAACTAGGATGAATTAGACAGCATTCCAGTTATTATCAAACCAGAAGTCTATAGGAATTGATGGAATATTACAGAAATATGGTAAACAGCTGTAACGGAATGTTAGGGTGATCTTGGGAAATGGAGGAAAGAGATACTGCTGAGAAAACAATCAAACAAGAGAGCTGGTAGCCCCCAATGGATTAATGGTCAGAGGAAGAAACTTTGGAATGTTTAGCTCTAATTGTTCATGTGGTTAAAAGTGATGTTTGTACCTTCAGACTGGCAAGATTCTGTTAATGTAGCCTTACAAAAAAGTATTTAGGAGGGCTAACAGTAACATAAGAAGAATCAGAAAAAGTTGCATAACAAAACTATGTTAGTAAATCTGGGCTATGACTCAGTAGTCAAGAAATGTACATACCATACCAATACCAAGGAAAGGAGACTTAACAGGGTGCGCAAACTATTCTTATACCCAAAGATGCTTTTTAAAGAGGCAACTGGGCTTTCTTGTTTTTCTTTGAAGACGTTTCACTTCCCATATCAAAAGTTTCTTCAGCTCTGACTGGATGGTGGGGAATGAAAGGATTTATATTCTTTGCAGACAGCTGGTCATTTGCATTCTTTTAGAAAGTTGTTGAGGCCAGTTGGAGATTTATCTGTGCCCTCAGATTTATCTGACAAATGCAAATGGGTGTGGAGCCTTCTTGGAACTGCTGAAAGGACAGTGTTATTAAAAGGAGATAGATGACGTTGTACCCCTCCCCCTCTGTAGAGAGAAGGGTGTTCAGTTTTGACATAGATGGCTTCTTTGTCCCCCTTTTCAAACCAGCAGTCCTCTCTGTCCAAAATGTGTCCTGATGGGTTTGTTTTCCAATGTTGTTCCATGTATTTGTGAAGTGGTTGTTTTGTTTGCCCAATGTACAGATCTGCACATGTCTCATTGCATTGCATTCATTGCATTGTACTCTATATACCACATTGCTCAGTTTGTGTCTGGGGGTTTTATTCTTGGGATGGAGAAGTTTCTGCCTTAGTGTATTCTTGGGTTTAAAGTGTATATGTATTTCCTTCCATGATCCACCATTCCTCCATTTCTCACCATCCAGTCAGAGCTGAAGAAGCTTGTTAGATGACAAGCAAAACTTCTTCAAAGAAAAACAAGAAATTCCAGTTGCCTCTTGAAAAACCACCTTTGGGACAACCATAACTTGGATGAATGAAAATCTCCATAGACATTTAAACTATCCTTATACTTTTATAATTCAAATATTATCCATATAATATCCCTAATTTCATAGCAGCAAAATAATAGCTAATACCATCCAATTCATATTACAGGCATAAATAGAAAGGAAAATGCCAGATGTTGAAGTTTAACTAAGGAACACATAGGATTATTGCTGATGTGCATTGGATAATTGAGAAAACAAAAATGTGCTTTGTTGATTATAAAAAAGTCTTCAGTTCATGTCAGCATTGGCAAAGTAATCAGAAAAGAGCTGTATACTCTCCCTTTATTTATTCAACCTACATGTGGAATATATATAAGGGAAAACTGGACTGGAAGAAGATGAATGTGGTTTTGAAACTGGAGAAAGAATCATCAATAACCAGCACTCTGCTGATGAAATTACTCTGATGATGAAAATGCAAGTGATCTCCAAGCTGTAGTCATGAAAGTCAAGGAACACTGAAGAAATATGACCAAGAATAAATATGTATATGTATATATATAAAAAATAAAACCAATAATTAGGTCTTCCATTGTCATTTGTTTTATTATTTGAAAGAATATGTCAAGTAGCATATCAAAAACAATGTGTCTGGTCTGGGGATTATGGAATAAAAAATGGTGGCTGCCATTTACTTGTTTACATGTAGTTTATATGTTGAAACAGTTTTAACTTGTTTCATGACAGATGGGGATTCTCTGAGAAAAAGAAATACCAATATTTTGACTGAGTCTCTAAAAATATATTTCTCAGAAATTGTACTCTTGGTTGGTGATGCTGGTTAAAGATGAGCAGAGCCAAAATATAATAAAGCTTAAGAGGTACTAATTTTAGAGCTTAAAGCCCCTGTCACACTGCACCAACGGATGGAAAGAGGATGTAAAATGGAGAAAAACACTTGCCATCCGTTGGTTAACGCGATGCTTCCGTTCTGTACTCACTGCCTCCGTTTTGCTTCCTCTCTATCCGTCCAGCAGCCGTCTATTGAGGTTTCATCCGCTCAGAGGGTTTTGAGCGGCTCAAAACTTTTGAGCGGAAAATGTATCCAATGCGTCCGTTCTGCATCCACTAGGCATCCACTAGGCATCCGTTCTGCATCCGTTACGCATCCGCTATATCCGCCAGGCATCCGCTACGCATCCGCGCAACTCGATCCGCTCCAGCGGTAAACAGACACAGGGAGGAAGCGGAACGGACGCGGAACGGAAGCAGAACGGATGCAGAACGGATGGAGAAAGGATGAAAGCGGATGCAACTCACAAAGAAAGCATTTAAAACGGAAAAAACATTCGCAGAGGGGACCTATCTCGGATATTAAGGATGTCTAGAGAATGCCTAGAGGATGCAAAGGGACACATAGGGGAAAACCTATACTGCCTATAAAAAGGGGGAGCAACTCATCTGGATCTCACTTTCAGAACAGCAGTCCAGCTGTGCAGACCTCTGCAGCCTTCATCTGACTCTTCCTCTTCCACAGCATCCAGTCATGTCCACGGATCGTAACAAAGTCCTTTTGGCAGCCACCATCATTGTGCAACACTGTGAAGCCATCTACAGGCTCTCTGAACTGTACTACGGGAAGAAAAAGAGGCGGCCAAGAAGCGTCTGGGTCCGAAGATGGATCGGGAGAAGAGCAGAGTACGGACTGTACAACAAGCTGATGGTGGAGCTCAGGAACGAAGACACTCGTGCATTCCAAAACTTCATGAGGATGCCTCCAGCCATGTTTGACGAAGTTGTGCAGCGGCTGACACCCAGGTTGACCAAGGCAAACACCAACTTCCGGCCCAGCCTGGAAGCTGGGCTCAAGGTGACACTCACTCTGTGCCACCTGGCCTCAGGGACCACCTACAGGAGCATGCAGTACAGCTGGAGGGTGCCACACAACACCATCAGCATTGTGGTCAGAGAAGTGGTGCAGGCCATCATCGAAGAATACATTGAGGAGCTCCTCCAGCGCTCCACCACTGAAGAAGGATGGAAGAAAGTTGCAGAGCAGTGGCAGCAGAGGTGGAACTTCCCACACACCATTGGAGCCATCAATGGCAAGCACATGGCCTGCAAAGCTCCAGCCAAGGCGGGGTCCACTTATTTCAACTACAAGGGCTTCTTCAGCATCATCCTCTTCGCCATGGTTGATGCTGACTACAAGTTCATGTACATCGATGCTTCAGGCAACGGCTCATCTTCAGATGCCCAGGTGTACAACGCAGTGACCTCAAAGAGGGGCTGGAATGCAACCTCATCATGGGCTTCCCAGATCCAGACCCCCTGCCCAACGACACACAAGATGTGCCCTACTTCATCGTGGGGGATGACGCCTTCTCCCTCAGAACCTACCTCATGAAGCCCTACAACTCCAGACTCCTCACCCGTGTAGAGAGGATCTTCAATTACAGGCTGTCGAGGGCAAGGCGGGTGGTGGAGAACGCCTTTGGTATCCTGGCCAACAGGTTCCAGTTACTTCTCACCACCATGCAGCATCACTCAGAGACCGTGAGGAGGATCGTGGAAGCTTGTTGCATCCTGCACAATCTCATGCACACCCGCTACCCAGTCTTGCAGAACAGGCTCGTGGACCTCCAACAAGGCAATGGGGACATGGAGCCTGGGGAATGGAGGCAAGGGCGAAACCTGATCGACACTGAGGATGTGCAAGGCCCCAACAGAGCCTCACGTGAAGGGAAGAAGCAGCGCAACCTCCTGAAACACTGGTGCAACTCCCCAGCTGGAGCGGTGGAGTGGCAAGACAGGATGGTAGATGATTAATGGATGCTTCCTTGAGACTGTTGCAGAACACTGATGAGATTGGGCCATGTATGTTGGGTGGCCCTACAATGAACAGGGTGTTTAATAAAGAGTTGTGTTTATGTTGACATGTGTGGATGATTATCACATTATTATTGATAAAAAAGGGCCATATGTGTGGCAGCTGGGAGGGTGGACCATACAGTCCCGCTTTGCTTGCACTGGAGGTTTATTTATCCCACAGCTGTTACCCATCCCAAAGGTATCCCTGACCACCCCACTGCTATCTTAACCCATCCCACAAGCATGCAAAGGCTTAAACCATTTCTAAAAGTTTCCACCAAGACTTTGTTAAAAAAAAATGAAATGAAGCAAGTGTGTGAATCAAAGATATACTTTATTAATAACAAGCTGTAAAAGAAAAATGACCCAAGTCAAGTGTCCAAATAAAGTCCACAGGTAGCCAGCCAACCAGTCTCTGGAACTCCTCTTGGTCACTCGGAGGTGTGCCCAGTCTCAGGGGTGAAGGGTCCAGGTGCCGTGGAGGTGGCTGGAGTGCTTGTCTGAAGCGCCATTGGGATGCCTGGCCCCAAGAGGACAACAGGTGATGGTGTGTTGAGAAAGCTCTCAGACGGCTGGCTCAGACCCGTGATGTTGAGAGCTCCTTCCTCCATGCCATGTGGTGTCAGCCTCAGTACCGAGGACAGATGTACTGAGGCCGGGCTTGGCTGTGGGGTGGAGGAAGGAGCAGTGCAGTGGGGCTGTCTGGTCTGCAGCTGGATGAGGACTGGCGTTGGTGGCATCGGTGGTGTGGGTGGCATCAGTGTCGTGGATGGCATCGTTGGCGTGGGTGGCATCGGTGGCATCAGTGGAGCCGGTGGCAACGGTGTCATCTGATGACTCTGTGCCTGGACTGGGAAGGACTGCTGCCTGTGCTGCTGGACGTCCTGGTAGCCGTAGCCCTGGTCGGTGAGGGGCTGTGGAAAGCCTTGGAATGGGAGGGACATCACCTGGGGTGGAGGAGCAGACCTGGACTGGGTGGGAGCAGGTGCCTCTGGGTCTGGAGGGTTGTGAAGCAGCTCGGTGATCCAGTCCTTCACCACTTGGTACTGGGGTTCCACCATGTCTGTGAGGGTCTGGCTGACATAGGTGAGGAAGGGCTTGTGGTTGGAGGATAAGCAGTCAGTGCTGACCAGCTGAGAGAGGAGATCTATGCTGCTCCGGATGGTGTCCCTGATCTCCAGCAGGACAGTGTGGCTCTGCCCCTCCTGCTGTCTGGCTTTCTGCCTTTCTGTGGAGGTGGAGCTGGGGGTGGATGCAGGTAGGGCTGTGGTGGACGTGCTGTCTCCTTTCTCCCACCGCACCAGGGAGTCCTCCACGTGCTCCACCACGGTTAAAACACCTGTCCACAGGTTCTCCGCCGTAGCACGCTCCACAGAAACCTGCCTGGAGACAGGAGCTGACTCTCGGCTAGAAGAAGACTGGCGCTCAGCAGGCTGCCGAAGAGAGAGGGTAGTGAGAGGGGCTGCTGGTGCTCCTCGGTGGCAGATCTCACCTTCAGGAAGCTGCACCTGGCCATGACGTAGGTCTCTCTGTCCGTCAGCTTAACCGTGGCCTGGCCAGATTTCTTCAGGTGCAGCTTCCCATACCAGGTGTGCATGTGCTTCCACCAGCCGAGGAGCACCTCTGAAGTGTAGCCCATACTCTCCAACTTCTCTCTCCAAGCAGCATGCTTCCGCTTGATGTCCCTGTAGAGATGGTGTCCCTTCTGCCACAGATAGTCATTCTCTCTCAGCCACTCCAGCACCTCATCCTCGTGTTCCTCCTCAATGGAGTATTGCCTCCTCTCCCATCCCCGCATACGCCTCTTCCTCCCTTTGGCAGGACCAGATGGGCCCTCATCAGAGGGGCTCCCAGGTAGTAGGGGCTGTTCCTCCACACCACCACCAGCAGCAGCACCAGCAGGATCATCATCATCATCATAATCATCACCAGCAGGATCATCATCATCATCATCATCATCATCATCATCAGCAGCAGCAGGATCATCATCATCATCATCATCAGCAGCAGCAGCAGCAGGACCAGCAGGACCAGGATCAGCAACAGCAGAGTAACCACCAGCAGCACCAGCAAGACCAGGAGCACGAGCAGGACCAGGACACCGAGCAGGACGAGCAGGACAAGCAAGTCCAGGAGTACAAGCAGGATGAGCAGGACCAGCAGGATGAGGAGCAGCTTCAGCAGGGTACGCACCAGTAGAAGCACCACCGCCAGGAGCAGCTTCAGTAGAGTAAGCACGAGCAGAAGCACCACCTCCAGGAGCAACCTCAGCAGAGTAAGCACGAGCAGAAGCACCACTGCCAGAAGCAGCATCATCAGCTCCTCCAGAAGCAGAAGCAGCAGAAGCCCCAGCAGAAGCAGAATCAGGGACAGGGGGCGGGGGGCTGGCCCTGTCCCTCTTGCCAGGGATGGCGGCATGTTGCTGCTTTCTCTTCTTCCCCATGGTTGTGGGGTTGCTGGCTGGCAGGGAGGCTGGCAGGCAGCCAGGCACCAAGGCTGGCAGGCAGCTGGCAGGAATCCTGGCAGGAAGGCTGGCAGGCAGGCTGGCAGGCAGGCTGGCAGGAAGCCTGGCAGGAAGCCTGGCAGGAAGCCTGGCAGGCAGGAAGGCACCAAGGCTAGCAGGCAGGCAGGCACCAAGGCTGGCAGGCAGACTGGCTGGCAGGGAGGCTGGAAGGCAGGCTGGCAGCAAGGCTGGCAGGCAGGCAGACAGCAAGGCTGGCAGGGAGGCTGGCAGCAAGGCTGGGAGGCAGGCAGACAGCAAGGCTTGCAGGCAGGCATTCAGGCGGGGCAGGCAAGGCAGTCAATGCATCTGGTAGCAGGTCTTTCCTCCGAATGGTGACCTGTTTCCGAGCTGCTTCCCTTTATATCTGCGGGGCTTACGCAATGCATCCCCCCCACATGTGCAATTAACGGATGCTCGGCATCCGTTAGGCTTCCGCTGTGCATCCGCTAGGCTTCCGCTCTGCATCCGCTTCATCCGCTGTGCATCTGCTCTGCATCCGCTGTATCCGTTCCACATCCGCTTTGCTGAGGTCCCCCGGAAGCCTAGCGGAAGTGCCATCCGCTCCCATCCGCTTCCATCCGCTAGGCTTCCGTTCTGCATCCGCTTTCCATCCGCTCTGCGTCCTCCCCGCATCTGTTCCTTTCCATGTTATCCGCTCTGGTTATACAAATTTTTGCCCCTTTTGAGAGCGGATAACAACGGATGGAACATTTTTCTCGTCCGTTGTGTCCTTTTTACTAATGTTTTGCATCCGTTCGGCAGTGTGACAGGGCCTTAACTAAATCATTCTAATCAACTTGCAGCAGTCCATCTTCAACCTTATTGCTAATAAGACAAAATTAAGTATTTGAAAACCTTCCCTTTAAATCTTTGGATGTGGAAGATGAGGGGCAGAATCATAGTTCATGAATAGTTTCCACATTAAGTTTGTATTATTTTTAAAGGATTCTGAGTTAGATATTGATATATATTCCTAATTCATAATCTACCATTCTTCTAATGGGGAATTGAACATGCTTTCTGTGAAAAATAGAGAATCCCAGCAGCCATATGCTTTAGATCAGTATTGTCAAACTCCCTGCCCATGGGTTGGATGCTTCATGCACCAGCCACACCCATACCCAGTTTAGCGAAGAGGAAAAAAGTCCCACTACACCACATGGTTCTACTGTGATGACGTGAATTTGACAACCCTGCTTTAGATAAACACATAGCCAAAATCAAAAAATTTCAAAACAAGTGAAAACTTTACCATTTCCTCTTACGAATAAGGTTATTTTCATGAAGAAATATCAGTGGGTATTTTAAAAAAGAAGCTACTTTACTTATTAAGTGATAGATATATTTATTATGCTTTATGGAATTCTTTGTTGAAATGACTGCCTGCTCTTTTTGGAAGCAGTTCAGTAAGAGACAGCATCTTGTTCCCAGATTTGGAAGCTAATTAAAATTCCCAACACCCACTGTTTAAGAGTTCCTATTTGTTTCCACATATGCTTTTTTTGTGTGGCATGTTTGTACATAATGGAAATTGCACAAAAATGCTAGAAATCTCCAATGGATTTTCAAGCAAAGCAAATTAGAGCAACAACTGCACTAATTGCCAATTTGCCTGGTACTTTAAAAATACAATGCCCTGAAGAACATCTTGGAGACATATCAGCTGTAAAAAGTGGCAAAGACATGGGGGAACAACACTCAAGTATTTTGCTTGCAAAAGGGCAAGATTTCCAGATGTGTGCAGATGTCAAACATCAGCATGTTTATTTACTGGAATAAATGATGTACAACCTTATAATAATATTAATATTAATGATTAATATCATTATTAAAAGTTTTAAATATAATAAAAAATCATATGTAGCAAGATTTCTAGGATATTAAAAATGTAATTTGATATCTATTGAAATTTAGCAATTTTATTCAATGCTTTTAAGGCATATTTTCCACACTGAATAACTAATTGTACTTCAAAGTACAGGTAAGACATGATAGGTTTGAAAATCAACATAAGAAAGTTTTGATAGATTATGTGATATATCCTAAATTGCATTCATGTGATATTTTTTGGGCATTTGCAGTGAAAATCAATTTGTGTCATGGAATCATTATTTAAATAAATTAAGAAAGCTTATCTGGAGTGAGAAGAAAAACCTATGGATTGAGATTCCAGTCTGAAACTATGTCAACAAAATAATATTATTCCTACAATAAAAGACTCTGAGGAATATATATATATGATAAACCATCAGTTTCCCCAATTTTATACATGACTATAATCAGATCAATGTTTTTAGATGATCATATTAAATATATTTTGGACAAAATAAATGTGATAAATGATCTGGATAATTGCTTCATGATTCAATTGTTGCATACTTATTCAAGAACTCTTACAATTAAATTAATGAAAAAACTTCTCTTTCAGATGGCTTTCGAACCAATTGTAAAATATTTATTGATACCCTCCATTCTGTTCCTGCAATTGGATATTCATAATGATGCCCTTTTGAATAACATTTACTTCTTTGTTTAATAATGTTTTCATAATTGTGATTTTGAATATTGGTAACTGTAGACTCTGTGCAAGCTATTGTCAATTTCACCATTAAATGTCGAGGATAAAGGTTTTAAATGTGATTTTGCATGTGAACTCCAAAATATATTGTCTTCAATCATTTATCCTGCATATTGTGATCTAATAAAAGGCCTCAAACACTGATTAATATTAGATTTATTGGAAGAAATATCCATCTGGGCTGAGTTTGAAGCGAGGAGAAAGACACTGGAAACATGGAGGCTTCTTGGAAAAATGGTTTAATGGTGAAGCAGAACTACCAAGCACATGTGATTCTGGGTAGCTTACCAGAGGGAATGGAGAGTGATTGTTATATATACCCTCTCTTGGGCTTTGGGCTTTGAACTTGAGCTACCTTTTCCTGTGGCCAGGGCATGTATCCTATTGGCTGCTGTAGGGTTCATGTGCAAATCCTAGCAGTTTGTCTGAGATAAATTTGGTTGAATTGTGCTGGGTGATATAATGTAGGGGCTTGGTTGTGCCATGTGGTGAGCTCTGCTGATAGATAATCCTATTATGTCCTGGAGGTTCATGTCTTAATCCCATTAACTTGTAGCTGAGGTCTTTTGTTTTGTAGATAGGCTGGCCCAGTCTTTAATGGCATCAAATATCTGCTGGGGACAGGGAGCTGCTTTATCTTTAAAAACATGGTTCTCCTTTTCTCATCCAGGGAAATAAAATAATCCTAAATATAATAATCCTAAATATTTCCTTAAATATTTTATTCTTCTAAGAGAGGTGGGTGCTAACTTCCTTCAGATGATTAACTGATGTAGTAGATATTATATTGATGCTTGTTTCTATGTGAAGGAAGCCTTTGATATGGTACATATAATTTTTGAAATGATTTCTTTATTGGTGATTGTTGGGAGATGTTGGAGGTAAGTTATATGGTTATACCTATACTTTTGTACATTGCCCAAAGTATATGACTAGTCTGGCATACAAATTTTGCTGAGAAACAATAAATATCAAAGATAGAGAATATATATTTTTTAAAAAGTTCTGTGCCAGTTTATTTGAGCCAGGGCAAAAAAAAATGAAAGACTCTTTATAGAAATTACACTGCTTAGCATGGAAATTGCTTTAAAATACTTCAAAGCCCACAATGAAATAACAGAGAAATAAATGAACAATGATAAATGGTTATTATGCATGTTCCCTATGTACATAGAGTCATTTTGGTGTGATGGTCAAGAAGTTTGACTGGGAAAAGAGTAATTTTGAATTCAATTTCTTACTTAAACATGGATACTGGCTTGATAATTTGGGACCAGTTGTTTTCTTTCTGCCCAATCTATTTTGGAGAAGGCATGCAGCCTTGAGTTGTAAAAAAATAAAATTAAAGAATAGGATATAAACTAGTAAATAAGATAAACTTTCCATTTTTCCTGTTCTTGAGTTTCTTCAGCAGAATCACTCGTGATTTACAGAATCACTAGTGATTTACTATCCAAAAGCCTCATTGTCCAGCTCTCATTAAAATGTTTCTGTTATAATTTAATCAGGATTTCAGAAGTAATATGACCTTTCCCATACTATTATTGAATCAAGAATGAAAATTCAAGATGGTGAACCTTACACTGCCTGTGGGTGAAGCAGAGGTGGTATTCAGCAGGTTCTGACCAGTTCTGGAGGACCAGTAGCAGAAATTTTGAATAGTTTGGAGAACTGGCAAATACCACCTCTAACAGGATATTTTACAGTAACCTTCCCCTGCCATGCCCACCAAGCCATGCCCACAGAACCAGTAGTAAAAAAAATTGAATCCCACCATTGGGGTGAAGTGTTCTTTACTAAATTGAGTTAGGAATTATTTCTGTCTTTAAAAATGTATT
This sequence comes from Laticauda colubrina, assembly GCA_015471245.1. Taxonomy (NCBI): domain Eukaryota; kingdom Metazoa; phylum Chordata; class Lepidosauria; order Squamata; family Elapidae; genus Laticauda; species Laticauda colubrina. Next base: position 48,429,206 of record BLBF01000002.1, read on the forward strand.
CTTTCCCCTATCTTGTTTTATCCTGACTGACTGTCTGACCCATATTTTTTGTCCTTTCCTCCCCTTTTGCAGAATGTCCTCCCTTGCCCAGGGCAGAGATTGTTGAAACAGCCTCTTCTTAAACTGCTTTTTTTGGGGGCACTGCAGCACTCCCCTAAAAGGTGCTAATGGCAGGTTAACAAGTTTAGCTCTGTGACCTTAATTAGTTAATTAGCACCCTCTGCCTACTTATGCTAATTGGCAAGACCTGAAACATTTTCACTCTAAAACCTATCTTTTGCTTCCTAAGCAGCTGGGAACATTCTAAACAAACAGCCAACCCTATGGTATTCCTTTCAATGTGTGTTCTCCAATGTGTTCCTGTTGATTCTCTTGTAATCTCTTCTTCAATTAGTGTATATACAAATATTAATTTCCCCTTTCTAGTTACCTCAGAACTGAGGCAAAGATTCTATAGGTAGGGAGCTTCTTTGTGAGTTGAGCTCAGGAACCTAACCTTCCTGCCTGGCTGTCTGGGGTCATATTTGCCTGACAAATATTCAGAAATAATTTCTTAATGAACCTTTCCCAATATTATTAAGGACCAGGTGTCTTCCTTTAGTGTCTGTTCTGCAAATTCTAAATTAAATGTTGACATGCAGATTAATGGAAATACGTTTGAAAGCCATATATAGAATGATAAATAATGCTGTAAAAGTTAGAAACAGAAACAGTTTATACAGATTATATAGAAGAGGATTGTATCCTTCCAGTTCTGATAACTTTTCCATTTACAAATCTTTCTGTGTCTGATTTCCAAGCCTTCTAATTATATCCTTCAGTCCAGATGACTGAGCTGGATGTCAAGCTATATTTCCAAGGGTGACCATTTCAAAATGGATGTTTATAACTCCCATCCATCATCTAATCATGCATATGTGTGTGATACCCATCATTTGAATTACTGTTGTTAGATCATTGATTAATGATTAATATTAGGATAGCTTGGGTCCATGGCTATAGGATTCTGATATATCAATATCTTTAGAACTGATATATAATAAGTAAAAAAATGTATAAGAAGCTTTTCAAGCTTTATCTACATACCAGAAGGTGTCTCTCCATCATATTGTTTCTATCGCTGGCTGACATTTTTTATTTCTCCTATCCCTTTTATTCTATACCAGGGCTGTTAAATTCATAGCCCACGGGCCAGATGTGTCACGTACTGGCCACGTCTACCCCTGTTTTAGCAAAGGGGGAAAAAGTCGTGATACATCTTGTGATGATAACGTGACTCCATGAGTTTCACACCCCTGTTCTATGCATTCAAAAAGCAAAAAAGTCCTCCAGGCCTTCCTCCCCCACCCTCCCCCATCTTCTCTTCAAAATCCCTTGCTTCCAGGTTCCCCACCTACACTTCTGACAGCATCCATCATTTGCTGAAGTTTCTGATTTCTGGTCCAGAACCATAAAGGTAAACTCATGCATAGATTATTTCCTTTGTGGGTCCTTAATATTTCCTTCAGCTGGGCATTCTAGAATTTTTATGTAGTCTTTAGAAATTTAATGGTTTCAGATTTACCCATTTTCTTCTATCTCCCATTCAAATATATTTCCATTTCCGAGGAATCATATAGTGCTTTCATGCCAAGTAAGTCTTAAATGCATGCCATGCAAGAAAGACACATAAGAATCTTCATTGCCAACGTGAACTATGAGAAAGATACTTAGATTTTATAAAGTTTAAATGATAAATATTATAAACTAAGTGTTAATTAATTGCTTCATAAGCAGTTGTACTAATCAACCAAGTGGTTTCAGAATCTCATAGTGTGTGGAATCAAGGTTTCCCAGCATTTATGAAGCACTGATAAAAATGTTAGAAAAATGTCTCAAGGTAAAGTTGAAAATGTAGAACTAAGAATGTAGTTCTTTTTTTATCATTTATTGTGCTCCTAGGATATTAAAGTCTATAGGCTATTCTATGTGCCTGTAGAGTTTTTCATTGATTGCATTACACAACTAAGATTTTATTAAAATTCATTAGAAATTTTCTGAAATGTGAATTGATTAATTATCAAAGTATGAATAAAGATAGTTAACTATATTCGTCCTTGTGCCTGCCCAATTGCTTATATTAGGGCGGGCAATTACTTAACGGAAGTTATAAGTGAAAATTAGTGCAGTATAATGCAAAAGACACATATCCATTGCAAAAATTGCACTTTACATAACAAATACAGTAAGGAATGGGAAGAAATTTTATACCATTATGAGTACTTTTTCTGTTTCATACAGTATATTGAGATAACTTAAAAATTTGCCATGAGTTTGATGTAAAGGGAAAGATGTATTTTGGATTACATATACTTTTTAAAATTAAAAAAAAATTATAAGTTAGCATAAAGGTAAATGTAAAGGTTCCCTTGCACATAGTGGCTAGTTGTTTCTAGTTCTAGGTGGCAGTCCTTATCTCTGTTTCTAAGCCAAAGAGCCAGCACTATTTGAAGATGTCTCTGTGGTCATGTGGCCAGCATGACTAAATGCTGAAGGCACATGGAGTGCTGTTATCTTCTCACCAAAATGGTCCCTATTTTTCTACTCACATTTTTTACATGATTTTGAGCAGCTAGGTTGACAGAAACTGGAACAAGTAACAGAAGCTCACTCCATTACACTGCACTAGGGATTTGAACTGCTGAACTACTGACCTTCTGATTGACAAGTTCAGAGTCTCAGCCACTGAGCCACCATGTCCCATTAAGTTTGTCTCATTTTTTCTGGACAGATGAATAATTATTTATTCAGGCTACTTATCAGTAGATACTACCCAGTCTTTACTAGACTCAATCTACTCTTAACTAAGGGAATTAATCAAGTTTTTTCTGGACAATTGATAAATATATTGGATATATTTGCGCCTACATTTTGAACCATTTTCTTCACTCAGTGATTATACTCTGGGGCCACTGTGGAGTAATTGGTTCTCAGAAATATATATACTATTCTCTACTATATCCTAGCATGGAACTGTACACAACTGCATGATTGTCCTCAAGGTCTGGTAGTCTCATCTCCCATAAGAGCAGTAATGCAGAGTATTTTTCTCCAACATGTAAAGCTACTAATAAATCAGTAGTTGGTAGTCTAACTCAATAGATTTCTGAAGGTCTTAGATTCATGACTGCTGATATTGTTAATGTAACTTTTGGAAGGTTGTTTTTTTTTTTTGCAATATTGCTATTTTATTTATATTTATAAATGTATATGCTGCCCATCTCACTACTGAAGTGACTCTAGACTGTTTACAGATAAGGAACTATAAAATGCATACAAGCAACAGTAAAAGACTGACTTACAAGGACACAGTAATATATATATTTATTAAAGGGCTTCCTCATTCAAGTAGGAACAGGTGACAATGCTTGGCTGACTTTGTCTTCATGCATGATCAGGATTTGCTAGTTGTTGTGGGAGTTGTGCAGATTAAGGCTGTAGACTAGAATGGAAGTAGATTAGATTGGAAGTAAAAAAAAAAATCCCAGAAAAAGAAAATGAAAACCCACATTTGTTATCCAGAATACGATATGGGAGTTATTTATTTATTTAGTGTATATGTATATATCTGTGTATACACCCCCTATGTATGTATGCATGCATGTATGCATGTATGTATGCATGCATGTATGCATGTATGTATGCATGTATGTATGCATGTATGTATGCATGTATGTAAATTTATTTTCTTAAGTTTTCGCGGGTACTTACATGTATGGTATTCAGCTTTGTTCAGGTATTTTCCCACATCATTATAGTTGTGCTTTTAAAGTTGTAGCAATGTTTCAGCAGAATCTCATCTGCCATCATCAGGCTTCTGTATTGTGTTTGTCTGTGAGTCAGACTTTTACAGTTGTTTCAGTTTTAAATTTAATTTAATTTAAAATTCAATTTAAAACTGAAACAACTGTAAAAGTCTGACTCACAGACGAACAAAATACAGAAGCCTGATGATGGCAGATGAGATTCTGCCGAAATGTTACTACAACTTTAAAAGCACAACTATAATGACATGGGAAAATACCCGAACAAAGCTGAATACCATATGTATATATGTATATGTATGTGCATACATACATACATATATATGTTTTCTTAAGTTTTCGTGGATATCTATATGTATGGTATTCAGCTTTGTTTGGGTATTTTCCCAGGCCTTTTAGCTGTGCTTTTAAAGTTATAACGACATTTTGGCAGAATCTCATCTGCCATCATCAGGCTTCTGTATTGTGTTCGTATACGAGTCAGGCTTTCACAGCTGTTTTTGTTTTAAATTTGGTGCTAGCCTACTGTTGTGTTAGAATGGTTTTTTCTTCATCCTGATTAGTTGGGAGTTTTGGTCTGTGTTTATTGGTCCTGGAGTTTGCTGTGTTCTGCTTGATTGGTGTTTCTAATATCTTCTGTCTGTTTTGTATTCATGGTTCAGGTATGCTGAATTCAGGTATTCATGCTTCAGGCAGGTCTTGGCATGTTTGGGTCTTTTCCAGTGTAAGATTGAAGTATCTTGGCAACATTTTGACGAGGTCCCACTTGCCATCTTCAGGCTGGTGCTTTTGGTTTCATGTTTGTGCGAGCAAAGCTTGATCGGAGCTGCCGTCTCTCTATAAATACTGGTGGGGAGGTTGGCTGTGTTGTCATTTCTTGATTGGTTGATGGAGTTGATGTTTGCAGATTGGCTGGCTTTTTCATAAGAACATGTGTGGCTGAGGTATTGGTTGTGTGTCTATCAGCCTCCTGTGATGACCTTCTGAGTTCTATTGTTTTGACATTCTGGGTCTTGTACTGTAATCTCCTGGCTGTGTTGTAACATCCTGAGGTTTTGTGGTGTAACCTTCTGAGTTCCGTGATGTGATATCCTGAGTGGGTGGCTGTGATGTGACTTCCGGGTTTTGGTTTGGCTCCGAGTTTGAGACCTGGCTATATGTTCATGGCATGTGTCACTTTGCTTGGTTTGGGGATTGGGGTGTGTGGCAGCTGGTGATGCAGCCGTGGTCTGGTTTCTGGATGGGTTGCCTTTTGTCTATGGGGTGGGTTTGGGTTTGAGTCTGGTGAGGGATATTAATGGTGATGTCATGTGTTGTTTTGGGTCCGGTGTTGGTTTTTGTGGCTGGGACTCATTTGTTGATAAGGGTTTGTTTCCAGATGTCTGGTAGGTGGGAGGTATCATCCTGTTTATTCATGTTATGGAGGTGTTTCACTATTTCAATGATCCAGCTAGAAAACCAAGGAGTTTATGAAATACCGTGCAACAATTGCTTAGCCACATACATTGGACAAACCAACAGGACAATAAATGCACGCATCGCAGAACACAAGAACAACGTCAGAAAAGAAGGAAATACTTCCTCTCTTTTCCCGCACGTTAAAGCCACAGGACATGAAATTAATTTTGGGGGAACCAAATTAATCTCCAACACTGAACACTTCAACAAGAGAATAATCAGGGAAGTGTGTGTGTGTGTGTGTGTGTGTGTGTGCCCATCTCACATAATGTGAGTCTGAGTGGCATGCAAACAGACCATGAAATTGTTTTTAAAGCATATAAAAAGTACAAAAATTGATAGTTATAACAAGGCTAAGAAAGAAGATCAAATTATGAACAATGGAGCTATCTCATCAGTTTACCATTTCCTTGTGAAACCCCCCCCCCCCCATTCACACAATTCAGTTTTAAGGACTGTCTGGAAGGTCAACAGAGATAAGGCCAATCTGATGTCGGGGGACATGATATTCCACTGGGTGGGGGCCATGGCAAAAAAGATTTGTCACATATAATTGGATCTTATCAGATATACCTGCTTACCAGGTAGGACAGTAACTGTGTTCTTCAGATCTGAATTTGACTTGATAGAAACTTTATGTTCCAAATTTATACATTTTCAGTGTTAAAGAAACCAAAGCATTTTTGTACCAGAGTAGATTCTCACAATTGTTCTGGAACACTTTAAACCATTAGATGCAATGCAAAAAAATGCAGAAAGTTCTTGCTGTAGTTCTAATATATTCATTTAGCTATGGTCTCATGCTCCTCCTTGCAACCTATGTCTGTAGCACTGAGGGCATATAGCTGCTATTTAGCTTTTCTACCATTCCTTATTTTATTTAATGCTCTGCCCAATGACCCCATGAATCCCTTTCAAAGCCAGGTCTAGCAATTAGCCTGAAATCTCCATTAAATCTCATTTAAAAGAGAGTGTAAAAGGGCAAATATTTCAACATTTGAATATGTCAAATGTATTCATGGATTTTTTTAAAAACAATGTGATTATATAATACATCTAGAAATTAATGTTTTGAAAAAGAAATCTTGTTCACTTGCATATTTGCCTTGCTGATTCTAAAATGCGATTCTTTTCTCCTCTGAAGTATAAAGCTTTTGGTAAACACACACATTTATTACTTTGCATTCAATTTATGAGATTCATACTGTAGATTCTACTGCTCTGAACAAATAAAAGTTGCAGGATTATGTTTGGGTTAGCCACGAACATTTCAAGTCCATTTTTATTTGTACTCTTCAGGTTGAAAAGCATATGGTTTTAAAAAGCAAAATTATCAGGACTTTATTACTATTATTGCAGTTATTTTTTATCTGATTGAGCTGATAAGGTAGGTGGACTCCATGATGTATATTATATATACATTATATATAATATGCATACTGTATATTATATTTTATTGGCACCATTATATTTCTCCTTTGATATTTGGTAAAAATAATTATATTTATCCTCTTTCCCTTTTCAAATGAAGTTTTCTACTACTCTTAAAAGCAGAAGTATTATCTATATATGATGGAAAAAATAAAGATGTGAGGTAATCAGAGAAAATATTTTCAATCTTTCCATTTACTAGTTACCAAACACCTTCAATGACGTGCATGATTAATTATCTTTTTTTCCTATTCAGTATTTATTCTTGCATTTTAATGGCTCATTTATCAGCCATGAATTATATCACACAATTATTTAAAGGCTCATAAAATATAGACAATGAATTTTAACAAATATTAAAGAGCCAAATGAATAGGCAAGTTTAGAATGAATGTAGCTAATAATGATGATGGAATATTCTGCCAAGTGCTGAGTTTTTAATTTGGCACATTCAGTGTCCAAGGTGAGAGACTTGGCTCTGATATAGATTAGCAACTTTTGTCAGCAGCATTTTGATTGTAAGAAGTACTTTATGAGTCATTTGTCATTTATCTTTGGCACAAATTTTTATAAACTTTACAACTGGCAATTTTTAAAATATATCTTTCCCCCCCTCTCTAATAGGAAACAAAGTCTGGGTAAAAATAGGAATTTAATTCTTTAATTGGAAATCCCAGTAATTGGTGATCTGATACCAAGATTATGTTCCCTGGACTGGCCCTGTGATATTTAGCCATGTGTGATTAGCAAACAACTTTTTGTTCAGAACAACCAATGATGGAAAACTCATTTTTCTATGCAACACACCATATTTTTCAGAGAAAAGAGGAACTACTTGTATGAAGAGAGTAAGCAGGGAAAACAGGCTCACCTCTGACAACCAACCCTTTCTTCATTTACATTATATTTAGATTTATTTGATTTGTCAATCGCTTACAAGATGCAGGTATAAGAATAAATATAGTTTTCAATACATGAGATAGATACTTAAAAGAAAAATAAAAAACAATAGGACATGGACATTAGGCACGATTTGTGCGCTTATGCACGCCCCCTACAGGCCTCTTAGGAAGGGGGTGAGGTCAATAGTAGACAGTCTAAGGTGAAAGTTTTTGGGGTTTGGGGAAAAAACTACAGGTTTGGGAAAGAAACAACAGGTAGAGCATTCCAAACTTTGACCACTTTGTTGCTGAAGTCATGTTTTCTGCAGTGAAGTTTGGTGTGGTTAACCTTGAGTTTGTATCTGTTGTGTGCTCTTGTATTGTTATGATTGAAGCTGAAATATTCATTTGCAGGTAGGACATTGCAAAGTATGATTTTATATACTATATTTAGATCAGACCGAAGGCGACGTAGTTCAAGATTTTCTAGGTCTAGAGTTTCAAGTCTGGTGACATAAACCATTCTACAATGAGTAGAGGAGCAGAGAACTCTTCTTGTGAAATATTTCTGGACTTTTTCAAGTCCAGAAATCTGATATGTGTTAATATCAGATACATAATATGGGTTCCAGACTGATGAGCTGTATTCAAGTATAGGTCTAGCAAATGTTTTGTATACTCGAGTTAGTAGTGTGATATTACCAGAGAAGAAGCTACGTAGGATTAGATTAACAACTCTTAATGCCTTTTTGGCTGTGTAGTTACAGTGGGCTCTAGCACTTAAATCTTTTGAGATGAGTACTCCAAGGTCCTTGACATAATTTCTTCTTGACATCAACTATTTGCAACACTGAAAGAGTACATTCTGAAACAAAATAGTGGATCACTGTGATCATCTTTCCATAACCTTGATCCAAGATGCAGAAATGTCAATTTCTGCAATTATCAATCTAGCAACTATCAATCATGTATTCAAACAAAAGTAGTTTTAGTTATTGGCTTTGGTCAAATAGCTGTTTATTTATAATTTGCTTTGGACTTGCTTTTGTTTGCCTCAGTAAGCCACCTAGTTCATGCAGAAGCTCAAAAGTGTGCTGTTGCTGGATGGAAATTTGAGGGTCATTGCTAAGACTAAAAAGTTGGGGGGCAGGAAATTGCAGAAGAAAGTAATAGCAAGCCTCTTGTTACTGTTTCAAGAAAACTGCAGGGATATAGTTGAGTCAATTTGGAATTAAGAGTATGTCCACATTTATTCCCTTGTTTTGTCTGATTCTGGAAGATTTTATGTTTGTGTTTTTGGTAGGTTGGATTGTAGATTTCATTTTCCTTTAGAATGATTTATGTCTGTGGCTTTCATTGTTTTTTTTTTCTCCACCAAATACCTCAGCAAGAAAACTTACCCTCATTTTGTTGTAGTTTCTCTCTAAATGTTACCAGTGATCTGTGGACTTAAAAAAAAAAAAATCAGGATTGCAGATTCTGCATCCAGTTTGGAGACAATGAATTACACTTCACTTATTTAGGCCCATACATGAAATGTGTTGTTCACGTTATAATTTCTTTTTAATTGGATTTTTAAAGTCTGCAGAATATTTTAAAGTTTCATTGAAACAAACAAGGCTTATTGCATCTTATTAGAAATAGAAACAATTCTGTGTTGTGATGTTGAATAAATACACACAAAAATATCAGAATGCTATTGCAATGTTTTATGCAATGTTATTTCTTCTACTGAATCTGCAAAATATGAGCAGTGAGTCAACAAAATAATGATGGGGAATTTTTTTTCTACTAACCTGTCAACCATGAGTCGCCATGAGCAAGTAGGCAGCAATATAAATTTTCTAAATAAAAAAAATAATGCCTAATTTCTGAAAATGGAAAAATAATTATTTGCTATAGTGAAAAATATTGTTGGCTTAAATTTAACAATCTTTTAGAGGCCCAAATGCTTTAAACTGGTATTCAGGAGATGAAAATGAATGTTATTCTCCAGTGTCAATGTTAATATCAGTGCCAGATAATATAATAGGAAAAGGAATATAGTAGAAAGAAAGGTCCATTAAAGAGGAATGAAGTTGGGATTGGGAACCTTCTAATATAATAGCAACCCAGACGTACAATAAGTACATAGAAAAGTCTAGTAACTTTTAAAATATCAACCTAGATCACATTTATTGCCAGCAGTAGTGTTCAGGGAAGAGAATGAGTTATGAAATGCAATTCTGATTTATAATTCTTTGTGTTCTTTTTCTTCTCAGTGGTAGAAAGTTCAGTATAATTTTTCCAATAAAAGTCTACCCAGGAGAATCTATCAGAGTGATAGCATTGCAATGCTCAGCTTGATGTATGACAATATTTCATATATTGAACTTATATAACTGAAATTCAAAGGCAAGCAAGCAAGCTGTTAGATATTATAAGAACATAGACAAAACCCAGCGACATCATTTCCAGTTTTTCAAAATACTATTTTCACATCATCACCACCACTATCCCAGTTTGAAGGCAAAGCCCCCAACAGAAATATTAGAAATACTAAAATTAGGTAAAATGCAACTATATCTGAGGTTAACCTCATCCGACATTACAGTTACTGTGCCAGTTTCTTCTGTCTGCAGCACATCTACCTTTTCTGGAGTGTTCAGTTTCCTTTCTTTTTCATAAGATAGCTTCCATGGGGAACTCATGCCACTTCACAGAAGGATGGCATGGTGACAAGCTACGAAGGTACTTGTTTTATAGAAGAAACTGGTACATCTAAAATGTTTTATTTCATAACTTAAATGCAGGGTTGAAGTGTGTAATCCAAATTCCAAAATTGTTGTTTGAAAGTATTATTTGTTTGGTTTGGTTCCAGTCTTTTTTTTTAAACTAGTACACTATTAGTTACAATTAGTTTGCAATATGGAACAAAGCAACATATTTACGAAAATAAACAGCAAATTCCCAGAAAGGTTCACCCTATAGTTCAAAGCACTTCTAGCACAGAACTGTTTTCTTTTTCTGTTCATTACCAAATTACTTTTAAATTCCTTTACATCAGAAATTTCAAGTTCAGATTGTCATGAATGCTACACGAGGACTAATTTATGAGTTCAGGAGCTATAATACAAAAGTGTTTTCATGCATTTGTACAAAAGTGTCTATGGAAATAAAAATGAGGAAAATGAAAGAAAATAAGATATGCCCTTCAACCTAAATTCATGAAAGTTTGAAAAATTATTGCAACACAACTAATTTTTGCTTTTTCACTTAGGTGGCAATGACAGCTACACAGCGATAGTTGGGGTTACATTTGATGTTAAGAGTGAGGTGTGGTATGTGGAGTGCACAGGGGCAGCAGAAGCACAGGCTGTATCAAAGATAGCACTGGGAACCTCAGAGTAAATGAGGAAGTGCTGAAAGTCCAGACACCTTTCCTCTATTATTGGAAATGAGCCTTGATCATGGCCCTTCACTGAATCATGTCACTGTTTTCCTATATAGGAACTCTGATCTACTGCAGGCCTCCTGTGATGACCCAGGGCATGGCACAAAGGCAACACAGTCAAATAAGCAAGAAGAGTCCCTTTATTATCTCCAACGTTTCCCCCAGTGTCCACGTTATCTTTGGCTGGAGAAAAACTCTCCCAAGAACAGTGTAAAAGGCCCAGCCCTACTGCACGTACGGATGCAAAGAGGTTGTAAAACATTAAAAAAAGCTTGCCATCCATTGGAAAACGCTATGCATCCATTGTGTACTCATTGCATACGTGTTTCATATGCTCTATCCGTCGAGCATCCGTCCACTGCGATTTCATCTGCGCAAGAAGTTTTGAGCTGCACAAAACTTTGTGAATGGATGAACTTTCCGCCATGTACAATGTAAATCCGTGACATGCGAGCAACAAACATTCTATGTCGATTTATCATCCGTTAAACGTCCGCTGTATCCTCTCTGCATTCTTTGGGCATCCTCGCAACTCACATCCGCTGCAGCTGAAAATGGAAAGAGGGAGGAAACAAAAGCTACATGGAATATCTATACATCGTTAGTAGCACGGAAATAGAAAGGATGCGCAGTGAATGGTTTGCATCTGATATACATCTGCGCGGCATCCCCTTTCTTTCCTTTAGGTGTACGTGATGCATCCGCTTCATCCTCTATGCGTCCGCTTCGCAATTATCCCCCGGAGCCCCTTCGGAGGTGTCATCGCTTCGATCCACTTTCATCCGCTAGGCTTCCTATGAACATCCGTTTAACATCCCCGCGACATACTACCCACATCCATTCTTTTCCGTTTTTTTCCGTTCTGTTAATGCAAATTTTTGCCACTTTTTGGAACAGATGACAACGGATGGAGCCACCCCCGAAATTTTGCTCATCTGCTGTGTCCTTTATGCATATGTTTTGTGTCCATCGGCCAGTGGGACCAGGCCTTTATAAGTGGAGGAAATTCAGCCCAATAACAAAGTTCATACAAACTGTAACTAAAAATCCAAACTAACCATGCTACAGTAATTAATTTGACAGGGCAGGAGAAGGAATTGAAGACTTGAAAGCACAGCAAAACACACACAGTTGGGAAGATGCCAGGGACATGGATAAGCCTTGACAATACCAGATAATTCACGATTTGCTCCCAACAACTCGCTATTCACAGCTTCCCTTTTTAAACACTGTGTTCCCAGCCGCAGCTAATGAAGGGAATCGGGGCCCATAAGCCATGCAACACACATTGCTCCCTTCTCCATTCCTCCCTGCATGCCCTAGGATGAAGAGGGAGTGGGCTTGGGTGTTCCTCCAAATTCCCTCTCCCTTGCTCTACCTCTCCCCTGCTCTGCCCAGCTGGACTTTGCTCTTCCCCAGTTTCTTCCACTGCTAATGGAGCCCAACTCCCACTCCTTGTCAGCAGCTTGCCCCCCCCCCCCAAATCATATTCCAACAGAAGCATGGCACCTCCTGGGAGAATGAGAGAGCAAGACAAACATAGAGATCCCATTTGAGTAAGTCATGTTTCGTTTTTTCTAGTAGCAAGGTGGAGCTGCAGCAATAATAGGGGAACCGGGAAATGAGAAATACTAGGCGTGACCCTGGCTGTGGTTGTGGCTAGATGCATTAGTATAAATGAATGTGCTCCTCAGGTTATATCTGTCCATATATATCTGCCCATATACTGAGTCATATATATCTGCCCATATATGGAGTCATTCTCAGCCTAGAATTATTGAATTCTAAGGAGCACAGTTCTCCTATTATCAGGAGATTCTCCTATTCTCCTAGAAGTTCTCCTATTATCAGGAGATTCAGCCGCTAGTGGCTGAGATCAGCGCACTGCTGCCCCATTTTCAGCAGAAAGTCTTCCACTAGAATAAGTGAGCAAGAAGCATAGTTGTCTTTTGCAGGGCTGTAGAGTCATTGCTTCTTCTAAGTTTTGTTACAGAACGCAAATATAATTTGGAGGGCTGCATGCAACTCACAGGTCTGAATTTAAAGCCTCTGCTTTATACTCACATATTATATAAGCCTCTTCTCATAGCAACTGAAAGATAAGGAGGGTAAGACAGATCATTTTCCAATAGCTTCTCTCATTTAAAACATTCATTGTTTCTGTACTCCCACGGAAGAAAGAGCAGTCAATCTTCCAGGAGTACGGTTAATCAATTTTCTTGACAAAAGGCATTCTGGCCAGCCACTTTAACAATATCACTATTTTTATTAGATATTTCTTACCTATAAAAGAAGAAAAGGTAACGCTCAACACTGTTGAAGACAGGGAAACTTATTCAGTCTTTCCTTTTGATTCTGTTGAAATGTGTTTATTTTGGAACCCTTCTCAGGAAACTTGGCTTGTTTTGCAGGGCTGAGGAGCCTAATTGTAGCTTAAGCATAATTCCCATAAGCTTGGGGTAAAAGATGTGTGTGAATTATAGTTCAGCAAAATATGGACAACAACCTTTTCATCCTTGCAGTACACTGCACAATACTTTTCCGCAGTGTGTGGGATTGCTTTGTTTCAAAGCAGTGCTTCATCTCAATGTGGTTTGCACGGCTAAATTTTCAGAGCTGAGCCTCCCTCAGCCACCTTGATTGAAGTGGCACAGGAACTTGAATCACTTGAGAAATACTTGAAGGTGTGCAATAAAGAAATAAATAAATAAAGTTTCTGCAAAACAAAATTCCCCGTCACACTTCAGCATAGGCTTAATTATCCAGTACTGTCTTTGGATCTAATGCATCAATTGAACAGAAGGTCTTCAGGTCTTGTTAATTTCCCTTTGTTTTGATAAGATGAGCAGAATAATTAAGATACATGACCCATTTTAGTTTTCTGCTTTTGGACAACTTGTTTGTCTTATTTGATTGTATAATTTTTGTTTCTAAAAATAATTTGAGTTGCATTAAAGCATTGAGAACATGTTGGACAACATTAATGTGAAATTATAATAATGTTCCTTGGCAAGAATCACATCTATTTAAAATTAAATTTTGCTTTACAGATACATGCATTAAAAAATGACTTGAAAAATCTTGGGTTTTTAGCATTTAAAAGATATTTATGCAATACCAATATATTTGCATTAAACTAGTTTTTCAGTTAAAATTATAATCAAATTTAGATTTGAACTCTCTGTACATTTAACATCTTGTGTGCTCTTATATGATAGAATATAAATTGGTACATAATATATTTAGATAATTTGTATTTATTTACTTTGTATGTTTAATTTAAGAACTCAGCTCATATTTAATTGAACTACTTTAAACATTCTTGAGAAGTCTCCAGATTCAGGTTAAAACTGTGTGCTTCATTTGCAATGCTGCTCTTCAGTACAGGTGGACCTTGACTTACAACAGTTCATTTAGTGACCATTCAAAGTTACCATGGCACTGAAAAATGTGACTTATGACTGTTTTTTACAGTTATGGCCATTGCGGCATTCCCATGAACAGGTGAACAAAATTCAATTAATTGGCAATGGGTTCATTTTTATGATGGTTGATATGTCACAACTATGTGATTACTTTTTGCGACCTTCTCACAAGCCAGGTTCATTTAACAACTGGGTTACTAACTTATCAAGTCATAAAACTCACTTAACAAATATTTCACTTAACAACAGAAATTTTGGGCTCAGTTGTGGTCGTAAGTTGAGGACTAACCAAATTAAACCGAGAGTGCCATAACATTGCAGCAGATCAGGACATTGTGAAGCCTATGGCAAATGAGACATGAAGATGCCCATTAAAGCTGCAGATGCTTTGGAATACCTTGGATAACTTTTCCCTCCCAAAGTTTTGCTTTTTGAATTTTATTTTTGGTGATTATGATACATCCTTTCAAATTGAATACAAATATAATTTCATAATGACTTTATCACATAGGAACCTTGAGAAATATGAGAAATTTTCCATTGTGGCAATATATCCTGGTAAAAACTTTTACTATGTGTGCCACTGACTGCACCTAATTGTTTGGGAAAGAATTCCAAGTTTGAATGCAGAAAATGACTCCTCAATACCATGTTCCACTTCATGATCTTGTATGTTGTCAATCTGCTGAATGTAGTTTGGTGCTCTGTAGTTGCTTTCTTTTCTCTAGCCCCACTAATAGTTCTTCAAACTGCTTGTTGAAGATAAAAGCTGATAAAAGACATTTCCATGTCATTGAGGCTATCTGGGCTTCTAATGACAGTAATGGATTTAGAAATGCTTCCAAATTGCAAACCTGGCCTTTAAGGGATCTGACTTCCTGGGCAGGCACTATATGATCAACTGGATAGATTCACTGCCCACAAATAGTATGTCTTTTTTGGATTGGGTCTTGATTTATTGGGCTTCGTCCAGTCCATTGCCATCCTGAGTACTGCTTTAAAAGACCATATTGATGGTACCACAGTCCATTTTCCTGAATGAATTCTCTCAACCCGTTCATGTAGATGTTAAGGAGTATCGGCAGTGGTGGGATTCAAATAATTTAACAACCAGTTCATTGCCCTAATGAGTTCTTCCAACAACCAGTTTGCCAAACTGCTCAGAATGTCAACAACCAGTTCTTCCAAAGTAGTGTGAACTGGCTGAATCCCACCATTGAGTATAGGGGATATTGTCTTGAGGCAGAAGGATAATTCCACCATATCCACTTCTAGAAATAGCCATCTAAGTAGGATTGAAATCAGCAAAGTACAGTGCCCTAGCATTCCATCTGAATGCCTATCCAGGAGTACACAATAGTCACTATTAAAACTACTGAGAAGTTCAAGAAATCCAACAGGATTGCATTTTCCTTATCTTTTTTGAACATTGGTTATCCACAGTGCAATCAAGGTAGTTCCATAGCCAGGCCTAGAAGAATGGTTCCAGAAAATTAGTTTGATCCAAGAGTGCCTGAAGCTACTATCCATTCAAGCATCTTACGTAGGAGGGGAGCTTTGGTCTCTGGCCTATAGTAGTTTTCATTCTCTAGGTCCAGGTTTGGCTTCTTTAGAAGTTGTCTTATCACTGTCTTTTAAAACTATTCCTGATATTTCTTTTATTTACATTGTTACTCTATTCCTCCAATATCAACCTTGAAATCCAAAGTTATCAATAATTATCTTGTTGATTGGAACTGTATTATCTGCATCATAAAGATAGAAAGAAAAATGACAATAAAGTCGAAAACAAGATATTGGGCAAATAGGACTTGTTTCAACTGTTTGGATAAATTTATATTTGCTTAATCTCATAGTGTTAAATGGTTTTAGGTAAAGAATATCCTTTTCCCTCACTTTATATCTATCCATTTGCAAGTTGCAGTCTCACTGCGAAAAATTGCTTGGAGCCAAGCTCAGATTGAAAACATCTTTATTTCCTTGATGAAGTATCTTATTAAAAGACCACTTCAAAATCTGTTATAATAAAATGGGCATACTATTGATCATTAATGCCCATTTTTATTAATCTGGGCATGCTTCTTATGAATGTCCATTTACAGGGAATGTTGTAATAAAAGTAAAGACACAAAGCATTAGGGGAAAATGTGTGCTCATTTTATCCACTCTGGTTCTCTCCAATTGAAATAAGATGAGAGAACCATGCTTTTGTATCAGGTTTTGCCAAAAGGGCCTTGCAAAGCCTCATTAACAATCTGAATCAACAGTAAAAATGACAGTAAGAGCTGTATCTATTACCACAATAAATTGTCTCCATTCTCAATTAAAAATATCAGGAAGGATTCTCTGTTGCTTGACAAAAGCTCGCAATGCATTCATGGAATAATTCAGCCTTTGTCATATCTTCTTTTTTCAGTCACCTAGGAGATGAAGTTGTCATGGTTATTGGATGGCAACCAATACATTCACTCATTCCATAGACACACAGGATAGTAAAAGCTAGAACTCAGATGAAAATTTTATGTAGATTTGAAATTTGGTTAAAAAAGAATCAGATTTTTAGATTCAACCATTTTCTTTATTTATTTATTTGTTTTTTTACTTTTTTAGAAAGCCCCTTGTTCAAGAAAAATAGAAATTATAATGGTAAGGTTAGAAAATACTAATCAAACAAGTATCATAAATGGTACTGAGAATTGTGTACTGAAACCAGGTTTTCCCCTTTTTATAGTTAAGAAGAAAGAAATACTTATGCCAAATTGCTGCTACAAAGTTGACTACTTGTTCAATTTATAAATGTATGTTCCAATTAATGAATAAAATCAGTAGAACACATCATTTAGGTACTGATAAATTAATAAACAGACTACAGAGAGAAGTGGGCATTTTATACGATGGTAATCTTTAAAGTTTCAGTCAGTTTATTATTACATAGCTGTCTCTATTGTGTATTGAAACTTGATTGATTTGATGCATTCTGGAGGTTATACGGTAGAATCTTACCATTTTGCTAGTAAAAAAAAAATCACAACTTTTCATGGAAAATCTATTTTAGAAAAGATATCCTTGACTTCTGAATTCTACTCCAGTAACAACTTTCTGCCATCATTAGGCTTCTGTATTGTCTGTAACGAACACAATACAGAAGCCTGATGATGGCAGATGAGATTCTGCTGAAACATTGCTACAACTTTAAAAGCACAACTACAATGACGTGGGATAATACCCGAAGGAAGCTGAACAGCACACATGTAAGTACCCGCGAAAACTTAAGAAACATACATATACATGTACATGTACATGTACATGTACATATACATGTACATATACATATACATATACATATATTGTTCAGTTTTGTTTGGATATTTTCTCCCGTCATTATAGTTGTAGCAATGTTTCAGCAGAATCTCATCTGCCATCATCAGGTTTCTGTATTGTGTTCATCTGTGAGTAAGAGGTACTACAGACAAAAGTAGTCTGTAGTACATAAGAGGTACTACCAGACAAAATCAGTAAGATACGACACAAGCATCACATCAAGACTGCCTTCAAAACAGATAGAAAAATAGCAGCCATCCTAAGAAACCCCAAAGATAAAATTGACCTGGAAAACACAAACACAGTACAGAAGCCTGATGATGGCAGATGAGATTCTGCCAAAACGTTGCTACAACTTTAAAAGCATTCTGCTGCTTGTTTCCTGTGCTGTTCCTGAAGCTGATTTCCAGTGGTTCAGTTGATGGGGTACAGCCTGGAGCCAATGTAGGATGTAGTTTTTTGCTTCTTGCTCTTTTCATCTGTGTAATCAAGCCTTATTGGTTGGACCCAGGGGCAGGATCCAACCAGCATAACAACCCGTTCAGGAAGTGCATGCATACGTGTCAAATACCTGCTGCATGCATGTGCACACTACTGGCTCCGGCAAGTATTTACCTTCTCCAGCTGACAAGCGGCACTCAGCTGTGCTGCGTAAAGCAGCTGAAAATGCAGCCACTAAAGGACAGCTTAGAGCCCAGGCAGGCAGGAGGGCAAAACAGTGAACCAGTTCAGTGTTAGCTGCTCTTCGGAGCTACCAGTTCTACAGAACTGAACCGTAGGATCCCACCCCTGATTGGACCATCTGTAGGCAGGTCTACAAAGATGTGTTTTACTTTTCATCAAAGAATTCTTTCATTTTCCTCAATAGTCCTCATGGTTTTCCTCTGCTTGACCAATTGTTTGTTCACTTTCAGACATGTTTTTCATATTAATTTAACACTTATTGCTAATTATCTTTTATTTCATCCATTCAGGAATCCTTGCTACTAAAGTACACTTAACCTGATTTAGGATGAATACTTAATGGTCCATTTTATTACTTAGGAATCTAACTGTGCTCTTCAGAAGTAAACTCTATTTGATGAATTACTGTAGAATTGTTTGGGGGGTTTGCTCATTAAGGTGACTGCACATAATAGGTTGTACTGATTTCCAAATGATTTTACCTGTAATTTAAATTATGTTCACAGCATATTCTTTTTGAAAACAATGCTTACAGGTAGTTCTTGACTTACAACTATTGATTTAGCAACTGTTTTAAGTTACAATGGCACTGAAAAAGTGACTTACAACCAGTCCTTGCACTTAAGACCATTGCAGATTCCCTGCAGTCATATGATAAAAATGTGGGTATCTGGTAACCAGGATGAATTTACAATGGTTGCAGTGCCTCAGGGTCAGGTAATTGCTATTGATGACCTTCCCAGTTGACTTCTGACAAGCAAAGTTAGTGTGGGAAGCTGGATTTGCTTAACAACCACATGATTCATTTAATAACATAGCAAAAAAAGAGTTGTTAAATTGGGGCAATCCAACAACTGCATTGTTTAGCATTGAAAATTCTGCTCCAAATTAAAGACTACCTGTACAGTATATCTAAACATAATACATTCTTACATCTCTTGCTTGGGGATAAAGAAATTATAAAATACTGGATGCAGATGAATATCCTAACCACTTGCCAATATAAAGCTGTTTTCTTCATATTTGGAAAGGAAATATGAATATAAAGTTATTCTACTGATCAGTTTCACTGCAAAATTTTAAACTGAACTCTATACAAGATTAAAAGCACCAGTAAGAAAGGAATTAATTCACAGACTTATTGTCATTTATTTTCCTAGTAGCCAGGCTGGTTGAAACCGTGAAGCCATCCTGCACCCTGGTTTTCTGTTGTCTCGTGCTGAATCTAAGAAACATTATCAGTATGAACAAATGGCAGTGATACAATTATTATCTTGTACTTTATCAAAGAATGGGTTGTGATAAACAATGAAGCAAAGAGTTTTAATCATGTATTTATACAGCAAGTCATAAAAGATAATAATAAATTGCTTTGTCATTTGAGTATATTCCTTGTGAACATGGTGCTCCAACATTTCTAATAGTAATTACAACCAATAAAGAATTAGGCAAGAATTATGTAAAATAAAAGCCATTGTTTGTAAAATGCCTCTTTCCATCTTCTCATTCTCAGTATTTCTTCTAATTCATATTTCTTCTAATTCAGCTGTGTTGTTTATGTAGAGTCTGCCTCGCTGCTGTTCCATCAGTCTGTGTCCTCTTTTTACCCAGGTTTACACGTTACATTAATTCAAATCAGCCATGAGTGATCTGAAGCTTGGTGCAATCATTTACTCCTGTTCATCTTCTATTGCCAGAAGAAATGGTAGACAGTGATTCTTTTCCCTTCTAGTTGGTCATTTTAGGGTTGGAAAATATATGCAAACATCCTTCATATGTTCTTGATTTCAGTTGTTTTCATTACCTATCACAAATATTATTTGTTAGACTGATAGGAATAGAAATTTTAAAATACCTGGAAATTGGATACATTATCAATCACTGATTAGTTTCAAATTTAGACAAGAACCCCAAAATGTTCTAACAAGCTGGGGTCATAACTCATGATTTGTTGTTGCCCACAATTTCTGGCTTATTTGGGCCAGTCAAATCAAGGATTTTGATTGATATTTTATATTTAATGAGCCATGGTAGCAGCTTTTACAGGTTTTTAAAGATTTGTCCCAACTAAAATGCTTTTTTCATTATTAACCTGGAATTTGGGTTAATCATCATAATTCTGCAATCCTTATTACAATTTTTGTACTACATTATGCCTCATAATACCAAAGAGAAGAAAATCTTTTTCCATAGCTTGCTGAGACTAACAGGTTCTTGGAATTTCTTCCCAATCCCAATCTTTGTAATGCTAAGTAAAGCTGTCAGGTACTTTTTCACATCTTTCACATCTTATGTCTGTAAGTAATTAAAAAAAACAATATTACAAAAAATTATTTTGTCTTTAGACACACTCTAAATGTTTAGGTGGGAGCAGGAGTTTTGCAAATTGCAACAGTTTTATCTTTAACTTATTAAAATAATATTTAAGTCTGTGCTTTAGGTCATTCAGAATTGTTCTAAGGTATGGTATCTGTCTTTTACACAAAATTACCACAGTATGACAAGTGGTGCGATTCAACCGGTGTAACAACTGGTTTGGTGAGTACGCGCTTTGTGCATGCACACTCCACATATTTAAAAGCCCATTTTCAGCTCCAATATTTACCTTCTACTGCAGCCCCTGTGAATAAAACAGCTGAGGCATAGCAAACTGCTTGGCCGTGTGAATCAGCTGTGCTCTAAAACAAATGAAATGAAGTACAGGAAAGAGCAGGGGTGGGTAGGCAGGGCCAAATGCTCACCGGAACTACCAGTTCATTTGAATTGGTCTGAACAGGTAGAATCCCACCCTTGGTTATGATTTATTTATCTTTACACACATGGGGGGGGAAGGGACAGGGAGAGAGAAATTGTATAAAACTCTATAAAAGAACAGCTATAAAATCTTGCCACAAGAATAACAGTCGAAATGTTTATGCTGGATGACTAGGTTTATATACATACACATAATATCAAGATGTCTGTTGACTTTTAACCATAATATTTTGTGTTTCTGAAACTAATTGGATCACATCTGTGGGATGCTCTCGAAACTCCTATTTCATATACAGTCATAATGCTTTATCACTGAACATCTGGATTTTAGAAGATTTCACTTGAGGTGGAGGGTGATATTTTTGGCTGGTGTTTCAGACATTTTCATGGGAATTTGACATTCACATACTGTTGAATCTATATAATTAGTAATTTCTGATAATTTTTGTAATATTGAGAGAGTTCAAAAACATAAGTTCTTAGGACTGCATGCAAGTGACAGATTTTGAGGGGTTTTTACTGCTTTATATGTTACTAGCTCTATACCCATGCTTCGCTATGAAACTATGTGATCAGGCTTAGTTTTTGGGGAGGAAAATAAAGAAGAAAAATTGTACTTCTGCCTACCAGCATCCATTGGTATTCATCTGGCTAGTGTCCTGTCAGTGTGTGAGGTTGAGGGCTATTTGGAAACTGAAACATGGAAACTGAAACAGTATTTGCTGTGTGAGCAAGAGTGAGATGGCAAAAAGCCTGGGCATAGTTTAGCTCAACTTGTTCTCTAGTAAAGCTGATTGCTGATGTGAAACTAAAACTGAAACTGAAATTCCTCTCCTCTGCTTTGTTTCACATTTGGAACAGATTTATTTTCAGATGGAGAGGGGGAGTAGAAGACATTAGCATCAGAGCATGTTAATAGTAATGTATGAAATACTAATGCTCTGATGGTCATTTTGAAAAATCCTCTCTTAGTGAGCACCTTGAAGTCAAGAGGAACATACACGCCAAATTTCAAGTTTGTAGGGTTTACGGTTGTTGAGATTTTGTGATGATGCGTGAGTGGTATTTTGCTTTTATATAGATTGGTAAGCAATTAAATTTAGGGACTATTCTTGATGGTCCATGTGGGTACTTAAAAAACCCAAACTACCATAATAGAAACTGAATTTCTTTCTGATTTTCTGACTTCTGAATGGGAATTTCATCCTATTTTTATAGCATTTTGAAAACAAAATGTATTTTGTTGTTTCTGTACTATCTGGATATATGGAAAAATAACTGATGCATGTAAGCGAACATAAGGAAAGAGCAAATTGCATGTTTGAACACTTTTTTCCCTCCAAAGTTGAAGATATTGAACTAATTGATGTGTCTTTAGCCTCACAAAATGGAATAATATTAAGACAGACACTTAAAATTGATAGATATTCTTTAGAAAACTTTTGATAGTAGATAAAGCAAACTTTGTGTGAATAATACTGCTGTTGTTCAAACTTCATTGAATGAAATAGTAATATAATTATCCTTCATATTTATGCTTATGTAAAATTCAGTGCAATACAGTGTTTTTAAAAATCGGTATTATTAGAGCATGTAATTATTTAGAATATGGTGCTATGAGGATAAGAAAGTTAAACTCAATCTCACAAGCTTCTAAGAGTTTTTTAATATGTTGAATAAAATTGATGTTGAATATCAATTTTGATAAAGTAAATAGTTAAAAAAGTTAACAGTGAATGTGCATTTTATAGAAAACAAGAACATGCCATATGTAATTTTCTGTTCTTGCTGATATATGAAAAGTAGAATTCATCAAATGTTGACAATTCATTTCCAAGGATATATTTGTAGCATCTTCAATAACTCAGCCAAATACTTCTGGAAAATAAAAATAATCCTGCTTCAAAGGAAAAAATTGAAACATTTTTCCATTAGCAGAACAGTACAGTCAAACTATTTGATTTAATAGGTGGGGAGCAGTAAGTATACAGCTGTAAACTATACAAAATAAAGGCAAGGTATGAATTTAATAATAAATACATATATTTATATATTTTATGATGTAAATACACAAACATAACATTAACATTAAATGTATATCTGCATTTCCACAAAAAAAAGTTATACCCTGTAATAAGATGGGCAGCCAATAGATTTTATAAATAAATAAATAATATACAGTGTTTTGCCTAAAATATTCCCATCTTCATCTTTATTTGCTTGTTGAATCCATTTAATTCATTCAGCAAATCAATCAATCATTCATTTGATTACTAAACCAATTGACTGATAAATCAATCAAAACTGGTTTGGCAACATTTGGCAACTAGTCACCTTTTACTTCATAGTTTGGAATTCACTGCACTATTTATGTTTATTGAAAGAGAACTCATTTTGAAAATTCTGCAACTCTAGAAAGTTACCAAGTAAATGTATAGCAAATAAAATAAATGTATGACACCTAGTATACAGTAATTATCCCTCCAGTAAACAATTCAAAATAACCAATGCATCCCTGAACATTAGGTGAAGGCTTGAACATTAGGTGAGGGCTTGAGGTAGACATTCACCACACTACAGAAATATTAAATGCCTTGTCACACTGTATGGCTGCACCTTAAGAGACTTGAAGTAGCTGATTTATTCAGAAGAAAAGATGTGAGGACTATTCCCACTACCATTTCCTTAGAATTCCTCAAGAGCGTTAATGGTACTATTTGGTTCTCATAGAATAAATACATTACAGCACCATGAATTGTAAAGCACTGATATCATTGTGTTAGCTCTTCTTTTACACATCTGCATCATGATGCCACTGTGGGACAAGGCTAGCCTAACACTGTCATTGGACCTACTCAAATGCTGCAGGAGCACATCTTCATTGCTTGCAAGCAAAAACTTGGCCTCCTTTTCACTGACATTGCTGTGTTAGCCCCTCCTCTCAGAGCTGCATCATGGTATTCATTACTAATACCATTCATTAGACTAATATCATTCATTAGACTAATATCGCTTCTCTCAAGATTGCTGTCATTTGTACTTTGTGGAAAATTCTCAGTTCCCTAGCAGAGGATGATAATTATTTTTCAAAAACCTGTGAAATGAGAAAGAAGGAATGATTAATAGTCCACTAAATCTATATCTAATATTCCTTCAGCAGAAAAACAACAAAACTGCTGCTTTGGTTCTTTCTTTAAAGTCATCCTGTTAACTCGGTATAATGTGGATCTTTATGTAGCAAAACACAGTTATATCAGAATACAATATAGAAGGTCAAGAAAAAATATAATATTTGAAAACAGCTCACAGAAAACAACATGACAGACTTTTGTGAGTGGCAAAGCAAAATGTATATTCCTATTTAATAAAACAACTTAAGGAAAAGAGAGGACTGCACTAAAGCATTACATGCTGTAGATTTTTTTTACTGCAGTACTAATTCTCTGTTTTTGCAACCAAGAGATTATACAATCAGCTTTCATCAATTGAAGTCTGAATTTTCATGCTGGAAATTATGTTTTGGAATTGTATCATGCATTTGACTTTAGAGCTGTAAAACTGGAGCTTGATCAATTATAAGTTCTGAATGTAGAATATTAAAGTGTATTAAGCAATTACATGGGGACAAGGGAGAGTCTTGGCTCCTTAGTTGAAATAATTTAACAAAGCAACATAATGCCTATAATCAGAGAGATCACAAGGACAGTTGATAGGGAGTACAGTTTCATGTACATTTTGAGTTCTTATAGTTCTATTGTATTTATATCCTAAAAGAGGATATAACAGTTGAAAAGAAGGGTGGCTTTTTAAAACAGTCTTCCAAAAATGTTGTATATATTCCTGGTGTTTAATCATATCTTTAATTTTGAGCAGATATTTGAAACTAGTGAAGCAATCCAATCTCCAGAAACTCCTGTGCTAAATGGGTCCCCAGCGAGTGGTATCAAAAAATATAAGGAAAGTTTGGCTCCTAAATGATAAACTATGTAGTGATACAATATAATGAGATATTTGAAAAATAGTCCCTATCCTCATCATATTCTGAGGTGTGTATTTTGATCATGTTGAGAATATAAAAGGATGCCAGAACCTGAGTAAATTATATTCTGATATTCTTGTTAAATGTAGATGTCAAAGTTCTGACAGTTACCTTGTAACAATTATAATAAAAGATATTGCTTTCAATAGTTTACCCAGCACAATGTGGCTTCATGAAAGGATGTCAATTGTCTGACAATATTAGAAGATTGGATATATTGTAGTATTGTATTCAGATAATAATCAAACAGTCACAATAGCTTTGCAAGAAGCAAAGAAAACCATAAGGTTGGGAACAAATTATATAAAAATGTGTTTCTAGAAAATTTAATTCTTGGATTAAAAAATTATTCTATAGTTTTTTGGGGGGTAATTATCAATAGGATCTCTTCTGTAATTAAGTTGTTATATAAAATGCATCAAAAAGTACTCCTTTTAAGTACTGTCTACTTAATATTTAACTTAGTGTTGGCAAATTAACATCTGGCAGGCTTAATAGGATACTCTAATGACATTTCGGGTTCTTGGATAACAGGAATTAAACATAAATATTTTTTCAATTAATAAAAAGGTATGCCTAGAAATACAAACGCATGACTTTTGCTTTCTATCTAGATTCTAATACATAGTTGGGATAATTCTCTCTAGAAAAATAAATAGGGACATTAACAAGTAGATAAAATTTCCTATGAGTCCCAAGGAAGAGTAGATATAGTGAAAATGAAAATGGAAATTAATTTGATTTATATTTTGAGAATAATAGGTATGCTTATGCATTTAGATATGTTAAACAATTATAAAATAATCTTTAATTTGTAACATTGTAAGATCATATGGAAGTCTTTTTTTAAAAGCTTTGTCTCTCATGAAGTAACAGAGGCTTTAATTTTCCTGATTCAATTATGCCATTAACGTCAGTAATAGTAGTAATTGTACTACTATGGACCCAATGGACAGTTACCATGTGGAATTTCTTGGCAAGTACAGATAATCCTTATTACGAACTGAGACTTATTACGAACTGAGACTTATTATGACTGAGACTAGCCACTCAAAGTGATGCAGCAGTAAAGTGAAATGTCACATTATCATACTTAGTTATGATGTCAGATCTATCTGCAGTTCATAAAATCACTATGCATAAGTGTGACATCACATGACCATGACTGTCAACTTGCTTCTGGGTTCCCCATTGACTGCTGTTGGAAGCTGACTATGAATGTTGTAAATGGTGATCATGTGATTGTGGGATGTTGCAAGTATTGTGAATGTATACTATTTGTCAAGTGCCTGAATCATGATCACATGGCATCGACATGTGTAAGATTATGTGACAGATGCAACTTCAAGGACCAGCTGTAAATCTACTTTTGCAACATCATCATAAAATCAAACATTTTAAACTATTTGGTTCTATGTACACAAAATTAGAACCATTTTGTGGCATTTTTAAAATTTTAAAGTAGTTATACCTATTTTGGTATTATCGGATAACAAATTAAAATTTGACTTAGATCTTTTGAGTAGGAGATGTTTTGGAACAATCCTTATTTTAAAATGTCAGGGAAAGAAACAGTAACAACTTCTAACATGGGACAGATTTGACAAGGTTCAAGGATGCTAATATATATAGTTAAATTATATCCACCACAGAGGTGGTGTTCAGCAGGTTCTGACCAGTTCTGGAGAACCAGCAGCAGAAATTTTGAGTGGTTTAGAAAACTAGCAAATACCATGTCTGACTGGAGATTTTACAGTATCCTTCCCCTGCCAAGCCCACCAAACCACGCCCACAGAACCAGTAGTAAAAAAATGTGAATCCCACCACTGATCCATCAGTTTATTTATGAAGAACATTATATATAGAATATTGAAAAAGTCACTACAGTATATACTTTGAATTTGAAAGGCATTACATAATAAAGTTGGCTATTTGTCAATTCCCAGCATTATATTGGTTCATCAGTGACAAAAATAATAGACAATAGTTCACTCCTGCATTTTTTAAAACCAAGGGATAGTAATTTGCATATAGATGTAATTTCTACTCTTATACCATATAAAATATTTTATTTTGCTCTTTTCATATCTATATTAACTTATCCCACTTAGATATTTATATGTAATAGTCATGGGTGGGATTCAAAATTTTTAACAACTGGTTCTGTGAGCATGGCTTAGGTGGTGGGTGTGGCTTGATGGTCATGTGACTGGGTGGACATGGCTTGGTGGTCATGTTATTGGCTGGGTGTGGCCAACTCAATATCATTCACATCAAGGCACACATCTCCTTTCCTGGCCTCTCATGACTATAGGGTCACTCCACACAAGCAAAGTACCAGCAAAGGAGGGGAAAAAAACTCCAGAGAAGTTCCTAAGACAGAAAGTCTAGTCCTGCCAAGAATGTAATAAGGGTAAACAGAGAGGCAGTTTCTGTAAGCAACACCAGAATGTTTCCTTCCTGCCTTCCTTACAGGATTAGGCCAGTAATTTCTTCTAACAACTGGTTCTCCGAACTGCTTAGAATGTTAACAACCGGTTCTAGTGAATAGGTGCGAGCTGGCAGAATCCCACCCAGTAATACTGTACTACTTTGTTTGAAAATTAATATATTTTGGATTTTAAAGTTTGTATTCCCAAAATAAGAACAATCATATTAGAAAAGTATGGCCCTATGTGTGATTATCAAACAAACTGTAAAACATTGCTACTAATTTTTATAATTTAATTTACAATCTGCATGAGAAGAGGTTCTGGGATCAAATTAAACTGTGCATGTAATATTTATAGGTGCCCTTTTTATCATTACATGTATTTCAATACACATTTAATGAAGTTCATCCCTGATCCAATTTCTTTCTGTCTTTTTCCATATGATTTGTACAATGTTGAGATCTGTCCCAGGGATTTTTTCTTTCTTTCTGGAATATTTATAAGCAAGAAAACTGGGTTCCTTAGCAACAAGAAAGAATTTCATGAAAACTCTTAAAACACCTTCCAGTACTTTTCCTTTGTTGGCCCAGAGATATTTAAAGAATACTATAGAGAAGTCAAATATATCAAACAACCAGGCTAGACATGAATAGATTCGTAGATATTGAATAATGGACAATGGATTTTCTCTATTCTGTCAATTTCTAGGTTACAGTGTGCAAGAAGCAGGGATATATCATTTCATAATTTGAAACTGATTTTTTAATGGATCATAATTTTAATGGATGTTGCAAAAGAATTAATAAATACTTATTACTTCTGAATTAAGTCTAAATACTATAACTTTTCTGTGAACATTATATTCAGCTCAAAGAAAAGTTATAGGCAAACACAACTTTGCATTTACTGCATAGCTTAAATATGGAGAAAAGAATTTGTATATTATGGCTGTTCAGTATTTCAAAAATAATTCAGAAATAATGTTTCAGAATGCACAAAAGTGTGCAGCACACAGACACACACACACAAACACACACACACTTTTATGCATTTTCATGTTAAATGCTATTTAAAGAGCTGCAGACTGAATATAGCCATTTATATATAAAGTAAAATAACATAACATAACATAATAAAATATATATTTGCACAGGTAAAATACATATATAATAAAAGTAACTAATATTACTAATAATTATTTTAATTTAATAATTAGATTAAATAAACAACTGGCAAATTTAAGTTTGAAAGAATGTGGTCATCAAATATTGCTAAATTAACATGACTAATGGGGAATTATAGTGGGAGTTCTAAGTCAGCAACCTTTGTAAAATTACAATAAACATAATTAGACTAGATACAAATAAATCTGAATTTGGATTATCTTCTTAATTCTTTGATGAACAGATGATGTTTTATGCAATATTGAATAAAGCATTTCATCAAAAGCATCAATTTCTGAATCAGAAGCAAACATTTATTAATAATACCTGAATAGCTATGAATTGTATTCCAAAATCTATCAGATGTTCAGTGTGACTAGAGAAACATTTACCATTATAGCATAATAACATTTTGTTGATATTTTTAACAAAATTATGATACACTGTCAGTGACATTGTAATTCTAAAATCTCAAGTTTGGTCATCATCATTTGTCACACAAAGATTAACTGAATGTCCTTATTGATTCTGTGCATCAGATGATGCCATGCTGCATCCTGGTTGTTTGGATAGTTGAGGACTGTTATTGTTCCAATTATTTTGCCACCTTTGTATATTTTACTGCTGCATGTTCACAATTGTTTGGGACATTTTCTCATCCAGTGGTTATATCTTACCCATTGCTTAGAGTATATTCTGCCATAAGACAATCATTTTGTCAATATTTGGGACTTTGATTAGTTCTTTTGGCTTGTCCATAAGCTAGTCAGCATTTATTTCATAAATCTGGTAACTGCCTCAATATACATGGCTACTGACATTTTACATAATGATCTTTTTATTGTTGTTGTTGAGCATTCCTATCTTTACAAATCACAGCCTTCCATCAGAAATTAAGATGGCACTGATGACGGCTGCCTCAGTGAAATGCCCCCTAATGGTTTCTTTATTCTTTATTATTCTCTGCAATTCACTTTGGATTTCATACTCATGGGACCATCTGCTAAGAATTGGGCAATGTTTCTTTGAGGAGCAAGTTTCTGATTCCTCACCCAACCCTGCCTTTGCAAATGTGGAAGAGATTCCAGCTAATTCCCCAGTGCTATGAATTACAACAAATAAAGGAAAGAAGCGGCAGCGCTGAAAAAGGAGATGAGATAAAAGAGCAGGAATTTTAAATAGATGAAGGAATGGTGGGGAAAACCATTCTTCCTTCAATCTTTCTGACTAATTGACGCTCACTTGCTAACAAGATGGATGAAATACTCCTTTTAAATAGATGCAATTCTGATTTCTCCAACTCAGCTGTTTTCTGTTTTACTGAAACCTGGCTTAATGCAGAAATTCATGATTACAACACCATATACATCCTAGGATTTCAGATATTTAGATCAGATAGAATGAAAGAGACATCAGATAAAATGAAGGGTGGGGGATTATGTTTACATATAACAACATCTGGTCTCAGGTTATAATGATCATAGATAAATTAATCAATCCATTATCCTCCACTTAGAGACAAACAACCTACTCTCCAATAAACAATTTGGTTTCAGAAAAAAACTATCCTGTAATTTGCAACTCTTACACTGCAAAAACATATGGACTACACAACTCAATCAGGGCAAAAAAATAGATGCAATCTACATAGACTCCTGTAAAGCCTTTGATTCAGTGGTACATGACAAACTACTCCTAAAACTAAAATCTTATGGTATCTCTGGACAACTGCATAACTGGATAGAAGCATTCCTGTCAAACAGATAACTAATGGTTAAAATTGGGAGTGTCCTATCAAATTCTCTACCTGTCAATAGTGGTGTCCCCCAAGGCAGTGTTCTCAGACCAGCTCTCTTCATACTTTACATATATGACCTCTGTGATCATATTAAGAGCAACTGTGTTTTCTTCGCTGATGATGTAAAGCTGTTTAATACCACAGACAATATTGCTACCCTTCAAAAAGACCTTGACTATGTATCAGAATGGTCAAACAAATGGCAACTTCAAATCTCAATAAATAAATGCTCTGTCTTACATATTGGCAAAAAAATAATAATCAGAAAATAAAATACAAGCTGAATAGTCAAGACCTTGTTGATGATCCAAACTCTGTAAAGGACCTTGGAATACTCATCTCTAATTGATCTAAGTGCTGGAGCCCACTGTAACTACATAGCCAAAAAGGCATTAAGAGTTGTTAACCTAATCCTACGTAGCTTTTTCTCTGGTAATATCACACTACTAGTTAGAGCATACAAAACATTTGCAAGACCAATACTCGAATACAGCTCATCGGTCTGAAACCCACATTATGTATCTGATATTAGCACAATTGAGAAAGTCCAGAAATATTTCACAGGAACAGTTCTCCATTCCTCTACTCATTGTATGCCACCAGACTTGAAATTCTCCATTCCTCTACATACCATATGCCACCAGACCTGAAATTCTTGACCTAGAAAACCTTGAATTATGCCATCTTCAGCCTGATCTAAGTATGGTATATAAAATCATACATTGCAATGACTTACCTGTCAATGAATACTTCAGCTTCAACCATAACAACACAAGAGCACACAATAGATACAAACTCAAGGTTAACCACACCAAACTTGATTGCAGGAAATACGACTTCAGCAACAGAGTGGTCAATGTCTGGAATACTCTATCTGACTCTATGGTTTCTTCCCCAAACCCCAAAAACTTTAACCTTAGACTGTCTACTATTGACCTTACCTCTTTCCTAAGAGATCTGTAGGGGATGTGCATAAGTGCACCAACTTGCCTACTGTCCCTGTCCTATTGTTTCTTTTATTTTTCTTATATGTACCCATTTCATGTATTCATTACTATGTATATATGTATTATATACATGTATATGTATATATACATATATGTATTATACCTATTATCTTGTAAGCAATATACAAATCAAATAAATAAATAAATAAATAAAATAAATTATGTGATGAAAACTTAAGAGTTTTACATATCAACTGCAAGCCATTTTATTCTCCACATGAGTTCTCATTTCTCCTAATAGCTGTGTATGTTCCTCCACAAGCTTTTGGAAACAAGGCAACATGAACTCTAGCTGATCAGATGATGGAGGCTGAAGCCAAACACCCATCATTTTAGGAGATTTCAATCAAGCAAATTTAAGGAATTGTAACTGGCTTTCAATAGCTAGGATATATGTATAAGATATATGTCACTATGTAAAGTTTCATCCACCGTGAAATTAACTAAGATGAAACTCGGGATAATGAAATAATTAAACTGTTGACCATTGTTCTGTTTTCCATTCTGTAGAACCCCAGTAAGAGAATACAAAACTTAAATTAAAATTTATTCATCTTAAATTTTATTGTCCACAATAAAGAAATTCTCAAATGAATGGGATTTAATCAGATTTGAACAAACAATTTACAAACCCATTTACATGCTAAAAATCATAGAGCACAATGTTAAGTCTAGTAATTATCATAGCCTGAATATCCTCACTGTAACATTATTTTCAGAAACAGATGATTTTATTCAGTTCTATCAAGATATAAACACCTTACTTTATTGGGCATATATATTTTTCTTGAACATACTACTCATTAAGGTCTTCTTTGTAAAAGGGAGATATTAAAGAATAAATCTGCAGAAAACATGCTCAGCTGGACATGAAGACATTCTCAGTTAAATAAGAATCTCATAAAATAATATTTTGTCCAATAAAAACAAAGCTCAGTTTCGATGTGTTAAAGAAAAAAGAAATCTCAGAATTATCTGATTTAATTTCTTCAGAAAAACACTTCTACTTTTCAGCTTTGCTTTTAATGCAATTCAGATGTTCTCATTTTCTTAAGCTATTATTACAAGTTAATGATATGCCTCAATTAGCACAGGAACATCATGGTATAAATGATATGAATGCCCAATCAAAGCCATGATGTACTTTAAGGCCATAATTTGGCAATATTTGGAATGCAAATTTCTTTCATCAGGGCAATTTTACATGTTTATTTTTTTTAAATAAACCAACATTTGATTGTTTTTGGATTTTACTGAAGAAAGCTGATGCATATTTTTTTTTTCATATAATAAAGTTTATCTTCAAGATTGAAGGAATGCATTTATTATTTTCTTTAGTATATTTTGTACTGGAAAAACAATAACACTTTAAGAGAAGATGTGATTACAAATTCATTAATTTTGCTATGTACTAATAATGTCTCTTGATTCTATTATGATAATATGTAGCAAGTAATATCTCTTGGAGAGGAGACATTATTTTATATGACATAAGACAGACCAATAACCTTAACAGCTATTTTTATAACAATTTATAGCATAATGTTAAAAGTAGAATTACAGTAAGTTAAACTATGGATTATATGTCAGTATTGTTATATATTTGTGTATGTGTGTATGTGTTGTACCAACATTAAATTTAAGCTTCAGATAATATTTGCATGATCAAACTTTATATACATAGTGCAGAGGTGGTATTCAGCAGGTTCTCTCCAGTTCGGGAAAACTGGTCGCGGAAATTTTGAATAGTTCAAAGAACCGGCAAATATCACCTCTGACTGAGATTTTACAGTATCCTTCCCTTGCCATACCCACCAAGCCACAGAACTGGTAGTAAAAAAAAACCTGAATACCACCACTGATCTAATGCACCTTTTATTTCTCTTTCAGTGTATGACTATGGCATATATTTATGTCAAATGATCAGACTGTAAATTAAAAACCAGCAGATCTACCTTTTTTTCAAGTGTTTTTTCAAATATAGGACAATTTTGTTTTTCAGTTTGCTTACTTTATTTCTGTCCTTGAAATGTAAGCTTTTTTTTACTGTTATAATTTCTGAATGGAGTGGCATAATTTTGGAATGGTAATGGAGAAATATTTTTAGCTGATCTGTACAAAAATTCATTAACCTCTGTATTAGCTTCTGTTCTTCAGAAATGGAGATAAATATTTTCCCCATGATATATGACTGTATACCTTGGGAATTGAGTTCTCAAACTACCTGGGACTGTTCTGACTAATTTAAATGGTAATTTAGAGTATTTTTTACTCTAAAAATATTTGATTTCTTTACATCTTTCTTTTCTATTTTTCTTCAATCTTTCTTCTTTTCTTATATTTTTGTTTTTTCTTTGATTTCTTTTTCTCTGTACCTTATATTAATTTGTGTTCATTTTTTCTTTTTTAATTTTTTTAACAAAATGTATACTAAAATATAAATAAAAATATTTTGGTTCTAATACATTTAACTTTCCCCTGTCATTAGATGTTTCACTATTATCGTAGGCTTTAGCTTTAAACATATCCTTGACTTACAACCACAATTGAACCCAAGATTTCTGTTGTTAACTGACATATTTGTTAAGTGAGTTTTACCCCATTTTACAACCTTTATTGCCTCAGTTGTTAAGTGAATCATGAAAGTTGATAAGTGAGTAACCTGGTGATGAAGTGAATCTGAATTTCCCATTGACATTGCTTGTCAGATGGTCACAAAAGGTGATCACAACAAACAATGATCACAAATATGAACTAGTTGCCAAGCACCTGAGTGTCGATCACATGATCAGGGGAATGCTGCAAATATTGTAACCGTGAAAAACAGTCATAAGTCACTTTTTTCAGTGCCACTGTCACTTTGAATGGTCACTAAATGAACTATTGTAAGTCAAGGACTATCTGTACTACTATTTCATTCACTTGTTTATTCAATAACATTTCCAGTTTTTCTCTTGGAACCTTTAGCATTTTAGGAAGTCATGCTTTCCTTTCAAGAATTAATTGTCTTGATGACATTTGACAGCTTTTTCATTTCTGATCTTAATATCTATAAATTGCCCATGCTTATCATGACAGGGAATACCTTTGTGTATAAACCTCCATATAAATTAAAATCTTATGTGATTCACACTTCCAGCTCACATTTGAAGAAATGTGTGTTTAAGGCTTCATCACTGCAGACATTCACACACTGATTTTCTGAATTTTACAACATAGTGGGGAATGGTGAAGGTTTAGACAAAGAGTTTAACCAGGATGTTTTAGGAAAGCATGGGACACCCCATTTATTCACTTAAAACATTTTATATATCTACCCATCTTATAGCATAGCAACCTCCAGATGGCTCCAAATCAATTAAAGTGTACTATTATCAACAGTCAAACAATGTAATACATTACTTACATGTAATACACTAATAAAACCATAAACAAGCATTATCCTACAAATTTATCCTTTTGTAGGATGAATGAAAAATAAAAATGCAGATTTAAAAATACAGACCACACTATGAAAATGAACCACACACAGAAAGTATGCTTAGGTTAGTTGTGTAGAATATTTCACCATAATATTATGGCATCTGAAATTCTTCTTCTGAATGTAATTTTGTTTTCTTCCATCCTCATAATCCTCCTGTTCTATTGCACTCAATATTGTAAAGCACCTTTTAACAAAAACTGGATATTCTTTAACTGCAGATTTATGAGTTACTTTGAATCCTGTCAAACAAAAAGGAAAAACACATTATTCATCTCTACAAGGGGAGAATATATAGTATACGTACCTACTAGTAAGCATACAAATGACCTTAGTTAGGCCAATAGAATTATTTTTTAAAAAAAAATCTGAGAGGAGCAAGAAAAAAAATGGTGGGTCAGGAGAATTGAAACTGAACAGAACAGCAACATTCATGTGTATTGTTGGAATACAACTGGGTGTTTCATTGGTGTGATATAATAAAACTAAATATAAATGGTTAAAGCAAGATAGACAGACAGGTAATTAGATTGTCTTCTCATCTCCAAAACCTTGTAATTAGTTTGACAGTGCATCTTAGCAGTAGAATACTGTATAAGCCAAAGAAAAGACAGATGAGGAAAAATATAGAAATATATATAGTTAAAAATAAAATAAGCTCATTTTAAAATGGTATCATTCTTTTGAGTTCAAGTCAGTGGGTTGAATCAATGGAAAAAATATATATTTAGATGGTCCAGAACTAGGATGGCAAACTGGATGAGATGTTTCCTCAATGAGTTGGTGTACCAGTAACTCACAGGCAAGGTAGTTTTTAGAGGGTCCTATTACCCCATTCATGTATTTATGAAGTAGATCTGAACAAAAAAGAACTTTTGGAATACCATTTTTTTTTCTGACACAGATTTTGAACATAGAGCCAGTATCATCTCTGTTTGCAGAAATCTCTGTTTCTGCAAATAGAAGGGCTGATGGTAGAAGTTCTGAGATCAGAGTTGAATCCATATGGAACACTGAATTTTCTATACTAGGATTATGATGGCTGTGATCAATTTAGACCAGTGTATCTCAACTTTAAGAGGTCTTCAGTTCCCAGAATTCCCCAGCTAATATTCTGGGTGTTGAAGTCCATATGTTTTAAAATTGCCAAGGTTTAAAAACAGTAGTATAGGCTGACTTTCAGATGGTTTTATACGTTTGCTAAACTGGGACCCAAAATTAAAATTTTCTCTTTTTTATGGCTTTTGTGGCTAAGGATCAACTTAAGCTTTTCCTGGTTCCAGAATTTTCATTTTTCAAAACTTATTACAAATGCTATAAATAAAGTCTTATTACAATTGTTTTAAAAAAGTTTATAAATAAACTTATTACAAATGTTATAAATAAAGAAATAAGGTTTATTTCTTTAAAAAGTAAATAGATACCAAAGTATGCTCACTATAACACTAACATATATAAGAAAAACATAACAATGTATGACAAAAATGGAAAGGGAGAAAATATTATTCAGTGTACATTCAATGTACAGATATGAATATTAATTTGTCTCATCCATTCTAAGATATTTGGGGTGATATTTTATCTTCTTTTCTTAATATGGATTGAACAAAGGTATGTGTATGTGTGCATGTGTTGTGAAATGCCAACAAATTAGGGAGCAGTCTTGAATACTTAAAAATGTGTCGTGAGCAATCAGATATGCTTTATATGAGGTGGCTATTTATCTTTGCTTCTCATAGCCTTAACCCTAAGCTAATTAACTGGCTGGGGGAGAGGGATTTAATTGTTTGAAAATCTAAAGCACTGGGAAATGATTAAGGAGCAAGAAAGCAATGTGGAGGGTGGGGGAAAAAAAGAATCTTCCAGGAGCTGTAAGATTGGCTGTCTCACCCTTTGTTTAATACTTTGTCTGCCTTTGGTGTTTAGGAAGTAGTCATGTGAGCGTGTTAGAGAATGTGTGCAAGGACTGCTAGAATACGGAGCTTGCAGAGTGCTAGGGGAGACAGGGAAGAGTATTAGAGATGCTTTAGTAGAAAGGGAAAGTACAGCCTGCTGCAGTTCCAGCTTCTGCAGTTTTGGAGTGAAAGCTTGCAATCCAGCTTGATAGCCCATCTGTTCTGCATCCCCAGAAGTGAAAACCTTTCATGGTGCGATAATACTCCGATGCCAAGAGTGCAGAGGAATAGGGAAAGGAGGCTTTTCAACTTATGAGGATATCTGCTGGGAGACCCTGGTAGTTTTCCTGCACTTAAGGTAATGCTGCAACTTATTCTATTTCTCTACCTTTTTCATTTTTCAAGAGGACAGAATCCCTTCTTCTTTGATAAGAAAAACTCAGCCTTTTCATCTTCAAGAACTTATCAAGCTTTTGGAACTATCTCATATTTTAAAAGTCCCCAAAAGTATGAGACCTTTTTATGTTGATATTGTTTGGGCTCTTGACCCAGCATCTAACAGAGCTGGGATTAATCCTATTTTGTCCTATTAATTTCCAGTGGATTAGATTAAAAAAATAAATAAAATACTTTTAATTTGGCAACTAAGCAATTATTTCATTGAATACTGATATTCATGAGATGATGATGATTACTATTACTACTTTAATGCCTCCCATCACACTAAAGATGTCAGGACTGCAGGAATGTAATTTTAGTGGGGGGGGGGGGGGTTTGGGAGGGGGGGTGTCTTTCTCTTCTCTTCTCTTTCCAGGCATTTATCTATTCCTTTCCCTCTCTTTCTGTCATATCTTTTCCAATAGGGCTGGAAGGAGAATTCCCCCATGGAATCCCCAGTGTATATATTTCGTGAAGAGCTGGGTCCCACCTTCCCCCCAGGTTTTTGCCCTTTTCCAAGCAGGACCAGCCACAGCTGGCTTGCAGACTGGGAAGAATATGGCAACATCAGCAATGGTGGATATGAGGATTTACAGCAGAATCAGACTAATATCTCCCCAGCTATTCCTATCATCATCACAGCAGTCTACTCAATGGTTTTTGTGGTAGGCCTGGTGGGCAACTCCCTGGTTATGTTTGTCATCATAAGGTAAGTAGTATGAAAAGCAATTATGTAAGCCTAACTCATGAAAAGGAGACATTCTTATTGCAGGAAGACAAGATCAATGAAGGGAAAGAATGTAAGAAAATCAGAAAGCTAACTGTCCTGATTAATTACTGCATCCAAAGGGGACAGTCTGTAGCGTGATGGTAAAGTATATGTTTTGGACTCAGAAGGTTGCCTTTTTGATTCCTAGCATTTTGAAGTCCAATGGAAAAAGTCTCGCCTTAAGTCCAGGATTCTGCTAGGAGCAATAGTATTGTGGCTAACTTTGTTAATATTTAAATGTCAAGATTCTTCATGAGCTGCTTAGTGGTCTCACATTAGAGAATAATTTTCAAATGGGTATATGGTTGGATGGTTGAGGTAAGGACTGAAGGGAGAGAAAATTATTTCTGCCCAGAGGTGTTACCTTCTGTTTTGCTTAGCTGGTGCAGCAAGTGGATAGCTCTTCTGAACACCCAAGGGAAGTAGGAATGGCCATTAGTAATACCTGGAAAGGACACCTTCATTGAATTCCTGGACTGTTGTAAAACTGGGAAGTTGAAAGACATTCCATAAAATGATACTGGCAAGTCACTTTTGTACTGTTGATATGAAACCACAGGGATCTATTTCGTTAGCGAGAGGTTGAGTTTTGCTGTAAAAGATGTAATCTCTGTTTTGGATTAGTGTAGTAATCCAACTAAGGGGAAATTGCCTAAATGTATTTAGTATCAGATCTGCTTTCATTTGGAATATGGAGAAAACTGAAATGGAAAAGTGATGATAATTTTTAAGTGATCAGTCTGGACGGTGTGACAGTTGAAAAGCACTGCAGAAATATGTGGCTAGAGCTCCCCCCAGGGATAAAAATGTCATTTATATTATTACTAATTTTATATGAAATGAAATATCCATGTTAATTATTCTAATTATTCTTTCTAATGATCTCCTCAGCTTTCAAATAATCTTCTTTTTATTCTGTATACTTTTTAAAACAAAACATGACTTATAATGAAATTCACCTAAAATGCTACATCTGTGCAAGAAAACACCCCCTAACCTCACTTATTTCCTTATATAAGTGAACAAATTTATAAGCATGAAGTTATTCAGCTAAGGAAAGGTTCTATTTCCAGACCTTCCTCATCTCAATATACATTTCTGATGCTTAGAAATTTATCAGTGATCTACCTTAAGGATTTGTGATTTATCTGGAGGATTTGTGATTTATCTGGAGGGGAAGAATTGAGCATGGTAACGGAGCTATATTTCTAATCACTTGCTTCAAAATGCATTGAATTTTGAGATGGCATTTTTTCATACAGATTTACTGAAGCTATATAAAGTTTTCTGGGCTCTTTTGGAGCAAAAATAGCCTACAACAGTGTTTCTCAACCATGGTGACTTTTAAGATAGGGATGGTGGACTTTGATTCCGCAAGCTGGGGAGCTGGGGAAACTGTGAGTTGAAATCCACCTTCCTTAAAATTACCTAGGCTCAGAAATATTGGCCTAGAAGTTATTAAAATAAATTCAAGAATGGAATATGGGAAGTGTAGTAAGCATCCAGTTGTCTGGCTGTTCTATGCTAGTCCATGGAGTCTGGAGAGAGTCCCGTGGAGTTTAGCTTAACAAAATTATCTGGTGACTGGGAATGGACTGGATTTTAATCAGGATTTTGGACCCATGTTTCAGGTTTGAGTCAGTTTCTAGATTTAATGAAACCATTACATGTAATTTTGCTTCAAAAAAGAATCAGTGTGGATATACTTCTGTTTCCAATGTGCGCGGTGGAAAAATGGTGGTGACAAAACATTGCAGTTAGTAAACTGAACAAAACCTGAGATTACCCCCCTTTCAAATCTTTAAATCAGTTTCTGCAGTTTTTATTTAATTTAAGCATTAGTGCTCAAGGCATTTCCTAAATCCAACAGTAATCTAAAAACTCATTTTTCTTGAAGTGCTAGCAATCATATGGAATGACATAGGAGAAATCTTGCCAATAAGTAAGAAACTATATTTTCTATCTTAAAGTCATCTTTAAGTT
The DNA here is from genome assembly GCA_015471245.1 of Laticauda colubrina. NCBI lineage: Eukaryota > Metazoa > Chordata > Lepidosauria > Squamata > Elapidae > Laticauda > Laticauda colubrina. The sequence continues at coordinate 48,469,401 of BLBF01000002.1, forward strand.
GAAGCTGATTCCGGTGCTTAAATCAATACACTGATGTTGCTTTCTCGGCAAAAATGATTAACAATTTCCTTCTTTTGAGATGCTTCGTCTAATTTACGGTCTAGCTTCTTTTTGTATTTTTAATACTTTTAATACTTTCTCTTCCTGCATTTGCACACAATCTATTACTTGTGATAAATTTATAGCATACTTGCTATTTTGATTAAAAACTTTAGTCTCATCTATCATGGGGTATTCAAGTTCTGCAGCTCAAGTTCTGCAACACTAAAAAGTGTTGATAAATTACAAATAAGGCACATGGTGAAAATATTTAAGAATAACATTAAACAGAGAACTGTTCATTTTCTAACAGAGATCATTCTAGAGAAATGCCCATACAATAATCCTATTGTTAGGGGGGTGTCAGATCTATTTTTCCTGTCACTTCTGATGTAACAAAGTTGTAATTAAAGAGGAGGAGATACAAACATAGAATTCAAGATCTCACTCTGATTTGGGGATAGGAAAGTGCTGACATGAAACTGCAATTGACTGAACTCTTAATTCTTCAGTTTTTTGAGCTGACATCCACTGTTAACCTGTGACCAGTGTCTTACTTCCTTCAGGAAAGCTTATGATTTTCTTTTGCTTTGAATTCTGCTTCTTGATCATTTAGCAAACCTTCAATCTCAGAATTATCATCCCCAAAACTGGCGATTATTTTCTGAAATAACGTAGCATTGTACAGATGCATGTACTAGATACAAACTTTAATCAACAAGCCACTCTACCTTTTACTGAGAATCTAATCTTTGGTGGTGACTTGCAATCACTTTATGTCTTAGAGATCAACATTCTCAAATTCCACAGATTCCATAATTCCTTACCTCACATTTGGCTATATTGACTCAGGAATATAAGACTTGAAATTCAGGACTCCAGATTCAAGCTATTTTCAACAAACACAGCATTTGGGAGTTTTCCTTTTATCATTAGAACTTCAATAGAGTACAATATTCTACTACAAATCTGTGTTTCATTCTTTCTCAAAAATGTCCTTTGATTCCATGAGGCTCTAAAGCTATGCTAAATTAATAGCATTTAGAATAGAATAGAATACTTTATTGGCCAAGTGTGGTTGGATACAGAAGGAATTTGTCTTGTGAATACTCTCAGTATCCATAAAAGAAAAGATACATGCATCAGGAGTCGAGAATCATAAGCCATGACACTTAATGATAGTCATAGGATACAATAAGCAATCAATCATACTAGGTAACAGTCAATATAAATCGTAAGTATACAAGCGACAACATTACAGTCATATGAGATTTAACAGTAATAGTAGTGCAAACTTTGTAATAGTTGAACAGGGTTGAGGGAATTATTTGTTTAGCAGTGAAAAAACTGTTCTTGTGTCTAGTTGTTCTAATGTGCAATGCTCGATAGTGTCATTTTGAGAGAAGGCGTTGAAACAGTTTATGTCCAGGATGTGAGGGTCTGTAAATATTTTCAAGCCCTCTTTTTGACTTGTGCAGTATATAGATCCTCAATTGAAGGCAGGTTGGTAGTAATTGTTTTTTCTGTAGTCCTATATACTCTCTGAAGTCTATGTCTGTCCTGTTGGGTTGCAGAACCAAAGCAGACAGTCATAGAGGTGCAGATGATAGACTCAATCATTCCTCTTTAGAACTGGATCAGCAGCTCCTTGGGCATTTTGAGCTTCCTTAGTTGGCACAGAAAGAACATTCTTTGTTGTGTTTTTTTGATGACGTTTTTGATGTTAAGTGTCCATTTTAGGTCATGTGATATAGTAGAACCTAGAAGTGTGAAGGTCTCTACTGTTGATACTGTGTTGTCTAGTACTGTAAGAAATGGTAGTATTTGCAGCTGCATTTGCCTCCTTTCTTTTTTCCATCAATTACAGGTGTTTTTAAGAAGTTATCATGGTTCCATTTTAATTAACTGAAACATAGTCTGGCTTCATGGGCAAGCTAGGGAATTTACATATGCTGTCAAATGTGATATACAGTGTCCAGTGTGTGGAATTCTACTGAGTTGTAATAGTTCCACACTGTTAGTATTTCCTAAGTACAAATACTTAGGAAATCTCTAGTAATTAAGTGATGCTTGACATCCCTCCCTCCCAAATTTTGCAACCTGCAGATAGCAAGAAAAATCATCTGGTGGCTTCCAGTGATGTTGTGCCTAGCTTTTGTCACTGTGTGCCTGGCTCTCTTTCTCACAAAGGGCAGCAGCATCTAGTAGCTGCTGAAAGAATGCTGGCTTCTCTTGCTCTTGCTGTGACAATGCACTTCATGAGCTTAACTAATCTTTCTAACAAAGATGGAATTGGAAAAGGCATATGCAAACTGCAATGAAATAGAAGAGTAGGTAGACTTGAGAAATGGGAACAATGCTCAGAGTTGGGCATCAGGAATTCTTTCTAGTGTAACTAGAGACACCTAGCATTGGACTTGCATTATTTCAGAATATTATTTATCTAGCTAACTGCTTTCCATTCCGCAAAACTTCTCATCAGTGAAAAGTTCAGGAAACAATGAAGAGAATCAAGCTACAGTCAGTCTATAATTACACAGTGCTTCAGACAGCTGGGCAACTAGAGCATTTCCACAAACATCTATCAATTTGGTTTATGGCTTAATATTTATAACTCTGCTTCTTTGGCTATGGTTGGTCTCCTCCTCCTCTTCCTCCTATCATTTTCCTTTCTTTTTCCTTTTTTTCCCTTCTCCATCTTTAAATATATTATATATTTAATCATTATTAATGGAGCAGAACACAATTGGGCATTTGAAATATGGTAGACAAAAACATTGGGAAGAAAATTTTCCACATTTCTTTGTAGAGAAGAGAAATTCTTCAAAAAATTCACAACATTTTACCTCTTTGAGATAAAAAAAAAAAGCCGATAAGTGTTTCTCCAAGAGTCACTGGATACGCAGGATGCAATAATTATTGAAAGAGCTAATACTTCAGAATTACGAGGATGGAGCCTGCGGATAGGCTACTGGGAAGTGAATGTAATTACATTACATATATTCTCATATTCAATCTTGTAGAACTGAACCCGGCTTGCTTGTCAATTGTTTGTAAAATTTTAATGAATCTAGAATTATAACAAGGGAATCCAAGGAAAAGGGCTAAAAGTAAAAAATGTTGCAAAATGGGATTTGTTGGTGCTGGTGTTGTAGAAAATATAATGGAAGACCTTCATGACTAATTTTGAAATCAAATCTAAATAAATGAGCTATGATGTACATGGTTGGAAACTGTGAGGCTCATCTTTATACAACTGCTGAGAAGGAATGAAATAATTTTTTCCAGCAAATAGGTAGGAGAAACATAAGAAAGACAAGTAATGATGTTGAGGGGAAAAAATAAAATACATTTTCAGTTCGATTGCTATTGGATTAATATCTATACCAGGAGTGGGAAATTTATGCTCCCCCCTATTGTTGAATTACCCCTTTTCACCATTAGCTATGCTAGTTGGAGTTTATGTTCAAAAAGACCTTAATGTTCCCAACCATCTTCTACAGGAAGGCTGAGGGTAGATGATGCCTAGCTCTGGGCATTTTTTCTAATGCATTTTTGATTATGGTAATCATATTCATGGGGAGGAAGCCATTGTTATTTTAACATTCTTTTTATAGCAGAGACTTCATTGGAAATGACATTTCCAGCTTATTTAAATTTGAAGAAAATGACTCAGATTTCAAGTTGTAATGGACAAGGCACTCCAGCATTATGGACCTGCTGCCTCAATGCTTTGGTCAATGTAATAATGGTACCAATGGCAGCGTGACACATTCAGCAGTTTTGAGTTTCCCTTGTTTCTCAGTCTCAGCTGAACCAGGTTATTTTTTTAAACTGGAAGAACAGCTGGGTATCATCAGGCTTGGATATTTTCCCCCTTAAATTATCTTATATGCTGTCAGTAATGTGCATATTTTACCTAACAAAACTTTCAGGTTTTATGGCAAAAACCAATTTCTGATGAGATTTTAGAGAGATTATAGATTATAGATTGTAGATCTAGATTTAGAGAGATTGTAGGTTATATTCATAATCATACATTCACTTTAGAAGCTCAATATTATATTATATATAATATATAGAAAATATTATATATAGAAAATGCTGAGGATAAGACTCCCCCCTTTGCCTTGAATACCTTAATGCAAATGAAAATGTACCAAAAGTAGTAGTGGGATTCAAAAATTTTCACTACCGGTTCTGTGGGCCTTGCTTGGTAGGCATGGCAGGGGAAGGATACTGAAAATCTCCATTCCCTCCCCACTCCACTAATCCGATTCCCAGCCCCATTCTCCTGTGCACGGTAACAAAAGAAGACCCAGATGATCAGCTGGGACTTGGGAGGTAGATAATTGATCGGGGTGGGACAGTCAAAGGTGGTATTTGCTACTCAAAATTTCCACTACCAGTTCTCCAGAATTGGTCAGAACCTGCTGAATACCATCTCTGACTAAAAGTAAAGGCCCTGTCACACTGCAAAAATGGATGCAAAGAGGAAGCAAAACAGAAAAAAAATCTTGCCATCCGTTCTAAAACGCGATGTACTCACTGCCTCTGTTTGGCTTCCTCTCAATCTGTCCAGCATCCGTTTATTGACGTTTCATCTGCTCCAAAAGTTTTAGGCTGCCTAAAACTTTTGCGCGGAAAATGTATCCAGTTCGTTCTGCATCCAATACGCATCTGTTACGCATCCGTTATGCATCCGCTATATCTGCAAGGCATCTGCTGCATATCCGCGCAACTCCATCCGCTCCAGCAGTAAACGGACGCAGGGAGGAAGTGGAACGGATGCAGAACGGATGCAGAATGGATGCAGAATGGAAACAAAGCGTTTAAAATGGAAAAAACGTTCGTAGAGGGGACCTATCTTGGATATTAAGGATGCCTAGAGGATGCCTAGA
>BLBF01000002.1:48484340-48510183 GCA_015471245.1 Laticauda colubrina
TCTAGGCATCCTCTAGGCATCCTTAATATCCAAGATAGGTCCCCTCTGCAAACGTTTTTTCTGTTTTAAACTCTTTGTTTCCACTTGGCATCCATTCTGCATCCGTTCTGCATCTGTTCTGTGTCTGTTCTGCTTCCTCCCTGCGTCCGAGCGGATGCGAGTTGCACGGATGCGCAGCGGATGCCTAGCGGATATAGCGGATGTGTAACGGATGCGTAACGGATGCCTAGCGGATGCGTAGCGGATGCAGAATGGACGAACTGGATACATTTTCTGCGCAAAAGTTTTGGGCAGCCTAAAACTTTTGGAATGGATGAAACGTCAATAAACGGATGCTGGACGGATAGAGAGGAAGCAAAACGGAGGCAGTGAGTACATCGTGTTTTCGAACGGATGGCAAGGTTTTTTATCCATTTTACATCCTCTTTGCATCCATTGGTTCAGTGTGACATGGGCTTTAGGTTTCAGCATTGACTCTATGACATCATCATGGTGAGCAAGGGCAGCTGCAACATCATATGGAAAAGCAGACCATATGAAAATGAAGGCATGTGCTTAGTTCCCAGAGATCCCCATGTGTTTTTATTTTTGCCAAAATATTCCCCCATCAGACACTCAAAGTAATAAACAAAAAGTATTACCTTGAGGTAAGCAGTTTGAGTATACTGTATGTATGTGTGTGTGCATTCTGTGCAAAAATAGTGATGTTTTGTGATAGTCTCTGTATTAAATTTATGGAGAAATATTTAAAAGTGCTTCTTTTGTTTTAGGTACACAAAGATGAAGACTGCAACAAACATTTATATTTTTAATTTGGCTCTGGCAGACGCTCTTGTCACCACAACTATGCCTTTTCAAAGTACTGAGTATTTAATGAACACTTGGCCCTTTGGGGATGTGCTCTGTAAAATAGTAGTTTCAATTGATTATTATAACATGTTTACGAGCATATTTACCCTGACCATGATGAGTGTAGATCGCTATATTGCTGTGTGTCACCCAGTGAAGGCCCTAGACTTTCGTACTCCTTTGAAGGCCAAGATCATCAATATATGCATCTGGGTCTTATCTTCATCTGTAGGCATCTCAGCCATAGTTCTTGGAGGTACCAAGGTCAGGGAAGGTGAGTACAAACACCGATTTTATATGTAGACTGTAAAACATTGGGTATATTTTACTGTGGATTCTTAAGTCAGTTCTCTGTGTTTTTCTAATTTACTCAGAATTAGCAAAAGTAATTCTATTTCTGAGAATCCCTCCTTTGAAGTCTGTAAGCCAGGAAATCGATTCCTGGCTTTATTGTAATAGGATATAATAACAAAATCTTGAAAGCTTGCCACAATTTCCTTCTGTCCTCTTTTATGCAATGCAGAATCAAGGCAGAATTATTTAAACTCTTCTTCTATCTTTTCTACTTTCCCATGGACTAAATTTTATTTACAGTCTCTTTTGTCTGTTAAGAGATCTTACATTTCGTTATCAACATGATCTTTACCTCCTTCTAACATTAAAAAAGAAAGCTTCCCTAGAGGTCATAGCTTCAGAGAATTTTATTTTATTTTATATTATTTATTTTTATTATTTTATTATTACTTTATTTTATTATTATTTTATTTTAAAAATATTTATAGAATCACCCATCTTTCAACCAACTCTGGGCATCTCCCAACAAAATGATTTAACAATCTATTACAAACATATGAAAAGAACAAGGGCTCAGATTTTTACACTACTCAATACAATTCTGGTTAATAATACTGTTCAAAATTTTTAGGCTGGATTATAAATGAGTAGTACATCATGGCAAATCATAACATGGTTTCTCCTGATTTGACTTAGTATGCTGTAATTTATTCAATGAACCGTAGATAAGCAATCCATGACTTAGTCTAGAGCTGTGATGGTGAACCTATGCCACCCATTCCAGAAGTGGCACACAGAGTCATTTCCCTGGGCATGTTAGCCATTGCCCACTGTTCTTCCGAGTTCTGGCACATGCCTGCACACCAGCTGGCTTGTCTTTGCACACATGTGAACACCAGAAACTGGAAGAACAGCTTTTCCAGCCTGTATATGTGTGCCGGCCAGCTGGTTTTCATGCATGTAGGAGCATTGGAAACTGGAATATCAGCTCCCCTGAGCACATGCATGTACTTGTCAGCTGGTCTTTGCATGCGAGAGAGTGCCGGAAACCAGAAGAACAGATGCCCAGAGTGCATGTGTGTTCTGGCCAGCCAGTCTTTGCATGTGCATGCATGTTAGAAACTGGAAAACTGGGTGGCCAGTGTGCATGTGTGCGCTGGGAAGTTAAGCTTCCAGTTTCCAGCATTCCTGCGTGTGTGCATCAGGAAGCTGCTCTTTCAGTTTCTGGCACTCCACTGTGTTTAGCCACCACTGGTTTAGTGCTACCAGATCTGGATTGTAAAAATCTGGACAAACATCAGATGCCAAGGAAAGAATTTCAGAATCTTTTTTTTTTTCAGAATCCTTTTTCTCCCTGCCATGTACTCAGAGTTTGTTCTGTTTATTTCTGAATGTCTAATGATCATCCACATTTTTGAAGTTTAAGAATTAAATTAATTTTTTTAAAATGAAATAATTCATTCACCAGGAAAATAATTTCAGTTGGAAGTACTGAACTGACTTATTATGCTTTTCAGAACCCCTCTGTTGACTTTCACATAGTCTCCAATCAAAATATAGCATAAATAGCTATAGTATTATATACCGCTTTACAGTGCTTTACAGCCCTCTCTAAATAGATTACAGAATCAGCCAGCCTATTTTCCCCAACAATCTGGGTCCTCATTTTACTGACCTCGGAAGGATGGAAGGCTGAGTTAACCTTGAGCCAGTTAGGATTGAACTGCTAGCAGTTGGCAGAGTTAGCCTGAAATACCGCATTCTAACCACTGTGGCTCTAAAGAAAAGCTATTTATCTAGCGGTTATAGTTAGCATTTACCATTCTCAAAACTCGTACATGATATGACAGCGAACTACGGAGGCAAAATGTTTTGAATTGTCCTGTTTCCAGCAAAAATAATTGTTTCAAAGCAATTCTGACTTTTTTTTTGGATGGTGTATTGTATTTGAAACAAGTTGGTTTTAAATTCAAATGGGCCCTCTGAAATAAACAGGGCTATTTTAAGAACAAAATATTTTGAATTTCAGATATTTTTTCCACACTCCTATCACCACATTCCAAGCAACAGTATCTGTAAATAATTTTCCATAGTTCCTGAAAAGAAGAATATGTGATTTATAGCATACACCAAGGATAAGAATACATTGGATCACATTATATTAATTTCTATAGTCCATGCTTCATTAATCTCAAAGTGAATATGTATACTGGAATAATATCAATAGGCATTTTTAAAGTTAAACTTCATTATAATTACTTTTAAAATATTTGTATTATTATATATTTTATTTTGTACTAATTTCCTAAATATTTTAATAATGATAATAAAATAATAATAAAATCATTTTGTATGTTCACTTGTGAGCCACAAACTGGCTGTTCTTACAGTAAGCCACATCATGCTACTTTAAGTATACAGTAAGTATATGCATAAAAATAAAATTTAATCTGAATATATTAGTATGGAAGAAAGTTATATGCCTACATGTAAAAAAATATTCCCTGTGGCAAACAATTACTTTTAGATTGCTCTGTGAGAGTGTCCAAAGTATTATCCTGGATATCTGAAAGTGGTAAGGAAATATACATATAGTGGAGAAATAATGTACATTATGCAGTTTATACCCACTAGATTAAAGGTATATTATTTTAAAAACTGCATTCCAAGCACTGGCATACCAATTTAGTTAAATCACAGGCTAAAGGAGAGAAGGGAGTAAAGAGGTATTTCAGCATGGAGTTGCTCCATGGAAGCAAATCACACATGCCAGATTAGTGAAGCTGTTCTCTACTGGTTCCCAAGAAAATACATTCAGTATGGCAAGACACTTGTAAAACAGGTGATAAAGAAACTGCTTTGGCTTTTTCATGGAGTTGTTCTGGTTTCTTGAGCATGACACCAATTGAAAACCTAAATTAAAATAAAAAATGAGTAAAATAAAATTAAACTAAACCACAGTTGATGTGCTGATGTCCCAGGTGTCCGATGTTTCCCCCTTTTCTGAGATGTTTTCTTAAATATTATAATCATACCCATAATTTTGAGACCAACAAGCTTCAAGCTGCACAGCTGTCTAGGTCAGGGGTGTCACACTGGCAGCTCATGGCCAGATACGTCATGCACAGGCCACTTCTACCCCAGTTCCATGAAAGGGAAAAACATCACGACATATCACGTGACAGCAACATGATGCCATGAGTTTGACACCTGTGGTCTAGATGGACTCAGTAACTAATTTCTGTGCAACAAACCTGTGATTTTCTTGGTAAAAGGTACTTTTAAAAAAACAAATGAGTAAAACCCATTTTTCTTTTTATTCAGTTGAGTGAGCTGATGCATTATAATAGCAAATATAATATTTTGTTCTCCTGCAGACATTTCTCAATTTCTCAGCTGCACTTGTCCACTTACATAACTCTTTAAAAGCTATGGCTTACCCTTCTAACAACTTCAGTTCATTATTACAGTAGGATTGCCTGAAATTAATACATTTTTGAAATACATTTGCAAAGTTCATCCATGAACATCTGCAGAAGTATCAATACTCTAATGAGTATATATCCAAGGTATATTAAAATATGCCTGTTAACGTTTCACCTCTGATTTGCAAGAATGATTGTCAATACACATGCAATAAATCAGAATAGCAAACTTTATGAATCTTGCCTACAGAGCTTGATTTTAGCCTCCAAAAGTAATATGACTTTGAATCATTGTAAATTCTATGCTATTTGTTTTTTCCTAAAATGCTTAATTTAACATATTCATTTGTTTTCTTCTTATGTGTCCCTTTATGTGCAGATACCGGAAGCATTGAGTGTTCTCTTCAGTTTCCAGATGATGACTATGTCTGGTGGGACATCTTTATGAAAATCTGTGTATTTGTCTTTGCCTTTATTATCCCAGTCCTAATTATTATAGTTTGTTATACTCTGATGATCCTGCGCTTGAAAAGTGTGCGGCTCCTGTCTGGATCACGGGAAAAAGATCGAAACCTCCGCCGTATCACCAGATTGGTTCTTGTTGTAGTTGCAGTTTTCATTATCTGTTGGACCCCCATCCACATTTTTGTGTTAGTTGAGGCTCTTGGAGATGTCTCACATAGCACTGCAGCCATTTCTAGCTACTATTTCTGTATTGCATTGGGCTATACCAACAGCAGTCTAAATCCCATTCTTTATGCTTTTTTGGATGAAAACTTCAAGCGTTGTTTCAAAGATTTCTGCTTTCCTTTTAAGATGAAGGCAGACAGGCAAAATACTGGTAGAGTTAGAAACACAATTCATAATCTTGCTCATGCCGGGCACATTGATGGTACAAATAAGCCAGCATGACTAGTTGTGGAAATGTCATCATATTGTTCTCCTGGAAGAGAAGAATCCAATGATCTTGGATTAACACAAATAACTACAGCAGTGTGAAATGGACAATAAAAGGGCCATTTGATCTTATTTACAAAGCCCCAGTTTCAACTAAAATATAGCCACCAAGATGTCCTTCACCTATGTTCACTGATGATAAATTCTGTTTCAACAGAACTTTGTATATAGCAAAGTAGTCATCTATGGAAGAAGAAGAGAACTAGTTTTGCCCCTATTTTTGATCCTTTATGTATGTTTTATGTGGATGTTTTAATGATTGCTGAAATTTTTGTTAAGGAGTAATGTGATTTCAGCATATCACTAGTTTTATTGTACTTGTCAGAATAGCAACTCAGAATTTCCTTTTATTGATTATATTGACTGAGTATACATTTTCAGCTATTTATATGGCCATGAATAAGACAAAAAATATGTGGCATCTAGCCTTCTATTGCAATGGTTTGGAAATTTCTTCTGAACAGATTCACACAGTACTGTAATGATTGATATGATGATAATGTGTCATGTGATCAATGAAAGCATTTTAATTGTGGATTTATTTTCAATGAATAGCTTTTTAACTGAAGGGAACATTATATATGATGATTAAGGCTATATGAATGTTATTTATTTAAGGAATTTGTATTGTACTTTTGGATGCCCTAATATCAATGGGCTATAGCTTAGTGAAAAAAAATTGTATTCATTCTCCAGGTGATATAATGAAGTGTCAAGTAGTTAAAGACTTTATTAAACCTGATGGACAACCAAGCTGACCCAAACAAAACTCACTGAATGGTACAATCCTAGGTGTCTATTCCAGAATGTGCATATATTGATCCAAAACTGTTAACATATAAAAAATAGGGATCAAATAATAATAAACATATCTAACATAACATATGTTACACAGTCAAATCATAGAAATAGAAGCTCAAAGTTCCCATTAGTTTCTGTCAAATTAATTCATCTCATTCATTAACAAAGTTTATAAGTGAGTGCAATTTTGTTAAGATGAACCTTAGTGGAAATACTTTTTTCTTAGAAAAAATACTTAGTAGAAAAACAAACTAGGCTGTTTATTCTTTGTAATATAGATTGAAAAATTCTATTGAAAAATGTATTGGATGCTCACATATGGCTTTTTTGAAGTGTAGACTTTCATCTTATTTTGGAACTCAAATATTTTTAGTTATCCCTATCAATCTAGTATTTTTCTTTTAATATGTCTAGAGACCAGAAAAAAGCTATGTGTAAACATGTACATATGCCTAGAGCTTTGTGAGTTGCATATGTTGTTGTTGTTGTATTTACTTTGCTTCAGATGCTTCTGGGTTTATATGCAAGTCTCTTCTCATTACCGCAAAAGAGACAACTACATTGTGGCATTGAACCTAATTATTTGAGGACCACCTATGCCTGATAGTTTCTGCCCATCCAGTAAGATCCAGCAAATAATGCACTTGAGGTTCCCTCAATTAAACAATACCATAGCATGGTACTGTGCAGACATGGCTTCTTGGTTTCTTCCAAGAAGGAAGGAATTTCCTTGTTTCTTCATTTCCATCCCAAAGATTGAATAGTTCCCACCAGAATGATGTTCCAAAAAGCATTGAAAAGGCTTTTCTCCCAGGCCTTGTGGTAGAATTGCTTCGGCTGGAGCGCTGGTACGGGAGCAGGAACCACTGGAGGGATCTAGTGTGAAGGCGAGCCCAAGGGATGATAGAAATACATGAGATCATCTTGCCTAACAATTTTGATAGATCAGCTAAGGACACCCTCTTACGACCCCAAATGTCCTTAATTAATTGCTAAATGCTATTTAGTCTATCCAGTGACAGGTAAACCTTGCCTTCCACTGTATCTATGACAGCCCCCAGATGGGTTAACCGAGTCAATGGTGTTAATTGACTCTTTTTCCAATTGTGGTGGACCTTTTAAGATTTTGTTTTGTTAAGTATGTTTTGTTTTTCCTGAATGTGATATATTTTTCTTTCTTTACTATTCTGGCTTTGTATAATATAAATTGCTGAGAGTTGTTTGGATGTGAGCATTCATTAAATATATATCAATCAATCAAATCAGGATATGACGATCTTGAGGTGTCATGGTGGAACAATTAGATTTTACAGTTTTACAGACTGGAACTTGGTAATATTTGGCTTCAGGATTATGTATTCATTGCTCTTTCGCATAGTTTTAATGTTTTGCATAGTAGCCCTTTTATAACAGTGCTGATCATGTCCTTTCAAAATTTGCTTACCAACCTGTAATGAATTGAGATCCCTGTTCTACCAAGAAGCCTCAACTAGAAATACTTGTTAAATATTACAACAATAAAAAGCGTGTGTCATTTTTTAAACCATTCAATATAACCTTTACTATATAGGTCAACTGTTGAGGATAAGGAAAGATGATTTACTTTCTCTCACAGTTGTGATCCGCTTGAAAATAGGTTTTATCCTTGAAAATATTATTTAAATGTTTAAAATGTGCATCACCATTGTATTAACTAACTTCACATTAATTTTTTAAAATTATTTTTTTAAAATTGAGTTAAAGAGAAAATTTGTAGGTCACTTGGAGTCATTATTTTGCATGTAGTAGTTTCTAACAAGCAAATATATAACACTGAGAACTTATATTAATCAAACTTAATAATAATAAATAATGGGCTTACCCAACACAATAGCCAATACAATAGATATAATGCCATTGGAATTGACAAGTGACGAGTCAGTTTCAAGAAAGGAGGATCCCAGTGGGAGAATCAAGAGACTTTTATGGTCACATTCTAATTCCACTGTGGGCTTATTCCTGTGAGTGAATAAACCGTGCAGGGACAAGAAAGGAGCTCTGCTGAATGCCTACCAGCAGTCAGGTGTCCCATGGGTAAAGATAACACCACCTGAAAAAATTCCTTTCACAGAAGTAGCCAGCCACCTTGGGGTGATCCCTGGCTAAAATGTGCCATACACTAAATAAAATCCACTGTGGCATTCAGTACATTTAGTTCAATGTCAAAGGGACAGATCAAGTTCAAAGAACAGTGGGGAAATAGGAGATTTCAGGAACAGACTTACCTTAAAGAAAAACAAACAAACATAGAATTCAGCCAGAGACAGAGAAAGCAGAAAAATAAAAAATAAAAAAGACAGAGATTAATATACAGTCAGGCTTCTCAGTATTGGAAGAGGACAAAGGGATTTGCAGTGCAAAGCTGAAAAGAACAAAACTTTTTGCCAAATAAGAAAGTGATAAAAAGATGTTTTATTTCTATTATGTTTTGTGAAAAACCCAATAAAACTTTTACTAAAAATAATAAAGTAAAGTGATATCTTCAGTAAGGTAGTATTCACACTCACAGGGGTATGTGCTAAGGGTGAGGGAATGCACTGTATGAGTTCAACTTAGTACAGAATAAAAAGAAGATTGTACCTTCATTTCAGGAAAGAGAGAGGAATTTCTGAATCAAGGAGGAAGAGAAAGTAGGGGGAAAACATTTTCTGGCAACATAGTTTTCCTGTGCAAATTTATCTTTAAAAAAAGAAATTCCCCAACAGACAAAGGAAGTATTGAGAAAGGTGCAGAGGCAAAAATATTGCTTCTGAGATGTGCTCAAGTGAGAAAAGGCAAAAGGAAATGTCAGAAACTAACAAGACACAAGGAGGAGGAGGAGGAGGGGAAAAGGGTGATAACTGAATTGCTCCAATGATAATGCTTCTGCAGATATCTTTATAATAAGAAAATTTTGGGAAACCTTGTGGGAAAGTTAGCCTGGGTCACACTATTTTTTAATATTATATATATTTCCTGAATTAGGGAATCAGGAAGATTTCTAAGGATACCCTACTTTCTTGTGAGACTGTGGTCTTTTGCCAATTAATTAGCAATTAATTAGTTTCCTTCTATACCATAAGAATCCCAGCTTCACCAGAGAAGTGAGCTACTTGCTACAAGGATAATTTCTGGCTTGAGCCAACTATTAGGATTAACTATTGCATTGGGCCACATTGCAGGAAGCATTTTGGAGAAAGAAGATGACTAATGGGTTAATAGGAATTGGAAAATAAGTAGAAAAAAAGGATGGATTATTATTAAACAAAATATAGTTGCATTGAAAAGAAACATTGAAAAACAAGTGGAAGGGAACAAAACTGGAAGAAGATGAGGCAAAGAAAAGAGACACCTGGAGAGAGAAGGAAATAAAAGAGAGAGAGGAGCTCTTCAGGAGCTCAGAGAGGTAAATGCACCAGGCAGACAATATCTTCCTTTCAAGCAGGTTAATCTTCAAATATTCAGGATTTGCAATATTGAAGCCTGCAGTTGCATCCTTTCTTTTCTCACTTTTTCTCTTTTTACTAGCAAGTAGACAATATTATTTCTAATAATTTAGAGGTAACAATGATGATGACAGGAGAACCCTCATTTTCCAAAGGATAAACAGGGAGATATTAAAGGCCAAAGATGTAGTAGAATTTTATTGCAGGATAACACCTCCCGCTTCCAGTGATCTAAGAACTGGAATGATTGCTGGTATCAGTTTGCTCACCTCTTTCTGTTGGAAGCTAACTTATATCATTGCTCTTTGTTATTAATGTAGGTAATGCATTTTAATCAGCTGGCTAAATACCTCACTCCTGACAGTTCTTTTCCCTTGGTTTCTTCTGCTGTTAAAAAGAACCTAAACCTAAACCTAGGTTTGTTTTCTTCTGTCTGACCCCAGATATGTGGAATGTGGTGAGTAAAGGGCAGTTTATCTCATATCCCCCAATATAATCTAGGATAGGATACACTAGATTCTTGTAGCATCTCTGTATTCATACTAAGGTTCACTATATGTCTTATATTATTAACAGAACACTCTTTCAACCTCCTCCTCTCTCCTGCAAGTCCTACTATACTGCCTCATTGTGTTCTATATGTAAAGTGGGTGACTCCAAATCTACAAACCTGATTGGTCAAATAAACTAAGCATTGGATTGGTTCACTAGGAACCAATCCAAAGAGCTGCTAAAAGGCGGCAAATTTAAGCAACTGCCATTGGCTGCAAGCAGGCAAGCCAGCCTGTATAAAAGGCTGGCCTCAGCTTCAGCCAAGTGTTCCTATTTACTGACTAGTTAAAGAATAAAATATTTGTTGTTGGAACCCGGTCTACCTCGTGTGTTTTCCGAACAAAACACTGGCAACGAGGATGGGATCGTCCTGAACAGAAAAACCTGCACGCGGTGATAAGAAGTCCAGATGACAACCAAGATGTCTGGAAACAACGCACCGCCCTCACCCTTCAATCCCAACGAAGAGGATTGGGATTCCTATGCTGATCGCTTCCAGATGTATTTGGAGAGCAATGAAATGGAAGACATTTCAGAGCAACGCAAGACAGCTGTATTCCTGACGCACTGCAGGCCAACAGTTTTCAAGATGGCAAAGGCCCTTGCAAAGCCCTGAGATGTTAAACAATTAACGTGGACAGAATTGCAAAGAGTCCTCAAAGCACACTACGCTCCGATGGTGTCAAACTTAATAAAACGACACGAATTTTACCGCAGAGACCAGAGAGAGGGAGAGACCGTCGCCGATTTCATCGCTGCCCTTAGACAATTAGGGGGTGAGTGTGAATTTTTGAACATTGATGAAGCAATGAGGGATCGCATGGTGTTGGGCCTGAGAGACTCAACCACACAGAGTAAATTACTCAACAAGCCCAACATCACATTACCGAAGCCATCGTGGAAGCCACAGCCGCTGAAGCCGCGAAAAAATCTGCCATAGCCATGAAAAAGATGAACACACACAGCGAAGAAACACCAACCAAAGACAGAAAGCAGCCTGCTACCACAACCCACTATGAAGAGTCGGGCGAAACAATTGAATCGAGCGAAGAAGACAACGAGGTCCACCGTTTGCTCATGAACAGAAAAGAGCGTGAAAGAAGAAATTGGCAGGAATGCGCTGGCTGCCGAGGAAACCATCCCCGAGCCGAATGCAGATTTCTCGATGCCATCTGCCGGCATTGCAAGAAATGAGGGCACATCGAGAAAGTCTGCAGGAACAAAAAATGCAACCATCAGGTTTTATGGGTGTGACAATAGGACGTTTTTGACGGCTCACTTGGCAAGTATCGGGGAAATCCCATTTCTTTCAGTCTAAACCCCCAAATAGCCCCACGAAGAATAAAAGCCAGGCGAGTTCCTTTTGCACTAAAGGCAAAAATAGAGGAACAGCTGGACAAATTAATAGCCCAAGGGGTGTTAGAACCTGTGGACCATGCCAAGTGGGAAATGCCTATTGTCACACCCATAAAACCTGATGGGTCCATTAGAATCTGTGGTGACTATAAGGCTACCCTGAACCACGCGTTACAACCAAGCGCATACCCGGTGCCAGTAGTCCAGCATTTGCTTCACTCCCTGGGAAAGGGCAAAGTTTTTGCTAAACTCGACTTGGCACAAGCCTATCAACAACTCCCAGTGGACCCAGAAACAGCAGAAGCACAGACTATAATCACCCATAAGGGCGCATTCAAATGTCACCGGCTCCAATTTGGAGTAAGCGTGGCCCCTGGCGTTTTCCAGAGTCTGTTGGAACGCCTCCTAAATGGCATACAAGGAGTCGTTCCCTATTTTGACGACGTCCTAATCTTGGCCAGAGATGAAACTCAATTAAGGAAAAGACTCAAAGAAGTATTAACCAAGTTTAGGGAATCTGGCCTCAAGGTAAAAAGAGAAAAGTGCTGTTTAATTAAGAATAGTGTCGAATTCCTGGGCTACTCAATAGACGGAGAAGGTATCCACCCTATAGACAAAAAAGTTAAAGCAATCAAAGACACACCTGAACCAAGAAATAAAACCGAACTACAAGCATTTTTAGGACTAATTAATTTCTATAATGTGTTCCTGCCAAACAAGGCCACTATAGCAGAACCGTTACACCGTCTTTTAGACAAGAAGGCAACTTGGACTTGGGGTTACAAAGAAAAGAAAGCCTTCCAAAATATTAAAAGCTTGCTAACATCAACAAACGTTCTCATCCAATTTAGCAACACACTGCCATTAAGATTGACCTGCGACGCCTCACCATACGGAGTAGGTGCCATCCTGAGCCACCAACTACCTGATGGCAGAGAAGCACCCGTCGCATATTACTCTAGGACTCTATCCAAAACCGAGTGGAATTACAGCCAATTGGACAGGGAAGCTCTAGCAATTGTCGCCGGAGTAAAATGCTTCCACAAGTACTTATATAGGCGGACTTTTCAAATCATAACAGACCACAAACCGCTGATGGGGATTTTGGCGGGAAACAAGCCAACACCTAATATACTGTCCCCAAGAATGACTAGATGGTCAGAGTTCCTAGCAGCTTATTCCTACACTCTGACACATCGCCCAGGGAAACAAATTTCCCATGCGGACGCTTTGAGCAGAGCACCCTTACCAGCAACTGACGAAGACCCGGCATCAGCGATGACAACGCTACAAATTGAGACTTGCCCCGATCTACCCATATCAGCTTATGATGTCACCAGAGCCACCGCAAAAGACTCATTGACTGCCCGCGTTCTTAGCTGGGTAGGTAAAGGCTGGCCGGAGAATCAAAAAACTGAAAACTTTAAACCTTTCCGGTCCAGACAGACTGAACTTTCAATCCAAAAGGGGTGTTTGTTGTGGGGTGATCGGGTGGTAATTCCTGCCAAATTACAACCCAGGGTACTTAGGTTGTTACATGAAGGGCACCCGGGAATGGTTAAGATGAAAAGCCTTGCTAGAAGTTATGTTTGGTGGCCGGGTATTGATAAGGACATAGAGTATTGGGTAAGCTCGTGCAACAAATGCCAGGCAATTAGACCGTCCCCACCAAAAGCACCCGTTAAGGACTGGGAAACCCCTCGGGGACCGTGGTCAAGAATACACATTGATTTCGCGGGTCCTACCAAGGGGCATATCTTTCTGATTGTCGTTGATGCCTATTCAAATTGGCTTGAAATAAAAGTTATGCCATCAACGACAACAGAAACTGTAATTAAAAAGCTGGACAACCTTTTTGCCACCCAAGGCATACCGTACGTTCTTGTCTCAGATAATGGGCCACAGCTAACCAGCATACAATTTGAGCAATACCTAGCCTCCCTAGGTATAAGACATGCCCTAACCGTGCCTGCTCACCCGGCTGCGAACGGCAGGGCTGAGAGAATGGTCCGGTTTACTAAAGAAGGTTTAGAAAGAATGGATGCCGGAGATGTCCAACAGAAAGTAAACCGTTTGCTCACACTCCAGCACATAACGCCCAGTACCATAACCAACAAGTCCCCAGCAGAATTACTTATGGGGCGAAAGTTAAGATCACACCTTGATAGGTTACACCCAAATTTTACTCCAGAAAACCCCCCTGACTCCTCTACACGGCTTAGACAATTCGAAATAGGTGATTTAGTATATGCTAAAAACTTCACCGGGGACCCGGTATGGCTACCAGGACAGATTACCCAAATCACAGGCCCCAAATCCTACCGATTAATAATAGAGGATGGCAGGGAATGGAAGTGGCACATAGACCAGCTTCGATCCCGAATTATAGAGAGAACCACAGACTTACAACCATTCACCGACAAAACCGGTGAATTGCAAACCAAGGTGGGGGGGGAAAGGCGAGAAGTAAATAAAGAACTGTTTAAAACCAAAACCAATGAAACATATAATCAAAAAGAGCAAATAAAAGACTCACTGTTTGGAGAGACTTGCGTGAAGAGCCTATCGGAAGGGGCCAGCCAGGCCAGCTCGACCTGCCCAGAGGAAATGGGACGGAGCAGCAAAATCACCAGCCTAAGAAACTCAGGCAGCGGTAAAATGGCTGACTCACCCTTCCAGACGGTTCCAGGGAGAAGAACACACGACACGGCAGCCCCATCCGAACCGGTCGAAGACTTCACTAAGAATGAACCGCGCAAGTCAAGTCGAGTCCGGAAAAGCCCCGCCTACCTGCGAGACTACGTCACCATGTAGGACTGAACTAAGAGGGGAGGGGTGTTCTATATGTAAAGTGGGTGACTCCAAATCTGCAAACCTGATTGGTCAAATAAACTAAGCATTGGATTGGTTCACTAGGAACCAATCCAAAGAGCTGCTAAAAGGCGGCAAATTTTAGCAACTGCCATTGGCTGCAAGCAGGCAAGCCAGCCTGTATAAAAGGCTGGCCTCAGCTTCAGCCAAGTGTTCCTATTTACTGACTAGTTAAAGAATAAAGTATTTGTTGTTGGAACCCGGTCTACCTCGTGTGTTTTCCGAACAAAACACATTGTGGTGGGGATATTCTTAGGAAGATGAGTTTATCAAGCTAAAACAAGCAGACATCTAGAAGGCAATGAGAAACCACTCTTTTTTCCAAGAAAACACATGGATAGAAAATATAAAATTACTAACAACAAATTTATCTTTGTGGTTAGTAAGAGTCAGTTATGACTTAAGGCCATATTAAGAATAGCACATCTGAGACTTCAGATCAGAAGCCCAGTTGTTCTGCCATCTGAAGGTAAGGACCCAGAGTGTTGTAAATCATGATAAGAGGTTTTTTTTATGGATTACCAAAAATCCATAATGGATTTATGGCATATTATGTATTGCCCTTTATACAGGAAATATAATTCATCCAATATTGTTAAAACAAATAATATTTAAAACAAGATTCTTCACAAGCATTTTTGAGATAGTATTGTCCAAGGACCAGGATGTTTCTTAAATTGATCCTTCTAAAAGTTATAACTGATATATTCTCTCCCTCCATCCCTCTTTTCTTTTCTTTCCTTCCTTCTTCAGTCTTATTTGCATCAGATCATAACTGGACAGTAGCACCTCTGTCAAGATAATTTAGAGAAGAAAAGGTGTTTTGTTGTAAGCACCTGGGGATGATCCATGACATGTCTGATCAATACCTTGATAACATGGATACCATCTGCCAAAAATATACTTATGAGGAAATTACTCTTAGTGAGCAGTTAGTGCAGTTAGTGCAATTGGAGGTACGGTCAGTTTCAGGAAGCAGCATTTGCCAGCCAAAGGATTCAAAGGATTCTCATTAAGGTTATAGAGCTGAGCTCGTTAACTTGCTGTTAGCACTTTTTAAGGATGTGCTATGCTGTGGGAAACGTCAACTTAAGAAGGGATGGCTTGTTTAAGCTCTCTCTGCACTACAGTTGCAGCGCAATGTTTTTATGTGGGTTTTTCTGGAAGGCATACTGTCTACAAAAGCTTTCTGCTATAACTGAGCCTTAATATTTTGCTATAGCTTTTACTCCTGACCTTGCTCATTCTTTATTCTTGTCTTTTTTCCATTGCATCTGGCTGCTCTATCTCAAAATCATTATACGTTTTGTATTTTTATTGTTTTTATTCTTCTCTTTTGGCTATGCTCACTAGAATAATAAAATTGGAAGATCATACATTCTGTATAAAACTCCTGATTACAACTCTGTAATCCTTTAATCAGGGGTAGAACTGGGACAACTGGATGGAGCTTAGTTTTTATTGGCTGGATGTCCTTACTGACGCCATGCAGAGTTCACTGCAGATATTTTTTCTTTGCATCCCAGGAGAGAAACATCTGCTTATACAAGGGTTGAACTCTCAAACCTTACAAGTGGGAGGTTAGTTCTTCACCACTAGGCCACCATGCCACTCATATATTCTCATACTATACATTCTGTATCTATGGAGTGAAAGGTTAGCAAGGAATAGTGGCAGGTGATGTTGGTTGGAAATTAAAGCTCCCTTCAGTGCTATTTAATATTTGTCCTGGGGCTGCAAAATTTACTAAGCATACCATAATGTGGTATAGAGGAAGCACATAGAAAACAATTTTATTAACATAAAAAAAGAGAGACATTTCCGAACTATGTTTTAATAGCATCAGGAGCTTGGACAGATTAGATCAGCATAGACTTTACAAAAAAGGCCATTCTGCATCTGTTATTCATACTAGCAGAAGGGCAATATGTATTATTCACACGAGGGAACAACATATGTATTTTATTGCTAGACAACTGATAATTAATGAATATGCTAAGAAAAAGAATGAAAATCTATCCAGCACAGCCGAAAGTTAATCTTAAAATGTAATGACATATTAATGTTTTGTTCATTGTTGATGGCTTAAATACACATGCACACACACTCATACATATGCAGAGGCTAGTTGTGACCATTTTACACAGTATATTGGCTTGGAAATAAGTATGAAAGATACTCTGTATATTTTGTAATGAATGAAACAGGAAGCAAGCACTTGGAATTGTTTTGCTTGCATCTCTTTTCATTTTAAGGAAATTGGACTTCAGTGCAGATGAAAGTACACTCTACTCAGAAAATTATTTTGTACTTCAACTGTCTATATTCAGCTTTCTTTATTGAATATTTTAAAAAATATGATAAGCGTAAGCTTGTCAATTTGTATACCTAAATTAGTTGGCTGATGGCCTTAGATAAGCTTTAACCCAGAGTTTCTCAACCTCGGCAACTTTAAACTGTGTGTATTTTAACTCCTAGAATTCCCCAGCTGACATGTTGGGTGCTGAAGTCTTCACATTTTAAAATTGCCAAGGGTGAGAAACACTGCCTTAAGCCCCTGTCACACTGCACCAATGGATGGAAAGAGGATTTAAAACGGAGAAAAACACTTGCCATCCATTGGTTAACGCGATGCTTCCGTTCTGTACTCACTGCCTCCGTTTTGCTTCCTCTCTATCCATCCAGCATCCGTCTATTGACATTTCATCCGCTCAGAAGGTTTTGAGCTGCTCAAAACTTTTGAGCAGAAAATGTATCCAATACATCCGTTCTGCATCCTCTAGGCATACGGGGGACATCCGTTCTGCATCCATTACACATCTGCTATATCCGCTAGGCATCCACTGCGCATCCACACAACTCAAATCCGTTCCAGCTGTAAACGGACGCAGGGAGGAAGTGGAATGGACGCGCAGCATTAGTAGCACGGATGGAGAAAGGATGAAAGCGGATGCAGCTACACATCCACATCATCTGCTACGCATCCACTCTGCATCCGCTCTGCATCCGCTCTGCATCTGCTCTGCATCCGCTTTCATCCACTTCCATCCGCTAGGCTTCCATTCCGCATCCGCTTTCCATCCGCTCTGCGTCCTCCCCCCATCTGTTCCTTTCCGTGTTATCCGCTCTGCTTATGCAAATTTTTGCCCCTTTTGAGAGTGGATAACAACAGATGGAACATTTTTCTTGTCCGCTGTGTCCTTTTTACAAACATTTTGCATCTGTTGGGCAGTGTGACAGGGCCTTTAAGGCCCGGTCCCCCTGGCCAACAGACACAAAACGTATGCATAAAGGGCACAGAGGACGAGCAAAATTTTGGGGGTGGCTCCATCCGTTGTCATCTGCTCCAAAAAGTGGAAAAAAATTTGCATAAACAGAACGGAAAAGAACGGACAAGAATGGACATGGGTAGTATGTAGCGGGGATGTTAAACGGATGTTCATAGGAAGCCTAGCGGATGAAAGTGGATGGAAGCGGATGACACCTCCGAAGGGGTTCCGGGGGAGAATTGCAAAGCGGATGCATAGCAGATGAAGCGGATGCATCACGTACACCTAAAGGAAAGAAAAGGGATGCCATGCAGATGTATATCGGATGCAAACCATTCACTGCGCATCCTTTCTATTTCCGTGCTACTAACGCTGTGTAGACGTTCCATGTAGCTTTTGTTTCCTCCCTCTTTCCATTTTCAGCTGCAGCGGATGTGAATTGCGAGGATGATCAGTGGATGCAGAGAGGATACAGCGGACGTTTAATGGATGATAAACAGACATAGAACGTTTGTTGCTCGTATGTCACGGATTTACATCGTACACAGTGGAAAGTTCATCCTTTCACAAAGTTTTGTGCAGCTCAAAACTTCTTGCGCAGATGAAATCTCAGTGGATGGATGCTCAACGGATAGAGCGTATGAAACACGTATGCAATGAGTACATAACAGATGCATAGCATTTTCCAACGGATGGCAAGCTTTTTTTAACATTTTACATCCTCTTTGCATCCGTAAATGCAGTGGGACAGGGCCTTTAGTCTCTTAATTCCCAATTTGGATTATATTATATATTGTATTTATGTTAGATTAAATTAAAAGTGTATATTTTAATAGTATCTGAAAACTGTTGATTGTTTCTTTGTAACTTGACTCATGAGAATAGCAAGTAGGAAAATATTTTATGATATGGTTTTCAGGGTTCACATTTCTAGGGTTCGTCGAATCATAGAACTGCAAGCAGCTCATGGGATTGAAAATGTACTGTTTGTTGATTCTAAAATAACCAAACTTTGACTATGAAGCATAAAAAGTCAAATGAATGGAATATTGTAGTAATGGAACTATTTAGAAAGTTCATTTTTTTAGCTATTGCTATGGAATGTTTGAACTTGCCAATTTCATTCACTTAATTTAGCAGAAAATGGAGATATTATTGATGTTGAAAGAAGTATAGCAATCAATGGAAGTGTGGTAATCCTGGATTGTATTAGGGTATTAATATGTGAAATGGGGGATATAATGGTTTTCTTCACAAGACT
The DNA here is from genome assembly GCA_015471245.1 of Laticauda colubrina. NCBI lineage: Eukaryota > Metazoa > Chordata > Lepidosauria > Squamata > Elapidae > Laticauda > Laticauda colubrina. The sequence goes on from BLBF01000002.1 coordinate 48,503,440, forward strand.
ACAGGTGGAAACAGTTGAGACGAGGGCCTTTCCCCAACCTTTTTACCTAGAAAATATGCTCTGGAGTTAGTTAGTCATGTGTTTGTCATTTGATTATGCAAATCACTCTACATGGAGTGGCTTTTTGAAAACTGCCCAGAAACTTCAGCTTATGGAAAATGTGCTGCCTGAGAGCTTAAAAGACAATATTGGAATCATGATATAAAACTGCAAAGGCTGTTATGAGAGCAGCATTGGTCCTTAATCTGTTTCTGAGTGCAATTCAAGGTACTGACTCAGACTTTGGGTATCTCAAGAGACTGGCTATGCTCAGTAAATTCAGTAGGTGCTGAATCTTCCCTTATGTAAAATTCCATTGAAATACTAAAGAATAATTAAAAACTGACTTTGTCAGAAGGCAAATGTATATAATTGCTATACAGCAGGGATGTCAAATTCACAGCGTCATGTGACGTATTGGGACTTTTCTTTCTGTTGCTAAACCGGGCATGGGCATGGCCAGCATGTGATGCATCTGACAGCCCTGCTATAAAACCTCAATGCTGATATCACAGAACAACTCAAAGAGGAATTGCAAGATTGGAAGGTGTGAAGAGACCTACTCCTCCTCCTCCTTCTCCTCCTGCATATCATGATTGGTATTGTTTCTGCCCACTTTTTTGCTGTTTATTGTATTGGTCCTTGTAGTGTGTTTGACTCTGTTTTGAACCAATTTATATATCTTATAAATAAAAAAAACAATAAAAACCACATATGGAAAAATTATTGCTATACCAGCTCTCTTTATCATTTCGATTCTTCATTTATCTGAAACGGTGAACAGAAAATGTGGTGGGGAATCTATGTGTATTCTGTAGCAAGGTAAACAAAAAGTTCTTAAAACTCAAATACTGAAATTCTCCATGCCCTCAATGTCTTTTTTTTTGAAAAAAAATTATTGATTTTTAGAAACAAACAGACAAACACAACACAGAACATGAAAACATAAAACCTCTTTTCTGAAAGCAGCCTGATCCCGGGTGACATCTCTTTGTACAGATACCAATTCAAATTCATGCTCATTTTTATATACCATTCCATATCTAATTACTGTTCTACATTTTCTATATGGCTTCTCCCTTCTTTTAACTTTCTTAATTTTATTTTTATTTGTTTCATCTCAAATCAGATCATTATATTTATATTCTTTGTCTGTCCTATTTCAGCCATCTATTATCTTTTCTCCTTAAACAAAATTCCTCCTGTAGTCACTAATTGGAGTATGACGCCTTTGTATCTTTCCCCTAAAAATATAACACTTAATATAAAACATAACTTCCATTTGGATTTTGCATAGTACATTAAAGCTAGACACTACATTTTAAAAAGAAAAAGAAAAGTATAAATATATAATATAATTAAACCAATGATCCATACCAATTTAATTTTATCATTAATGTTAATATTCATTTAAATTTTAAACATTTAACACATTACTTTTCAAATCATGCTTCTATGGGAACGCTTATAGACTTTCCATGATTACTTCCCCCTCACTTCACTTGCATTTTAAAACATTATGTCATTAAAATGTTCCCATTCCTCTCATTTAATCCTCTCAATTCTCTCATTTAATTCATTCCATTTATTTTATTCAGAAATGTTTCACTAAATCATACGTTGTTTCCAATTTTCTAATATTATTTCTAAATTCAAATATAACAATACAATCATATGTACCTTTGCAGAATCCCTTTTTCAATTAAATTTTTACCCATTATCTCTAAATAAGTCCTGTTTCTTTACATCTTGCTTCACACCCTTGTAGCTTCTCTTCTCTTCCCTCCTCCTTTGCTTCTTCTCTCTGCCCTTTTTACCCCCTTGTCTCTCCACCTCAATTTCCCTTTTCTGTATTCCCTTTTTCTGTTGCTTTCTTAGCTAAGCAGATATTGTTCTCCCACCCCTAAGCAGGTGTTAGATTAGGGAACTGATGATTGCCTCTATCTGAACAGTTTATAAATAAGAATGCAGAGAAGAAGCAAGTGTAAATAATAATACAGTGGTGCATGCCACAAAGCTTTATGATAAACAAGTTCTTCTAAATGATTTGCAATACAAAATACAAATTGCTTCATGTAGCTAAATAGCCCTTTCTGCACATCTGTCTTGTATGACTAAATGGAATATACCAAATTCCTTATCAAACTTCTGTGTGCCTATACAATTTCATCATAGGTTTAGCCCCACATATTCTAGCAGGTCCCTTCATAACCTTAAGGGTTGAAGAAGCAGCTTAATATGTATGATATTTTTTCCTCATTCATTAATAGCAGTGGGGTGCGGTTTCGTGAGAAATAACTTTAGACAATTAATATTTGATTTGAAAAATAAAATTGAACCTAACCAAATTCCTACTGATGTCTTCTTAGGCAGCCTAGTTACCAGTCATAAACTGATAGGTATTAATCTCAGCACTCTATTAATAAAAAAAGTTCTGATTGTTCCTAATGTCTTGCAAACTGTGTTCCAAGAAGAAAGATTCCAGAAACTCCTATACAATAAGATAAAATGAATGTGTTTGTCCCAGAAATCAGGAGTCATTAAAACAATAGTTCTTCTCGAAGGTTAGTTCAATCAAGTTCTGTAGCACAAATTTATCACACCTACATTTACTCAATGTCTACATTATAACTGATTCTTTTAATCTCAATTATGTTTCCTCCAAGCAGAACACTGCACTTTTCTTTAAAGCCGGCAAGATTGGGCATGATCTTACTTAGAATAAGTTGACTTTATTAAATATGTTCCAAATTTGGTAATAACAATTATTGTATTTCCATTTATAGTGCTAACAGCTTCATTACATTATTCTGAAAAAAAGAAAATTTATTTTATTTATTTATATGTTCTGTTTTATTTATCTTACTTTATATCATAATCTTTTTTATTTCTTTTTTATGCTATGTAAGGCTATGCAATGACTTTGATGAAATGCTAAACTCTAAATTTAGCTTAAAAATAGAATTTCTATGCTTAATATGTTTAATATAAATCATACTACAGCTTATGTGAAGGCCTGGTTTACACAACATGCTGAGACACAGATGGATTTTCACAAAATGAGAAAGTATCCAATGAATAAAAGCATGAATCATCCATTCAATATTACCTTAAAAATATAGGTTCCCTGTTCCGTCCGGAAAAACGCGGGGTAGACCAGGTTCCAACAGTAAAAGTCTTTATTTAAACAATTATTGTTAACAGAACAGTTTGGCTCTAGCCGCGGCAGCCTTTATATACGACTTGCCTGCTGGCTTGTAGCCAATGATGGTTACTTGATTTTGCCGCCTTTTGGCGGCTCTTTGGATTGATTCCTAGTGAACCAATCCTTATGCCGGCTTTTCTAGCCAATCCCATTTGAGGATTTGGAGTAAACTATTTTATACAGAACACCCCTCCCCCCTTGGTTTAGTTTTACGTGGTGACGTAGTCGCGCAGGTAGGTGGGGCTTCTTCTGATTCTACTGGACTTGTGCGGTTCACTTTTGCTGGAGACTTCAACCGGTTCGGATGGGGTTACTGTCTCTCCGGCTCTTTTCCATGGAACCGCCTGGAAAGGTGAGTCGGCCATTTTGCTACCGCTTGAGTTTCTCAGGCTGGTGGTTTTGCCGCTCCCTCCTGGCTTCTCTGGGCAGGTCAAGCCGGCTTGGCTGGCCCCTTCGTCTGGGTTTTCTATGCAAGTCTCATCTAACCGTAAGTTTCCTTTTTGCTCTTTTTGATTGGTTAGATGTTCTGGGTTTATTTTAAAAAGTTCTTTATTATTTTCTTGATTTTTCGCCCCTTCTTTGGTTTTGTTTTCGTCAATTTTTATTAATTGTGGTTGTGAGTTTGTATTTCTTTCAATGTTTCGGAAACAAAGCTGGTCTATGTGCCGCTTCTATTCCCTGCCATTGTCTACGGTTAGTCGGAAGGACCGGGGGCCTGTGAGCTGTGTGATTGTGGCTGGAAGACATAGGGGGTCCCTGGTGAAATTTTTTGCGTAGACTAGGTCGCCAATTTCAAATGTTCAGAAACGGCTGGAGGAGTCGGGGGGGGTTTTCCAAAGTGTAATTTGGGTGCAACCTGTCTAATTGCGACCTAAATTTTCTTTCCATTAATAATTCCGCTGGGCTTTTGTTGGTTACAGTGCTGGGTGTGATGTGTTGGAGGGTTAGTAGACGGTTAATTTTATCCTGGACATTCCCAAGGTCCATTTTCTCTAAACCCTCTTTCGTAAACCTGATCATTCTCTCCGCCCTACCATTTGCTGCCAGGTGGGCCAGCGCAGTCAGTGCATGGCACATACCTAGGGAGGCTAGATATTGTTCAAATTGGATGGCGGTTAATTTTGTCCCGTTGTCGGACACTAGGACGTCCGGCAATCCATGGGTTGCGAAGAGCTTGTTAAGTTGTTTAATGACCGATTCGGTTATCGTAGATGACATTACTACAACTTCCAGCCAATTTGAGTATGCATTTACGACAATTAAAAAGGTATGTCCCCTAGTAGGACCCGTGAAATCAATGTGGATCCGAGACCAGGGGCCTCGTGGGGTCTCCCAGTCCCTTATGGGTGCTTGTGGTGGGGAAGGCCTGGATTTCTGACATTTAGTACAAATAGCAACCCAGTATTCGATGTCTTTATCTAGACCAGGCCACCAGACATAGCTTCTAGCTAGGCTTTTCATTTTTACAATACCAGGGTGGCCTTCTCTAGTCTGTAGTTTAGGAGGGATTACTACCTGATCACCCCACAATAAACAACCTTTTTGAATTGAAAGTTCGGTTTGTCTGGTCCGGAAAGGTTTAAAGTTTTCAGTTTTTTGGTTTTCCGGCCAGCCTTTACCTACCCAGTTTAATATGTGGGCAGTCACTGGGTCCTTTGCGGTGGCTCTGGCGACATCGTTTGCAGATATTGGTAGTTCGGGGCATGTTTCTATTTGCAGGGTGATCATTGTTGGCACCGGGTCTTCCTCTGTCATTGGCAACAGTGCTCTGCTTAATGCGTCTGCATGGGAGATTTGCTTCCCGGGTCGATGTGTCAATGTGTAAGAGTATGCTGCTAGGAGTTCTGACCATCTAGCCATCTAGCGGGGATAAAATGTTTGGTGTAGGCTTGTTTCCCGCCAGAATTCCTAGTAACGGTTTATGGTCCATTACAATTAAAAATGTTCTTCCATTAAGGTATTCTTGAAAACGTTTCACTCCGGCGACGATTGCCAGGGCTTCTCTGTCTAGTTGACTATAGTTACGTTCTATTTTAGACAGAGTCTTTGAGTAATAAGCGATGGGTGCCTCTCTCCCATCTGGCAATTGGTGGCTCAGGAGGGCACCGACTCCAAAGGGTGAGGTGTCGCAGGTGACCATCAATGGAAGTGTGTTACTAAACTGGATAAGAACGGTGTTTGATGTTGATAAATTTTTTATTCTCTGGAATGCCTTTTGTTCTCTATGAGCCCACGTCCAATTAGTTTTCTTATCCAGCAAATGGTGTAATGGTTCTGCTATCGTTGCTTTGTAGGGGAGGAATACGTTATAGAAATTTATTAGACCCAAAAATGCCTGCAATTCCATTTTGTTTTTAGGCTGTGGTGCGTCTTTGATGGCTTTGACTTTTTTTTCAGTAGGGTGTATACCCTCTCCGTCAATTAAGTAGCCCAGAAATTTGACGCGATCGGTCATTAAGCAGCATTATTCCTTTTTAACTTTCAGACCGGATTTTCTAAATTTTGTTAGTACATCTCTTAGTCTTTTTTCTAGTTGGGTCGTATCTTTAGCCAAAATCAGGACGTCGTCAAAATATGGTATGACCCCTTTTATTCCATTTAATAGGCGTTCCATGAGGCTTTGGAAAACACCTGGGGCAACGCTCACTCCAAATTGAAGTCTGTTACACTTGAATGCCCCTTTGTGAGTCACTATTGTCTGTGCCTCGGCCCTTAAGGGGTCTACTGGAAGCTGTTGGTAAGCTTGTGCTAGATCTAATTTGCCAAAAAATTTTCCTCCCCCGAGTGAATGTAGCAAATGTTGCACAACTGGCACCGGGTATGCACTTTGTTGCAGTGCATGGTTCAGGGTAGCCTTGCAGTCTCTGCAGATGCGTACTGACCCATCCGGTTTAACCGGTGTTACTATTGTCGTCTCCCATTTAGCATGGTCAACAGGTTCCAAAACCCCTTGGTCAATTAATTTATCCAATTGTTCCTCTATTTTTGCTTTTAATGCAAAGGGGACTCGTCTGGCTTTTAATCTTCTAGGGGCCACCTGGGGATCTAAGCTAAAGGAAATTGGGGTCCCCGATACCTGCCTAGGGTGCCATCGAAAACGTCCTGGAACTCGTGGATCAGGTTTTCTTCCCAGTCGGTTTCGGCCACTTGGTCCACTCCGGTCATTCCGATGCCCAATGGTGCGAACCATTAGATGCCCAGGAGGCTGGGTCGGTCTTGGTCGACTATTGTCAGAGGCAGTACTTCGACATGCTGCTTGTAAGCGACTCGGAAATGTCCTAGACCTACCACAGGGATTCGATTCACCTAGTTGTCCTTCAGAGTTAATTTTTGTTTCTGGAGTTCTTTTAGTTTGAAATTTGGGACCAGTTCTCTGATTGTGTCCCACGACACCATTGATAGGAAAGACCCTGAATCGACTTCCATCTCACAGGGGCTGCCTTCAATCTTTACGATGATTTTAACTTTTTTTCCGCTTTCCATCTGAGCGCTCCCAATAG
>BLBF01000002.1:48520183-48531862 GCA_015471245.1 Laticauda colubrina
CAGTTGAGTCTGGAGAGATGTGCTCCATTTAGGCACAATTTATCTACTTTAAGGGGTAGGGAATGATAGCCCTTTTATGTTCAACTCCCAGCTCAGGAATTCTGGGAGTTAAAGTCTACAACTCATACAGAGGGGCCATCATTCCTCAATTCTGATCTAGATGAAGAATGATTGTGAAAGAAATCTATTAGAACTCTGGATGCAATTTTGCTGAGGCTGAGCTTACTGATTATATAAAAGAACCTGGAGCTCATATAAAAATCAAAATCTATACTTCTCAGAATGTGTTTCCATCTCAGAAATTGCACACAGAATGTTTTTATTAGAGAAAACCAAGCAGGAAAAGTCTGAACTACAGAAAAAAAAATACAGACAAATATACGTGGATAATTTCATGTTAAATTCATAGACAACAGGTCACAAGATAATTTATTATTAATAAAGGAAGATATTTGGAAGGGGTGATGGACTTGACAGAAGTGTATATACTTGGAACAGATACACCAATCCAGGGCAGCTGAAGCCAGATATCCTTCATTCATTTAGTTCCAGGTTATGGTGACTTGCTAGGTTTCTGTCTGGGGAAAGTTTTTTGGGGGGTCTGTGTGCATTCATCATAGAAAATGAAAGAAAATTGACTTTTTGAGGCCAAGACCATGTGGGTACTTCCTAAAATAGGCTTAACAAAAGTAGAGTACCCAACTCCTTTGTCAAAGCCAATCCTACTCTATAATGTACAGAGACGCAGATCTCTGCTCATTTTACTTTTCTCTTAATAGTCATACACACACACACATACACATGACTGAAGATTATATGATGTGTTAGGGGATACAAATGTATGCATTCATACCTTATAATAATATTTCAGGTAAGCATTATCATTTAGCTCTAACGCTATTACCTTCCCAAATTTATGTGACCTAATTCCAGAAGACAATATACTTAATATCAAGAAATACATCCATTCAAAAATCATTATTTCTGAATAAATTACATTTAAATTGCCATTTTAAAATCAGCTAGACTTTTAATCGTGTATCTACTAATTCAGGAATAAGAGCAATTAAAGTTAGTGAAATATATTTCTTAGTAGATGTGTAACGTTGTATTGTTAAGCACTTTTTATACATTCAGCTGAACTCATATCTAGGAAGAAAAGAATCACATTTGCTGTCTACTATTCCTAAGTTCCAATCTTCTGAAAATTACTCAATAGAAAGATGGGCAGAAGGTATAATTGTATGTTTGGTTTCTTTTTAAAAATTTCTTCTTCTCTTTATATTTCTGTTTGTTGTATATACTATATTGAAAAATTCTAATAAAATATACATTAAAACAAGAGACAGAGAGAAGGTCTCATCCTCTTTCTCTTGATATGTCTGTATATGTCTCTATGTACAGCTTTCTTCCCATGTGGTTACAGAATATGGGAAACTTGTCCACGTGTAGGTTATTTGTATGTATTTTGTTGAATTTGTGAAAATTGTAGCACAATCATATAAAGATGGTCCGGCTGAATGTAGAAGTGTTTCAACTATGTTTTTAAAACTCACAGCTTAAATCAATGAGTAAAAGATAGATTAGACAGAAGATAGATAGATAGATAGATAGATAGATAGATAGATAGATGGATGGATGGATGGATGGATGGATGGATGGATGGATGGACAGACAGATAGATGATGGATGGGTGGGTGGGTGGGTGGATAGATAGATAGACAGACAGAGATGATAAATAGATGATTATCAACCATATTTCCCTCAAAGTAAAATAAAAAGTGCTTAACTTGAACTGTTCGACATGTTACATGTTACATGGCAATTTTCCATCATGACATTGATGAACATAGACGATAAAAGGAGCTGCTTTTATTCTGAATCTGTGTTATTTATATTCTATCTGCAAAGTTCTTCTGAAAACTAAACCATTCATCAAATTCTAAATTAACTAGCCATCTTCCCCATAAATAAAACCTTCAACTGGGTTAGAATTTAAAAGTCATTATTTATTCTACCCACAAATAGTCAGTGACATACAGCTCTTTAAAGCAACTTCAGCTTCTGGGCACAGTTAGGGAGAAAGAAAAAGGGGGGAAATGATGTAGGAGGTAACTCTGGGCATTTAGGTTTAAGTAAAGAAAAAAAAACACAAGCAGGGGGAAGAAGAGTGGAAGAAATTAGATCAAACCTTTTTAAGGGCTGATAATGGATTTTATTTGATTTAGAAAAGCAATGTGTTGAGGTTAAATAATTCAAACTATGCACATTCAATTTGAAGTATATTTTTGAATAGGTCAGTTTGGTTCAGATTTCCAAAAAACAACATTTTTGAAGCTGCAAATGCCAACTACACTTAAAACTTCTTGATCACTTCCTGTTGGTGTGGAGTTACACGTATTTTAAACAGTTGGAAGAACAGTCTTATGCTTTTCCAGCTACAACAGTCCAACAGGTATAACTATATTATTTGTGGTATCACTGTTGTATTTTGCAAGTAATAAAAATGATTCTGCAAATTATTAAGTTGCATTGGAACTAGAACTCTGAGATAATGCATCCATTTAAAGCAGTTCTTTCTCAAACTGCACATTTAATATTTCTCAGTATTTTGCTTAAGTGGTTAAGATTTCTAAATTACTTTCTGTAAGTGCCTATTTTGGTGATAACTGTAGATCTTTAAGCCTTTTTTTGCTTTTTCTTTAAATTATATTACCTGAAAATCTTATATTTTTTGTAAAGAAATAAAAATAATTGGAGCTAAATCAAAATCTTGGAAGACATTTATTCTTTAATTTTTTAAATAATTTGTACTACATTTTAATAACTTAAATATCTGCAGGATTAACCCAACCTCTCTGAATCAAATGGCAAAATTTTAAACTAAAACAAAAAAGTCTTGTTACTGAAGGTAAAAACAAAGGAGATATTTTTTGTTCTGCAGCTTTGCTAACCTTAATAGCATGCTAGATAATAGCCCATATGGGTCAACTGATGAAAGCTAATATTAAGAGGTTGCCTAGAATCTGCCTGACTTTAATGAGACATCCATTGAGCCTTAGGGAAAATGCTGTTTGCTTCTATTTAAGCTTCCAAGGGACAGCTGGTAGGAAACAGGATGTTGGATTTTATCTGTTCCAACAGGCTTTTTCTTCTGTTCACAAAATTAAAGATCAGATTGATAGTGTCTCATAAACAATGCTACTTTAATTATACATAATTTGGAAAGAAAATATAACTGCTGCATTTATCTACAAGCATGGCAGGTTATAATTAATGCTTTCCATATCATTTGAGGTTGGACAAAAATCTTTAAAATATTGTAAGTTACCAATGCATCATTTATTAATGGGATGTTTTTGAAACAAAATCAACTGCTAAATTGATTAGCTGAATTAAGAATAAGAATATAAGTCTATAATTGTGAAAGTACATATATCCCAGTAATTAGGGTTAGGGTTACCTCAGCTGCCCTGAAAGTTCTGTATCTGGGAGTTCTACCAATTATAATCCTTCTCTTTTATTAAACAATTGTAATAAAAAAGGAAAAATCACATTTACTATTTTGTACAAGTTTCCAAACATAGTCAGAAATCTCCCTGAATGGATTTGGCAGTAGTATAGAGAGCATATGGATTAAAAGCAATTGAGGTCATGAATAAAAATAATATTAATGTTGAGGAGCTACTATTACCTGCCTAGCTAAGGAAAAAATGTGGAGGCTGTCTTCCAAAATTCAGATTGCATTGTTTGCAGAGTCACAAAGCTATGGTGATGGGGTGGGGAATCAACTCCCCTGAAAACTGTAGGTGTACAAATTTTATCAAGCAATGTCATAACAGGAAATGCCTATTTTGCCTTGCTGACAACTTTTTATTTTAAAGATTGGGGGGAAAAAAAGCAAAAGATCAGCCATCCTTGACTTGATACAAGTCAGCTGAGGACACTTATCTGAAATGGTGTATGTTCCATTTGGAAATAAGGTGCACGAGACCGGGTTCCAACAAACAGCTCTTTATTAAAACAGTATAGTGACTTGTAATGGAACATTTACCCAAGCCACGGCAGCCCTTCTTATAGCGGCTTGTTCGCGGCTTGTGACCAGTGACAGTTGTTCAAGTGTTCCCGCCATTAGGTGGGCCAATCGGAATGGTGCTTTACTGACCAATCCGAGAACGGCCTATTTGGCCAATCAGTTTAAGATATTTGGAGTCTACCAAGTTCTATACACAACACCCCTCCCCCTTTGGTTTCGTCCAACGTGCGTAACGTAGTCACGCAGGTAGGTAGGGCTTTTGTTGGTCCTAGTTGACCTGAGCAGCTCAGTCTCAGCGTGGTCCTCAAACAGTTCGGACAGAATCGCTTTCTCTCTGTGTCCTCTCCATGGAACCTTCTGGAAGGGTGAATTAGCCTTGCCGCTCCCGCCTGAGTTTCTCGGGCTGGTTGAGGTGGCTCCGCCGCTCCCTCCTGTTTTGTCCAGGCAGGTCGAGCTGGCCTGGCTGTCTCCTTCCAGGAAGGCCTCGTCTTGCTCTCCTGGTCCCGGACTTCTTCTCTGGAGGTCGTCTATGGGTAAGCGCTCTTTTTGTTTTATTTGGGATTCTAGTTTGGGTTTGTGTGGTGATTGTTGTTGTGTTATTTTAGGTTTGTCTCTTCCTTTTTTATTATTTTGTGTTTCCCCCCCCCCTCGGTTGTTTTTTGCTTGTTTATTGGTGTCTGCAGTGGTGGTGTAGTGTTGCGTTCCAAAGTTCGAGAGTGAAGGTGGTCAATGTGCCACTTTCATGTTCTGCCATTGTCCAGTGCAAGTCAGTATGACCGGGGCCCTGTGATTTGGGTAACTGTGGCTGGACGCCAAAATGGGTCCCCGGTAAGGTTCTTAGCATAGACTAAATCACTGATATCAAAGGAGTGATATTTACTGGAGGAATCAGGGGGTTTGTCACACATATAGATGGAGTGCAGTCTATCAAGGTATGAACACAATTTTCTACCCATGAGGAGTTCTGCTGGGCTTTTGTTAGTGGTTGTACTAGGGGTGATATGCTGAATAGTTAATAGTTTGTTAAGTTTATCTTGGACATCCCCCGTGTCCATTTTTTCTAGGGCCTCCTTAGTATAACGAGCTATGCATTCGGCCCGTCCATTAGAAGCCAGATGAGACAGCGCTGTCAGGGCATGTCAGATGCCCTATGCAGCCAAGTATTGCTCAAAAGCTAAAGTGGTAAACTGAGGCTCATTGTCCGAGACTACTACATCTGGCAGTCCATGTGTGCCAAAAAGTTTGTTTAACTGTTTTATGACTGCTTCCGTAGTAGTGGATGCCATAAGGATAACCTCTAACCAGTTCGAGTAGGCATCAACAATTACAAAATAGGTGTTCCCTTTTGTTGGTCCAGCAAAGTCAAGATGCAGTCATGACCATGGGCCTCTGGGAGTTTCCCATTCCATGACTGGTGCCAGTGGGGGGGGGTAGGCCTTGATTTTTGGCAGTCATGGCATATTGCCACCCATCGTTCAATGGCTTTGTCCAGCTCTGGCCACCGAATGTAACTCCTGGCCAGGGCTTTCATTTTTACTATGCCCAGGTATAATGCAACATGCACAACACTTCTTCCTTTAACTTTTTGGGGATTACCACCCTGTCTCCCCACAGTGCGGTATCTGCTATCCCGCATCAGATGGGCGTCTCATGATAGGGAGCGAAGGAGAAAGAAATGACAGGAGACGAAGTTCCTCGGGATGAGCGCGCTCAGAATGTCTTGGCACATGCTCTTTTATTATGCTCATTCAAAGGGGGTGATTGTTTATTCAGAGCCTAGGTCAAGCCCAGGTCAGACAGGATACAAAGGATTACAATAGCTCAAACAAGGTAAGATACCAGGTCAGACAGGATGGCAAGATTTATAATTTGATCAGGATATTCCTTCTTCACAAAGCTGCATGCCAGACAATGTAATCTCAAATGTAAATAGGCTATTTCTACAGAGGTTTAGCTCCTTGTCTCTGTACGTGCCCTGTAAAAGGTCACTGAGAAGACAGAAGCTCAATGATTACACGTGAATGATACAATGTTGCAAATGCCTAAATGATACATAGTTGCAATGATACACAGTTGCAAACACATGAATGATACATAGTTACAACACCACAGGATATAGCCTTTTTCAATAGGCAGTTCAGTCCGTTGGTTGCAAAAAGGTTTAAAAGTCTCACCTCTATTCTCGTACGGCCAGCCCTTACCTACCCAGTGCAGGATTCGAGCTGTCAGCAGGTCTTTCACAGTAGCTTTAGCAATGTCTGCTGTGGTTAGTGGCAGATTCGGCCATGACTCGATTTGGAGATTGGAGACGGTGGGAGCTGGGTTGCCTTCTATGTCGGGCAGCGGGGAATGGCTCAAGGCATCCGCATGGGTGATGGTCTTTCCTGGCCAATGGATGAGTGTGTAATCGTATGCAGTGAGGAATTCTGACTACCTCGTCATTCTTGGCGACAGAATGTTTGGGTTGGTTTGTTTCCTGCTAGGACCCCTAGCAGAAGTTTGTGGTCAGTGATAATTGAAAATGTCCTACCATATAGGTATTCGTGGAATCTTTTGACATCTGCAATGATTGCAAGGGCTTCTTGGTCGAGTTGGCTATAGTTCCTTTCAGATTTTGACAGTGTTTTGGAATAGAAGGCAATTGGTGCCTCTCTGCTGCCTGGTAGCTTGTGACCCAGGATGGCGCTAATTCCAAAAGGCGATGCATCACTGGTGATCATCAATGACAAAGTGTTGCTGTACTGAATCAAAATGGTGTTAAAAATTAATAAGTCCTTAATGTTCTGGAATGCTGCTTGTTCCCGGTGGCCTCATTTCCAGACAGTTTTTTTTATCTTACAGTCGATGTAAAGGTTCTGCTATGGTTGCTTTTTTGAGCAGGAAGACATTGTAGAAATTAATGAGACCTAAGAATGCTTGTAAGTCAGTTTTGTTCTTAGGTCTAGGTGCGTCTTTAATTGCCTTTATCTTCTTTTCAGTGGGGTGTATCCCTTGCTCAGCTATAAGGTAGCCTATAAATTTGACCCTATCGGTGGCTAGTTTACATTTTTCTCTTTTGGCTTTAAGCCCTGCTTCTCTGAATCTTCACAAAACTTCTTTTGGTCTACTTTCTAATTGTTGTGCATTTTTTGCTGATACTAATATATCATCAAAATAGGGGACGACTCCTTTGATTCCATTTAGAAAGCGCTCCATGAGGCTTTGGAAGATGCCTGGGGCAACGCTAATGCCAAATTGAAGTTGGTTGCACTTGAATGCCCCTCTGTGCATGACTATAGTCTGTGCCTCTGCAGTCTTGAGGTCAACTGGTAGCTGTTGATACGCTTGTACAAGATCAAGTTTTGCAAAAAATTTTCCTTCCCCTAATGAGTGCAATAGGTGTTGCACTACCGGTACTGGGTACGTGCTTTGTTGGAGTGCATGATTTAGGGTTGCCTTATAGTCTCCACAGATGCACACTGACCCATCTGGTTTGACAGGAGTCACAATGGGTGTTTTTCACCTGACATGGTCGATTGGCTCTAACACCCCTTGTGCAATGAGTTTGTTAAGCTGCTCATCTATTTTTGGCTTTAAGGCAAAGGGAACACGTCTAGCTTTGAGCCTGATGGGAGCTACCTTTGGGTCTAGGCTGAATGATATTGGGGTCCCCTTGTACTTGACTAGGGTCCCGTTGAATACATCACAGAACTCTTCCAGCAGGCTCTCTTCCCAGTTGGCCGCAACGATGGTGTTGATCCTGGTCACTCTGATTCCCAGAGGCGCGAATCATTCGATTCCCAGCAGGCTAAGGCAATCACAGTCGATGATTGTCAGAGGCAGCACTTCAGCATGGTTTTTAAATTCTACTAGGAAATGTCCAAGGCCCACTACCAAGATTCGGTTTCCCTGGGAGTCTTTTAATATCAATTTTTGCTGTTCCAGTTCTCTTTGCTTGATGTCTGGTATCAGGTTTCTGATAGTGTTCCAAGATACCATTGACAGGTATGATCCAGAGTCTACTTCCATCTCACAGGGCTTTCCTTCGATTTTCATATTTATTCGGACCTTTTTTGCATTAGCTGCCCTGGCATTTCCGATGGTTATTGTTTGGTGTGTTTCTTCTCTGTTGTTTGTTCACTGGTTTCTGCTTTCTCAGCTCCATCTGCTTCCAGCTTGTCTGTCTTTGTTTCTGGGGGGGGGGGGGGGTGCCGCCATGTCTTTTTGGACTATAGGTCTTTTTGTTCCGGCAGACCCTTGCAATGTGCCCCCATTTTTCACAACATCTGCAAATGGCCTCTAAGAATCTGCATTCTGAACACAGGTTATTTCCTCCACATCCAGCACACTGGAATTCTCGCCTGCTTCTTCCTTTTTCCCGCCATTTTCTTTCCAACTGAAGCCTGTGTATGTCTTCATTGTCGTCATCAGTGTCACTTGGGGAGTCGAGATCTTCATGGTGGACTGTCGCTGTGGGCTGTTTCTTGCTTCCTTCCACCCTCTTTTCTCTGGGTTGATTCGGCGGATCTGGAATGGAGTTCATCTGGTGCATAGTGGCTGCGGATTTCTTGGCTGCTTCAGTGCCGGTGGCTTCTGTGATGGCCTCAGCCACTGTGATATTCGGTCTGTTTAGCAGCTTGCTTTGCAATGTAGCATCCTTCAATCTGAGGACCATGAGGTCTCTCATGGCCTCATCCATGTTCTGGAACTCGCAGGCTCCTCCAATGTGTCTTAGGGCTGCTACGAAATCCCCAATGCTCTCGTCTTCCTGTTGGTCTCGTTTATAAAATGTGTGCCTTTTGATCAGGTTGGAGACCACAGGCACGTAATGGGCTCATAACATTCTGTTCAGTTCAGGCCATGCCATCTGCTTAACGACTCTCGGTTTAGCTAGCACCTTGGCCATTTTGAACACGGCTGGCCCACAGTGTGTGAGGAATACAGCTCTCTTCCTCTGGTCAGTTATCTCCTGTAGATCATTGTTTTCTAAGAACATCAGAAAGTGGTCAATGTACGACTCCCAATCTTCTTTGGCTGGGTTGAATGGTGCGGGCAGCACATTGTTACCGGCCATCTCGGTTGCTCGGTTCTGGTTGCCATGTACTTTGGTCTCGCTCTTCTAGGATGATCCCATCCTTGTCGCCAGTGTTCCATTTGGAAATAAGGTGTGCAAGACCGGGTTCCAACAAACAGCTCTTTATTAAAACACTATAGTGACTTGTAATGGAACATTTACCCAAGCTGCGGCAGCCCTTCTTATAGTGGCTTGTTTGCGGCTTGTGGCCAGTGACAGTTGTTCAAGTGTTCCCACCATCAGGCAGGCCAATCGGAATGGCGCTTAACTGACCAACCCGAGAACAGCCTATTCGGCCAATCAGTTTAAGATATTTGGAGTCTACCAAGTTCTATACAGAACAGTGTAGGTTTTCCTGCTTGTGCGGGGGGCTGGACTAGAAAATCTCCAAGATCCCTTCCTGCTCTATTCTATTCTTTTTTATAAGGAAATTGTGGTAGAAATACTGGGGGAAAGTGACCCTACATAATTACTCATTTTAAGGGAACCTACAGCTAACAAGTTTGTATTTTAGTTTTCAAAAGGGATTTTAAATAAAGTTGGGGCAGTGGGAAGTTAAGGTTTCATGACAGAAGAAACTATGGAGACAAGGAATTTAAGATGTGTGGAGTTCCTAAAAAAAGAATGTAGTGAAAGCAAAGCTGGTTGGAGAAAAATAAACAGGATAAGCCTAGGTTTACATAAAGTGCTTGGTAAAATTTGGAAATCAATAAAAGGAAACATAAAAAGTGAAAACAGACAAGTTACCAATTTTAAAAAGGCTTAAAAATGAAAACCATAGACAACATATTTTTTTAACATGCAACATCATCCTTAGCAGAATGTGGGGATGCCATAATAAAGTAGTTCGGACAATGACAGTGAAGGAGCGACTCTATCAGTCAAATTCCTCTTCATAATAACTAACATATTATTACAACCATATGATTTCACAGCATACAAACCAACTAAACTGCTACAACACAGTTTAAGGAAACCAACTGTGAGAATCCTAGATCAAGCTAAATTCAAAAATTCTAGAGGGTTAGGATGTTAGAATAAATGTTAGGATAAACATTTACACACATTTCAAAAGAGACACAAAAAGTTAATGCAACAAAAAGACCAGGATATATTGTCTCAAAAATCAACCATTGGATGAGCAAAGATTAACACAAGGCAACCATATCCTACTCAAATAACTATGAAGGAGAAAACCACACACCTACAAAACTGGCAAGCAAGCTATTGCATATAAACAAAAAAGCCCCCACTCAGTTATACAGGTAATGTTATCTAAATAATAATATTCTATAAACAAACAACCAAGTTTAGAGAGCACCAAGGACTCCATTAATTTATTTCCTTTGGAAAGAGTAATTAAACAAATAGGTTGAATGATGAACCTGGCTTAACAACATTTATGAAAATGAACCTGGTACAAAAATTAAGTAGAAATTGGACATGAGTTAGCAGTGTGATGTGTTTACTAAAACTAATGCAGATTTAGTCTCTATCAAGAAAAGAACAAATTACAAATCATGGAAAATAATAGACCTATTTTGTTCTGTGTTGGTTAGATAGATTACATTGATTCCAGTTTTGCCTTTTTTATAATATTCATGTTTAACAAATCATGCTGTATTATTTCAACAGTGTAGTTTCTACAAACAATGAAAGTGACAAAATCTGTAAATACAACAAAATTAAAAAATAAAACAAACAAAAATACAACCAAAAAATCAACAAATCTGCATTTATAATAGTAAAACGTGTTACAAAATGTGATTTTTGCAATAATCTTAAATGTTTGCAAAGTGTTTTTTTTCTTAAATCTTTAACATGTGATACTATGTTAAAATTAAAAAATAATTCTAAATTTACAACCTTCCACTGAAATTCAAGTACTACATATTTAAGCACAAAAGTTATTGTATATTCAGTTGCTGTCACATTCCAAATTCATCAGCCTAAAAGCCTCAGTAAATTTGCTTGTGCTTTTAAAGGTAAGATAAGGTCACGTGGGAAGGTTTCTTTAGCAGTTTTATTGTTGTGGAATATTCTCTATGGATATGTAAAGTTGCTGAATTTGTTTTATTGTTTTATATATATATATGTGCTGTTATCATTTTTCAGGGTTTGTAGCGCTCTGAATTCATCTTTTTGCAAGTTATTTTTTGGTGGTTTGCTTGTGCGTAAGATGTTTGTAACCTGTAAATTAACCTGAAATTTGCTAGCACTACACCTGGAATTGAGCAGCAAAATCCACCCTCTACTTTGGGACAAGATAAAACAACTTACAACTTGGAGAGCTGAAACTGAAACCACTTACAAAAATGAAAAACTCTTAAAGAAACTAAAGAAATTAGAACATGACAAGAAAATCCCCAACAACTCACAACAACACCTGAAACAATTAGTATATAACATTTCCAACAGAGAACTCACCAAAACAGAAACAGATGTCCTAACCAAAGGATTCAATTATGCCATAGCACCCAAAAAATCCCCACAGAATCCATCATATGTGCAGTAGAATCCAGCCTAACCAAATTAAATACAGATGAAGCTGACAGAATAAGACACCAGGTTACTCACATCTTATGCACAA
>BLBF01000002.1:48543330-48568339 GCA_015471245.1 Laticauda colubrina
CTCTCTCTCTCTCTCTCTCTCTCTCTCTCTCTCTCTCTCTCTCTCTCCCCCTCCCTCCCTCCCTCCCTCCCCCCCCTCTCTCTCTCTCTCTGTGTGTGTGTGTGTAACTCTTATGTTATATCTTCCCATAAATTCACAAAGATTTCTTTGCCCTTTCTTTCTCAGATATGTAATCATGGACATTTGGCTTCATTGTTTGAAAATAGGAATTTCTCATAAAACCTTTCTTTACACAAAGCCTGGTTGCTAAGCTACCCTTTGTGTAATTAGGCATTTTCCCCAATACTGTATTAAGTTCTGTGGCTTCTGGTCTTTGGGCAAATGAATTAGAATTGCATTTTATAAAAGTGGGCTAAATAGAAATGTCCTTGATAGATGGATGTAGAACTTTCCAAAATGAACCAGTTGACATGGTTTTGCATGTTAACCTGACTATATTCTTGATAAAGAAGGGTGTCAATTTTCTTGATGAGAAAACAACTGATCTTCCATTTCTCAAGTGCTAAAATTCAGGAAAAAAATCTCTGTTGACAAGTAGAGAAGATCAATGTGAATTTTATAAGGATGTAGACAATGGTGGGATTCAACCGGTGTTATTACTGGTTCGGTGACTATGTTTTGTGCGTGCATGCGCACTTCGCACTCCAGACACACACTGTGCATGCATGTAAAAACACACTTTGCTGTGCTGCCCGGACAGCTGAAAAGCACTGCACACAGGTGCACAGCATTTGGAAAGCCTCTTTTTTCCTGTTTTTTCAACCTCAGCTGTGCTCGCAAAGCAGCTGAAGTTGAAAAAAACAGGAAATAAAGGACAGGTAAGAGCCCAGGTGGGCAGATGGGCCAAACAGCAACAAAGAACTGATTCGGTGTCTACTGCTCTTCAAAGCTACTGGTTCTATAGAGCCAGGCAGAATTGGAGGCATCCCACCCCTGGGTGTAGATAAATATGTGTAAGAATAGAATGAAAATATGTGAACGGGCAGGTGTCATAATGTGTGGTTTTGGAAAAATGTGTTCAGAGCAATTTGTCTGTAAAAAAAAGTGCCCATGGCTACTTTTGAAGTGGTTAAAATCAGTGCTGGCCCAAATATCTACTAAATTACATGCCCAGAACCAATTGAACTTCATGATGCGAACAACATTTGAAGACAGGTACAGCAGAGGAGATTGAAAAAAAAAACTTCTTGCTTACTATAGATAAGAGAATGTGCAGAAGAGTTTATCATACATGCATAAGCAAAATTTGTGAAAATATAAATGGACTGGCATGAGGCAACAGTAAAAAATACTTGCGTGGGACAAGGCTATAAGAAAGCAATCTTGCAGGCTATCTCTGTAAGTGATTTACTTAAAACAAATCCACATTTTGGAGTAAGTTTGTCTGGAATTTTACCATAATCTATTTCTTTTCTTCTTCTTATATAACCTGACATTTTAATTCATATTTGAAAATAATAAAATTAAAAAAAAAACCCATAGTTGTTTACACCTAGCCTGGCGATTTTAGGAAGAATGGAAACTTTTGTTCCAATTAACATATACTGCATCTGCATTTTCAAGGTTAAGCCCCTGTCCCACTGCACCAGCGGATGTAAAGAGGATGTAAAATGGACAAAAAAGCTTGCCATCCATTGGAAAACGTGATGCATCCATTGTGTACTCATTGCATACGTGTTTCATACGCTCTATCCATCAAGCATCCATCCACTGAGATTTCATCCATGCAAGAAGTTTTGAGCTGCACAAAACTTTTTGAACGGATGAATTTTCCGTGACTTACAATGTACATCCGCGACACATATGGGCAACAAACATTCTATGTATGTTATCATCCATTAAACGTCCACTGTATCCTCTCGGAATCCTCTGGCCATCCTCACAACTCACATCCACTCCAGCTGAAAACAGAAAGAGGGAGGAAACAAAAGGTACATGGAACGTCCACACAGCATTAGTAGCACAGTAATAGAAAGGATGTAAGCGGATGCATCTCATATATAAAGCATTAAAACGGACAAAACGTTTGTATATGGGATGTATCTTAGATATTTAGGATGTCTGGAGTATGCCTAGAGTATGTGGAAGGACACCTAGCGGACAACTGATATTTCCAATAAAAAGGGGGAGGAAATCACCTGGATCTCAGTATGAGTCCAGCAGCCGTGGTGTACAGACTTCTTCACCCTTGGTCTTGCTCTTCCACATCATCAATTGTTCTCCACCATGGATCTTGACACAGTCCTTAAGGTAGCTGCAATCATTCAACACCAGAACCAAGCCCTGTTCAGACTGTTTCACCTTTTCTACACAAGGAAAAGAAGGAGATGTTCAAGAGCTATGTGGGTCCGACGATGGATCGGGAGAAGAATGGAGCTTGGACTGTATGACAAGCTGATGGTGGAGCTGAGGAATGAAGACCCTCGTGCATTCCAGCACTTCATGAGGATGCCACCAGCCATGTTTGACGAAATTGTAGAGCATCTGAGACCCAGGTTGACCAAGCCGAGCACCAACTTCTGTCCCAACCTGGACCCTGGACTGAAGGTGGCATTGAGTCTGCGGCACCTGGCCTCTGTATCGACATACAGAAACATGCAGTAACATGCCTGGAGGGTGCCACACAACACCATCAGCAAAGTGGTCAGAGAAGTGGTGCAGGCCATCATCGAAGAATATGTGGAGGAGCTCCTCCAGGGTCCCACCACTGAAGAAGGCTGGAGGAAAGTTGCAGGGCAGTGGTATCAGAGGTGGAACTTTCCCCACACTGTTGGAGCCATAGATAGGAAGCACGTGGCCTGCAAAGCTCCAGCCAACTCAGGGTCCACTTATCACAACTACAAGGGCTTCTTCAGTATCATCCTCTTTGCCATGGTTGATGCTGACTACAAGTTCATGTACATCGATGCTTCAGGCAACGGGCCAGCTTCAGATAGCCAGGTATACAACAACAGTGACCTCAAGGATCGGCTGGAATGCAAACTCATCATGGGTTTTCCAGATCCAGACCCCCTACCATATGACACACAATATGTGCCCTACTTCATTCTGAGTGATGACGCCTTCTCCCTCAGAACCTACCTCATGAAGCCCTACACTTCAAGATACCTAACCCGTGAAGAGAGTATCTTCAATTACAGGCTGTCCAGGGCAAGACGGGTGGTGGAGAACGCCTTTGGCATCCTGGCCAACAGGTTTCAGGTACTTCTCACCATCATGCAGCATCACCCACAGACTGTGAGGAGCATCGTGGAAGCTTGCTGCATCCTGCACAATCTCATGCGCACCCGCTACCCAGTGTTGCAGAACAGGCTTGTGGACCATCAACAAGGGAATGTGGACATGGAGCCTGGTGAATGGAGGCAAGGACGAAACCTGATAGACACTGTGGATGTACAAGGCCCCAACAGAGCTTCATGTGAAGGGAAGAAGCAGCGCAACCTCCTGAGACACTTGTGCAACTCCCTAGCTGGAGCAGTGGAGTGGCAAGACAGGATGATAGATGGTTAATGGATGCTTCCTTCAGCCTGTCGCATAACACTGATGAGATTGTGCCATGTATGTTGAGTGGCCCTACAATGAATAGGGCATTAATAAAGAGCTTTGTTTATTTTGAAATGTGTTGATCAATGAATAAATTGTTATTGATAAAAAAGGTCCATATGTGTGGCAGCTGGGAGGGTGGACCATACAGTCCCACTATGCTAGCACTGGAGGTTTATCTATCCCACAGCTATCCTTACCTATCCCACAACTATCATTACCCATCCCACAAGCATGCAAAGGATTAACCATTTTTTCAAAGTTTTCACCAACACTTTATTAAGTAAAAAAAATGAACCAAGTGTGTGAAGCAAAGATAACCTTTATTAATAACAGTCTTAAGTCAACTGTATGACTTTGTTAAAAAAGCAAAATGAACCAAGTAAAATGTCTTAAGCAAAGATAAAGTGAACAGGTAACAACTCAGTCTCTGGCACTATTCTCAGTCACTCTGAGGCATGCCCATGATCTCAGCTGTTTCGCGGGCAGGGACTGTGGAGGTGGCTGTAGCTAGACTGCTGGTCTGAGGTGCCATTGGGTGCTTGGCCCCGAGAGTACAACAAGGGATGGTGTGTTCAGGAAGCTCTCAGAGAGCTGACTCAGTCCCGTGAGGTTGAGAGGCCCTTCATCAAGTACCTGGGATGTCAGGCACAAGACTGATGACAGATTGTCTGTTGATGGGCTTGGCTGTGGGGTGGAGAAAGGAGGACTGTAGTGGGGCTGTCTGGTCTGCATCTGGGCGAGGTGTGGCATCTGTGGCATGCGATGAACATGGGCCTGGACAGGGAAGGGCTGTTTCTGCTATGGGAAGTCCTGGTAGTCGTAGCCTTGGTAGGTGAGGGGCTGTTGAAAGCCGTGTAAAGGCTGTGACATCACCTGGGGTGGAGGAGCAGACCTGGATGGGGTTGGAGCTGGTTCAGCTGGTCCTTGAGGGTTGTGCAGATGTGATGTTATATTTTGCTTCATCACCTGGTATTGGGCCTCGGTCAGGTCCATGAGGGTGTGGCTCATGTAGGTGATGAAGGTGTGGCGGCCCGAGGATCCTCTGTCCAAGTGGACCAGTTGAGAGAGAAGTTCTGTGCTGGTCTTGATTGTGTCCCTGATCTCCAAAAGGACAGTGTGGCTCTGGCCCTCCAGTCTGCCTCTCTGCCTGCATCCTGTGCAGCTGGGGGAGGAGGTGGGGGTGGGTTGGTCTCTGGTGGTTGCCGCTTCTTGCTCCATTTGTGACAGGGGATCTTCCAAGTCCTCTGGCATGGGGAGTGCAGCTGTTGGGGTGGGGTCTCTGCTGTGGGGCCCTCTGAAGACACCTGCCTGGACAGGGCAGCTGTCTCCTGGCTGGAAGAGGACTGGCTGTCTGTGGGCTGTCTGAGGGAGAGGGGTGTCAGAGGGGCTGCTCCTCGGTGGCAGATCTCACCCTCCAAGAAGCTGCACTTGTCCATGACGTACATCTCCCGGTCAGTGAGCTTGACAGAGGCCTGCCCAGATTTCTTCAGGTGTAGCTTGCCATACCAGGTGTGCATGTGCTTCCACCATCCCAGGAGGACATCCGCAGTGTAGCCCAGGATCTCTGCCTTGTCTCTCCAAGCTGCCTGCTTCTTCTTGGTGTCACGATACAGTCTGTGGCCCTTTCTCCAGAGGTACTCATTCTCCCTCACCCATTCCAGCACCTCCTCCTCATGCTCCTCGGAAAGGGTGTACTGTTTCCTCTCTCCCTTCTCCTTCCCTTGCCTCTTCCTCCCTCTGGCAGGGCCTTCAGCAGCAGGGCCTTCAGGGGCTTCACCAGCAGGGCTTTGAGGGTCTTGGGGCTGGTCCACCACAGCAGCAGCACCAGCAGCAGTAGCAGTAGCACCAGCAGCACCAGTAGCACCAGCAGCAGGAGAAGCACCAGCAGCACCAGCAGCAGGAGAAGCACCAGCAGCACCAGCACCAGCAGCAGCAGGAGAAGCACCAGCAGCACCAGCAGCACCAGCAGCACCAGCAGCAGAAGAAGCACCACCACCACCACCAGCAGCTTCAGAGTCAGTGGCAGGGGGTGGGATGGTGGTTCTGTCCTTCTTGCCAGGGCTGGCAGGAGTAGGCACAGGCTTCCTCTTCTTTCCTGACTGACGAACCATGGTGTTATTTGAAGATGTCTGTGGCAGCACGTCTTTCCTCTGAATACTGACTGCGTGCGAGCTGCATCCTTTTATATCCGTGGAGCTAATGCAATTCATACTCCCCGCAAGCACAGTGAACACTTTGCATCCAATATACATCCGCTATGCATCCGCTTTGCTTCTTATAGGCATCCGTGATGCATCCGCATCATCCGTTACACATTGCCCCTTCCGCTATGTGTCCGCTTTGCAATTCTCCCCTGGAAGCCCTTCGGATGTGTCATCTGCTTCCATCCGCTTCCATCCGCTAGGCTTCCTGTGAACATCCGCTTAACATCCCCGCTACATACTACCCCCGTCCGTTCCTTTCCGTTCTTTTCCATTCTGTTTATGCAAATTTGGGCCACTTTTTGGAGCGGATAACAATGGGTGGAGCCACCCCTGAAATTTTGCTCGTCCGCTTTGTCCTTTTTGCATACGTTTTGCATCCGTCGGCCAGTGGGACCTAGCCTTTAATTGGTGGTAAGTGACATTATTCTCACCAGAGATGAACATGCATTCATCATAATTACACTGAAATACAAGAAGTCAGGTGGGCTCCATGTCTTTCCTGTAGGTGGAGAAATAATATTTGTGTCGGATGAAAAGTTTGAATGAAATGTATCACCAAGTCTAAAATAAAATACAAAATCTTAGAACATAGATGAACAATTGTTTTCAGCAACTAATGAATAGTTATCACTTGAGGAATAAACAGCTCCTTCATGGCCCAAGCAAGTTCCCTGCTGTCAAATAATACCCCCAAAATGCTAGTACAGGGTGTCAAAATCGCATCATCATGGGGTCGTCCCATGATGAATCATGACTTCCCCCCTTTGCTAAATCAGGGGTGGGTGTGGCCAGCATATGATGCATTCGGCCTGTGGACTACAAATTTGACAAGTGAAAAAGATTTGTTTTCGTGATGTCATCATTTTTTCAAAACTGATTATATGATACTTCCCTTATCACCACACTCATAAAAAGCAGTTGATGAAACAAAACCTGAAACAAATTTTAAAAAAATGACTTTCTATAGGAGAGAGGAAAGGCATTTTGAAAAATATTTCAGAGATTCCAACTCTCTTTTTAACACTAAAGCTTGTGACCATGAAAACATGGCCAATAACTTATTACAGTTACCCCCATTCTAGTCAAAATAGAGACCACTAGCTCACTAGTGATCATTCAACCATCATTATAATGATACAAGGAGTATTTTCATTAATAATTTGTCACCACATAATTGGTTAAGTAATGCTATCAGATATCATTAAAATCAGGGGAGATTCCCCCCACCCCCAAAAAAAGGTAGAACCTTTAATTTGTTATTTGTTGTTTTCAAACTTTAAGGTAATTTATCTTCTTTGTTTAATTATTTATGTGTTAATCTGGAAACAAAAAAATAATCTGAAACCACTAGATAATGAAATCTCTTTTGCTTTCTTTCTCCTGTAATGCTAAGGCAATCTTTAACAGTTTTTCTTCTCCTCCATCTCCTTTTCCTTTGCTTTTTAGCTAATTGGTTGTGGCAATGCGGTAAATCTGACAGCACATAAAAGAGATTCTTATTCATTCCCAGAAACTTTAATTTGACACTGTGTAGTATTGGAGAAAGATCCTTCTCATTTGAGAAAGACAGAATATATGTTCAAAAACCACCATTTGCTATTAATATTTGTAGAATAGAATATATTCTTAATACTGGATAGAAATTGTTTTACAGTATGTATTCTGATACTTAGTACAGTCAAGTGAACTTCTCCAGACTCAGAGCAGACCCAAAATTTCTGCTTGGCTCAGTATTGCTATTGGCCATTCCCCATTTTCTGAGTGGCAGAATAGATGGTAGATTCCAAACCTATTGCAAAAAAACCCAAAACAACCCACCTCCTGTTCCTATTTGAGTTGTTTAAATCCATTCACAGGAGACATTTTCCAACGCTGAACTGCATTCTTGCTTTGGCATACCTCTTCTTTTCAATAGTGATCAGTACCCAGACACCCATTTCTTCAAGAAAGGATGTTCTTTGTTGATCAAAAGTTACCTTAAAAATATTGCAGTTGATCCAGTGATGACTCATTAAGCCAAGGAACTATCCTCATTCCTGGAGTGCTGTGGTCCATTCATCCCTAAATCTTGAAATGGGCAGCCTTTTGATTTCTGTCCAGGTAGGTGAAACATGTTCCTTTTTCTTTCTCCTCCCTTCTCTCCAGTAAACACGTCTACAAGAATGCAAAGCTTTACATTACTGCAAAGCTTTGCATCTTTTCCTTTTGATTATTTTTTAAAAAAGTTGAAATGTAGGAACATTGCAACTTTGTTTCTGTAAAGCTGCACTTTCAAATCTTTCCTCCCATCTTGTTCTTTTCTTGCTTTTAAATTTCCAAGGTCATACAGAGGAATAACAGAACAAAAGAACAACATGTTCCTGCTGCTTTGATTATTGTAGCATCAGAATTTTAATGATACCATTTTCAAATCCTAGCAACCACATAGATTTTCTTCAAGATGATCTATTCTTAACCTTTTATATCTCCCAATGGTGTATTCATCATCATTGTAACAGTATCCATCTATCTTCCTGCTGGTTGGCCTCTTCTCTTTCCTTCCATCTTTCCTGGCAATAGAGTTTTTTTCCATAGAGTTGTCTCTTTGCATAATATGCCTGAAGAAGGATAATTTCAGCCTGGTCATTTGTGCCTCATGTGAAAACTCTGAGCTGATTTATTTGTTGATCCATTGGTTTGTTTTCTTGATGTCTTCTCTATTTGTGGGAGTCTTCTCCAACATCAAAGTTCAAAAGCATCAGTACTCTTCAAGCCCATTTCACCAAGAAGATGAGTAATATCGTTAACTGGGAGAGAAAAATGTGTAATTTTTGACCTTGTTTGTTATTTGAATATAGTTCTTCAATCATTCAGAGTTTGGACAAATACTTAAGCAGCACTGGAACACTGTGATTAAAGGCTAGGTCACATCGGCCGATGGATGCAAAATATATGTAAAAAGGACACAGCGGATGAGCAAATTTTCCATCCATTGTTATCCGCTCTCAAAAGTGCCCCAAAATTGCATAAACAGAGCGGACAACAATGGAAAGGAATGGACGGGGGGAGGATGTAGCGAGGAAGTTAAGCAGATACTCAACGAAAGCCTAGCAGATGGAAGTGGATGGAAGTGGATGACACATCTGTAGGGCTTCCGGGGGAGAACAGTGAAGTGGATGCGTAGCGGAAGGAGTGGATGCCGAGCGGATGCCGAGCGGATACAGTGGATGCATCACGGACACCTAGCGGATGCCTAGTAGATGCCTAGCGGATCACTGTGCATGCGGGGAGGATGCATTGCATCAGCCCTGTGGATATAAAGGGAAGCAGCTCGTAAGCAGGTCACCATTCAGAGGAAACACCTGCTGCCAGACACATCTTCAGCCAACAACCATGGGGAAGAAGAGGAAGCCTGTGCCTACTCCTGCCAGCCCTGGCAAGAAGGACAGGACCACCATCCCACCCCCTGGTGCTGACTCTGCTGGTGCTGGTGCTGACTCTGCTGGTGCTGGTGCTTCTGCTGGTGCTGCTCCTGGTGCTGGTGCTTCTGCTGGTGCTGACTCTGCTAGTGCTGCTGATGCTGCTGGTGCTGCTGCCAGTGCTGCTGGTGCTGGTGCTGGTGCTGCTGGTGGTGGTGGTGTGGTGGACCAGCCCCTAGAACCTCAAAGCCCTGCTGATGAGGGCCCAGAAGGCCCTGCCAGAGGGAGGAAGAGGCATTCGCGAGAAAAGGGGGAGAGGAGACAGTACTTCATTGCAGAGGAACATGAGGAGGAGGTGCTCGAATGGCTGAGGGAGAACGAGTACCTCTGGAGGCTCACAAGCTCTATTGAGACACCAAGTGGAAGCAGGTGGCTTGGAGAGAGAAGGCGGAGAGCCTGGCCTACACTTCGGATGTCCTCCTGGGGTGGTGGAAGCACATGCACACGTGGTACGGGAAGCTGCACCTCAAGAAGTCTGGCCAGGCCGCGGTCAAGCTCACCGACCAGGAGACTTACGTGATGGCCAAGTGCAGCTTCTTGGAGGGTGAGATCCCCTCTGTCAACTCTCTCTCTCAGGCATCCCACAGACAGCCAGTCCTCTTCTGGCCAAGAGTCAGCTCCTCTGTCCAGGCAGGTATCTTTGGAGCGGCCCACGATGGAGACCCCCCCCCCGACAGCTGCACACCCCATGCCGGAGCACGTGGAGGATCCCCTGACGCAGATGGAGCAAGAAGAGGCCGCTGCCACCAGAGACCAACCCACACCCACACCCAGCTCCACCTCCACAGAAAGCAGGCAGAGAGGCAGACTGGAGAGACAGAGTCACACTGTCCTCTTGGAGATCAGGGACACCATCAAGAGCAGCATAGATCTCCTCTCTCAGCTGGTACACTTCAACATACCATCCTCTAACAGAAAGCCCTTCCTCACCTATGTGAACCAGACCCTCATGGAAATGCCCGAAGCCCAGTACCAGGTGATCAAGGAGAGGATCACAGGTCTTCTGCACCACCCTCCAGGCCCAGCTGAACCTGCTCTGACCCAGTCCAGGTCTGCTCCTCCACCCCAGGTGATGTCACAGCCCTTCCAAGGCTTTCAAAAGCCCCTCACCTACCAAGGCTACAGCTACCAGGAGTTCCACCAGCACAGGCAGCCCTTCCCAGTCCAGGCCCAGGTACATTGCACACCACAGGTGCCACCGATGCCACCGATAACACCGACGTCACAGAGGCCACAGATGCCACAGATACCACCGACGCTCACCTGCAGACCAGACAGCCCCACAGCCAAGCCCGGCCTCAGAACATCTGTCATCGGTCTTGGGACTGACATCCCATGTCATGGAGGAAGGGCCTCTCAACATCACGGGACTGAGCCAGCTCTCTGAGAGCTTCCTCCACACACCATCCCCTGTTGTCCTCTCGGGGCCAGGCACCCCAATGGTGCCTCAGACCAGCACTCCAGCCACTGCCACCTCCACAGCACCTGGACCCTTCACCCCTGAGACCATGGGCACGCCTCAGAATGACTGAGAAGAGTGGCAGAGACTGGGTTGCTACCTGTTGACTTTATCTTTGCTTGGGACACTTTACTTGGGTCATTTTGCTTTTACAGTTTGTTATTAATAAAGGTTATCTTTGCTTCACACACTTAGTTCAGTTCTTTTAGTAAATAAAGTCTTGGTGGAAACTTTTAGAAATGGTTTAAGCCTTTGCATGCTTGTGGGATGGGTAAGGATAGTAATGGGATGGGCAGGGATACCTGTGGGAGGGGTAATAACTGTGGGATGGGTAATAGTTGTGGGATGGGTAATAGTTGTGGGATAGATAAGCCTCCAGTGCAAGCATAGTGGGACTGTATGGTCCACCCTCCCAGCTGCCACACCTATGGCCCTTTGTTATCAATAACAATTTAATCATTCATCAACACATTTCAACATAAACACAACTCTTTATTAAATGCCCTGTTCATTGTAGGGCCACTCATCATACATGGCACAATCTCATCAGTGTGATGAGACAGGCTGAAGGAAGCATCCATTAAGCATCTACCATCCTGTCTTGCCACTCCACTGCTCCAGCTGGGGAGTTGCACCAGTGTTTCAGGAGGTTGCACTGCTTCTTCCCTTCACGTGAAGCTCTGTTGGGGCCTGGCACATCCACAGTGTCTATCAGGTTTACCCCTTGCCTCCATTCCCCAGGCTCCATGTCCCCATTGCCTTGTTGGTGGTCCACAAGCCTGTTCTGCAAGACTGGGTAGCAGGTGCACATGAGATTGTGCAGGATGCAGGAAGCTTCCACGATGTTCCTCACGGTCTCTGTGCGATGCTGCATGGTGGTGAAAAGTACCTGGAACCTGTTGGCCAGGATGCCAAAGGCGTTCTCCACCACCCGTCATCCCCCATGATGAAATAGGGCACATTGTATGTTGTTGGGCAGGGGGTCTGGATCTGGGAAGCCCATGATGAGGTTGCATTCCAGCCCATCCTTGAGGTCACTGGCATTGTATACTTGGGCACCCGTTGCCTGAAGCATCAATGTACATGAACTTGTAGTCAGCATTGACCATGGCAAAGAGGATGATGCTGAAGAAGCCCTTGTATTTGTGATAAGTGGACCCTGAGTTGGCTGGAGCATTGCAGGCCACGTGCTTCCCATCTATGGCTCCAACGGTGTGGGGGAAGTTCCACTTCTGATACCACTGCTCTGCAACTTTCTTCCAACCTTCTTCAGTGGAGGGGCACTGGAGGAGCTCCTCCAGGTATTCTTCGATGATGGCCTGCACCACTTCTCTGAACATAATGCTGATGGTGTTGTGTGGCACCCTCCAGGCGTACTGCATGTTCCTGTACGTGGTCCCGGAGGCCAGGTGGTGCAGAGTCAGTGCCACCTTGAGTCCAGGGTCCAGGCTGGGCCGGAAGTTGGTGTTTGCCTTGGTCAACCTGGGTCTCAGCCGCTCCACAACTTCGTCAAACACTTCTTGGACGCCTCCTTTTCCTTGCGTAGAACAGGTGAAAGAGCCTGTAGAGGGCTTCTCACTGTTGTAGAATGATGGCAGCTACCAAAAGGAGTGTGCGACGAACCATGGTGGAGATGACTGGATGCTGTGGAAGAGCAAGAGCAAGAGCAAGACTGAAGGGGTCTGCACCCCAGAGCTGCTGGACTGAAATTGAGGTCCAGGTGATTTCCTCCCCCTTTTTATAAGAGATATAGGTTTTCCGCTAGGTGTCCTTTTGCATCCTCTAGACATCCTCCAGACATCCTAAATATCCGAGATACGTCCCCTATCCGAACATTTTTTCTGTTTTAATGCTTTATATGCAAGCTGCATCCGCTTACATCCTTTCTATGTCCATGCTACTAATGCTGCACGGACGTTCCACATCCATTTTGCTTCCTCCCTCTTTCCATTTTCCACTGGAGCGGATGTGAGTTGCACGGATGCACAGCGCATGCCGAGCGGATACAGCAGACGTGTAACGGATGTAGAACGTTTTTTCCCCGTATGTGTCACGGATGTAGAACGGACGCTGCGGAAAGTTCATCCGCTCAAAAAGTTTTGTGCAGCTCAAAACTTTTTGAGCGGATGAAATCTCAGTAGATGGATGCTGGATGGATAGAATGTATGAATCATGTACGCAGTGAATACAGAACGGATGCATCACGTTAACCAATGGATGACAAGCGTTTTTCTCCATTTTACATCCTCTTTCCATCCATTGGTGCAGTGTGACATGGGCTTAAGGACTTGGACTTGGTTAAGATATTTCTATTTGATTGCAAATGATTGTTTACTACAGTGTGCAGAAATGTGAATATTAGAAAAGGTTTATCTGTGGGTCAAATGATTTTAAGGTTAAAACCTTTCAAAATAGTTGTAGGTGGGTGTAATTAAAACAACATTCATCATAATGAACAAGAAAGGAGGGGACACATAAGTCTTATATAAGGAAATGAACTTTAAAAATTGATTCAATTTAAAGTTGCAAAATCCTGAGTTCCCAGTCCAGTTACAGAAAGATCTGACTAGATCACTTATCTAGTTAGACATTTGTGTTATCATTGTTAGACAATGACAGAAAAATGATTCTAAGCCTAACAATGTTCTAATTGAGCAGCAGCAGTTCAAGCATCATCTAATACATACATTAGATTATTTTTCTCTTGAGACATTTACAGTGAATGATATTATACATGTGGAATATCATTTTTATAATAATATGCATACTATAAAGTTTTTAAAGGATAGTAAAGTGTCAGGGAAATATACAGCATTAAAACTGCATACAGTATCTTAACATATAAGATTGACTACCGATATTTTCTAGGTTTCACAGAATACATCTATTCCCATATTATTGTTGAAGATAAATTTGGCTCTGGGCCCTTTGGGAATCTCTGTATCATGCAATAAGAGACAATCAGGAAAAAAAATAGTTGTTTCCAATAACTAACAAATAGATCAGAATTCCATGATGAAATAAATAGTGTTTTATAGAGGAGGCAATCAAAAACTAGGGTGATAAAAAGATTTATCTCAGAATAAATTATCCTGGATTTCTCTATTCCTATTCAGTTTCAGTCCAGGAGAATTACTGATAGCAAATACTAAATGGTATCTAATTTGTACCACATAAAGTCCACATAGCTTAAAGTTGTCAAGTTTAAAGAACGTTGTTTTAAATGGTCCTTTGTTACTAATTTAATGAAATATTATGGTTAAATTATTTAAAATGGATTTGGAATGGTAGCAGTACTATCATTAACACATTTAAAATTTGTATTTATAATATACTTGAGTTTTTTTCTTTATGTTAATCAAAGACTCTATTTTTAATGAGAAAATGCATCTCTGTTTTTTTCCCTCTTTTCATTATCTGTGTAATTCTACATATAGCCCCAGGCTGAGATAGGTGGAAAATAAATTTAATAAATAAATAAATAATAATGTAATGTAGGTTTCTTTCATTCTGGTTTTAACTGTTCTGTTCTTGAAGTTTTTTTAATATATTCCTGATACATTTATGTAATGTTACAGTTCTCTAGATGGAGATTTTCCTGAAATGTGAAAAAGAAACACATATTTATAAATGTTAAATATATCAGGACTCTCATGCTTCACTAGGACCTGCATCAGTGAGATATTTTGCCTTGTAGAAATATAATAATCTCTCATGAAATTCTCAGAAAAAAAATCTATTATATCTTGACAGGTCATGCATAGAAATAAAATAAAGTAGTTTTTAGATTATGAAAACAATTAGGACCAGAATTTCCATTGTAAAGTATAATGTCATATGACTACATCACTTAGCAACAACAATTCTGGTTGCCGTTGTAACCAAGAGAGTGCATGGGTCATTAAGAAAAAAACTTCACATGGTCAAAGTCCTAGGCAAGCAGGTTGGTGTGTGAGAGCTGTGGATAGATGGGTGAGCACTAGTGAACATGGATGGGTAGCAGGGGGCATAGGCAGACACTATGGAATGCTAGTCACTATGGGTTGTTACAGAGTATAAGATTCTTACTGTGGGAATTCAGCAGGGAAGATCGCAATTGGTGATCATATGACCACAGCTTCCTACAGCATCAAAATCACAAACTAGGCATCTGATCCAAGAAGTTTCTTTTTCAGCCCCTATAAATTCCCAATTTGAGAAGAAGGAGTACATGAACCAAGTACAGATCACTAGCATTGTCTTTTCAGTGTCCAATGAAAGGAGTTAATATTTTCAGACTTGTTTTTTTTTGCATTTTTGTGTATGCATTCTTAAAATTTATAGACATCTGAAGTATCCATGGCATCCATTTAAAAATTCCCAGCCCTCTAAACCTTGACCAATATATGCCATATTTTAAGAGAAAAATGGGTACAAAGGACTTATTTAATTAAACTTCTTTAAAAATTTCCCAAAATAAAAATAATAAACAGTAATGATGATTTTTAACCTCCATTTGTTCTTTTGTCAAATAAGGAAAAAAAATGGTTGTAATGTTTGTTTGTTTGTTTGTTTGTTTCAGAAGGTAAAACTGCTGAATATCTAAATATCATTGTTCTCTCTACTAATGAAGAAAAAAACCCTGCAAATTATTATTGGGAATTTATTACATTTGAAAAGCATAGAGAAATATTAAAATAAACCAATAAATAAATTTCAAAGGCATAAAACAAATATTCCCACTTTTGTAAATATGATCCTCAGAAACCTATAAAATCTCAATGTAGTAATCAAACTAATGTTTTATACGCCACTCTTAAATTATTCTTAACATGTTGGTTCATTCCAAAACTGTGAAACATTTTTTCCTTGTTTAGATACTTGAACACTGGATATACTTGCTTTCTATTGTAGAAGAAAAATAGAAGAGACCATGTGTGAGATTAGCATGATTATTCTGCAGAGAATTTTGGGATGGAGGAGGAGGTAAAATATAGTCTTCTTTAAAATCAGTTTGCTTATCAGAAACAAAAAAAAACAGTTTTATTCCAAATTTAGGAGCAAACTTGAGAAAAAAAAATCTAGCGATCAATAAAAAAGAATAGAAAAATTGATTTTCTGGAGAATATGGTGAATGGATTAATGATTAGTCAGGCTGAAAGACAAATCATCATCTTCATATACTGGAGAATAACTGTGATAAATGAATTGGTTCAGTTGTATATTTTTATTAACTCATGCTGGGTATCACATACATATATATCTTTTGCTTATCGTTGCTGATTTGTCCTATTTATTGGATCAAAAGCTTTTATTTTCCTATGATGGTACATATATAGTCTTTTTTATACAGAAGAGAACCTACACTCATACAGCATGCCAGTATAATATTTAGAAATTGCTTTCTGTCTTCAAACTCAATGAAAATCAAGGTCAGCTTGTAGTTTGTTATTCTTCTTCCTGTTTCTAATGGAGAAAGAGGAATGATGTTTTAACAAACTACAGCCTTCTACCATTTATGCAATTATTCACATCGCAGAAAATTATGCATTACTCTTAAACAGAGGAACATTCAAAAGAACTAACCTTGAAATCTACAATTGCTGAATCCTTTCAATGGTTTTGATATTAACCTTTCCTATCCACATGTCATTATTTGGTTGTGGATACACACACACACACACACACACACACATACAGAGGCATGAAAAAACTCTGCAGTTTCATCATTTGATATTAAAATACCCCTTCATGAAGAAACTTGAATAGATTGCCTTCTATATCACAATGACATTTCTCCTACTGTTGCAGTGTATGCCAGTGGTTCCCAAACTTTTTCAGTCCATTGCCCCCTTGGTGCTACAAACTCATCCTCGGTGCCCCTCACCCAGGGGTGGGATTCAAATTTCTGTGGGTGTGGCCTAATTTGAGGGTGTGGCTTGCTGGTCACATGACTGGGTGGGTGTGGCTTGCTGGTCATGTGACTGGGTGGGGGTAGCTTGCTGGACACGTGACTGGCTGGCATGGCTTGCTGGCTGGGCATAGCTTGCTGGTCACATGATGGGGTAGGTATGATTTGGTGGTCATGGCCAGGTGACTGGCAAACCAAATACAAGTGGTCCTCACTTAATGGCTAGTTGTTTAGCAAGTGTTCTAATTTATGACTGGCCTCCCCAGAGATATTTGACCCATTTTTGGAGTTTTGACAGCCATGCACACACATACAAACACCTTCTAACCCTGCTGGAGCAGGTCATTGCATTAGAATCAGCAAAGCATCTCTGATTAGATTCTAGCAGTGAATAAAATCTCATCAAAGATGCTTTGCCGATTCTTGTTGATTTGTTTTATTTGTATCTCCTTATTTTATGTTGCTGAATTGCATTGACATGTGTGTCCCTTCTTGTGCACAACCCAGAAACTTTTGTGATTCTTTGCAGCAAAAATTACTGACCTCTGGTTTTGCTCTACTTTTCAAACATGCCGATACTACTGCATTCTAGGTGCCAGCCCCACAGGTCCACCCCATTGAGCCCACTGCACTGAAGGGATCTGCCCAAGCAAGTCAAGTCAATGGGGTGAGCCTGAGAGAGGGAAAGAGAGAGGAAGAAAAGAGAGAGAGAGAGAGAGAAGAAAAGAAAGAGAAAAAGGAAAGAAAGAAAAAGGGACAAAGAAAGATGGGGGGAATGGAAGGAAGAACAGAAAGAAAAAGAAATAAAGAAGGAGGGAGGGAGGGAGGAGAAAGATAATGAGATATCTATTCTAGTCCAATAACCTGCTCCAGCAGGTTAGAAGGGAGTGTGTGTGTGTGTTCTCCTTGTAATTTACCAGTACATTTTGGTTTTGCCTTCTTCAGAATTGGCACTGTAATACATTGGGGAAAAGTAATTTTTTAGGGTAGAGATCTGGTTCAATGGATCCTGTTTAAAGCCTCAACAAAATGTGAGAGCTTCCAGAAACTTCCAGTTTGCAGGGCTTTGGTGGCAGCAGGAATCTGCAATCGTGCACAATTTCTGCTTGTGCTCGCCGCTGGAGTGCCCCGAGCCAGCCGGCTCCAGGGCTAAAGCCACCCCATAGAGGTGGCTGAAGATAGGGGAGAACCAGAAGGGTTTGAGAGGAGCTGCATCTCCTCTCCCCAGATGGCTAAACTCCCTTTTCCGAAGGTGGTAACAGCGGCGGTCAGAAATGGCCGCCACAAAGAAGCACTCATCAGGTAAAAAATGTGCAGGAGGAAATTAAGAGATGAAAGTTTTGGCTGACTGGGATAAGAAGCAACATTCAAGACTTCCTGGAATTTAAATTTTTTTAAAAAGATACATCGCTCCCAAAGAAGATCCAGAGGCAGCGAATGAAAGTGAAAAGGGAAAGTTTGTTTTTTCTCAC
The DNA here is from genome assembly GCA_015471245.1 of Laticauda colubrina. NCBI lineage: Eukaryota > Metazoa > Chordata > Lepidosauria > Squamata > Elapidae > Laticauda > Laticauda colubrina. The sequence goes on from BLBF01000002.1 coordinate 48,561,360, forward strand.
TCTCCTTCCTTACGGTGACAGCAGATGAATGAGAAATCGGAAAAACTCGCTTTGGCATCAGCAGGTAATTAAACTGGAAAATTAAAGCCAAGGGACAATAAAGATTCCTGATCACTGAAGAAACTTTTTTTTTTCTTTGCTTAAGTGGGCAAGGAGAGGAAAAGAATAAGAGTAAGATTTGGAGGAGACTGGAGGAGACTGCTTGGAATCTAAAAGATTAAAACTAAATTGTAACAAGACTTCCAAAAGATACAATTTAATTGGAAATTTGTAACTGAACTGCAACCCCAGGAAGAGAAAGTGAAAAAAGAAGAAAGTGTTAAAACAAAACAGCTTGTGTGTATTTGGACTAATTAGTGATTTTGGGACTCTTGGAAACTATTTTTTAAGGATTAAAAACATTTGGGTGGTTGTTCAAAAAATTTCTACAATGGCATCACTGGTGGATGAACTGAAAATGGAATTTATAAAATATAAAGAAGAGGAACAAAAAGGGAAGGGCTCTTTTGGCTCCATTTTTCATTTTGTTTAGAAATGGCGATTTCTACTTATGAGAAGCTACAAGAACAAGAAGATTGGGGTAAAGAAGAAGCCATCTTTAAAGAACAAGTAACTTTATCTGGGGAAGAAAGGGAAAAGGGGGGAAAAGAGAATGGAGAATTTAAGACTCAAAAAAAAACAACCAGAAAAAGGAAAAATAAGGTGAAAAATAGATATAATGTTAGAAAGCAACAGAAAAGAGGAATACAGAAGAGGGAAATGAAGATGAAGAGAAAAGGGGATAAAAAGGGTAGAGTGGAGAAGCAAGGGAGGAAGAAAGGGAAGAGAAGCTACAAAGGTTTAAAACAAGATGTAAAAAAACAGGACTTAATTCAAGATAATGTGTAAAAATATAACTGAAAAAGCGATTCTGCAAAACTACATAAGACTGTATTGTATTTGTATTAGAAATAATATTAGAAAATTTGAAACAACATATGATTATAAAATGGGATAAAATATTCAAGGTAATTTAATGAAAATATTTTCTTTTTTGAACAAAATAAATGAAATGAAACATGAGAGAAACTGAAGTAAGAAGGAATGGGAACATTTTAAGTACATAATGTTTTAAAATATAAGTGAAATGGGGGTGGGCGGGTGGGGAGTAACTACAAACAATTTATAAGTGTTCCCATAGAAGCAAGATACCTATTTGAAAAGGAAGTATAAAATGTTTAAGATTTTAATGAATATTACAACAACAGAAAAGAGGAATATGGAAGAGGGAAATGAAGATGAAGAGGCAAGGGGGTAAAAAGGATAGAGTGGAGAAGGAAGGGAGGAAGGAAGGGAAGAGAAGCTATAAAGGTTTGAAATAAGCTGTAAAGAAACAGGACTTATTTAGAGATAATCGGTAAAAATATAACTGAAAAAAAGAAAGTACACAAGACTATTGTTGTATTTGTATGAGAAATAATGTTAGAAAATTTGGAACAACATATTATTATAAAATGGGATAAAATATTCAAGTTAATTTAGTGAAAATCTCTTCTTTTTTGAACAAAAAAAATGAAATATGAGAGACATTTTAATTACACAATGTCTTAAAATATAAGTGAAATGGGGGGAAAGTAACTATGCAAAATTTATAAGTGTTCCCATAGAAGCATGATACTTATTTGAAAAGGAATGTATAAAATGTTTAAGATTTAAATGAATATTAATTTTAATGATAGAGTTCAATTGGTATAGATTGTTGTTTTAATTATATTATATATTTACAATTTTTTTCTTTTTTTAAAATATAGTGTGTAGCTTCAGAATGTACTATGCAGAATCAGAATGAAAGTTATGTATTATTTTAAGTATTAAATTTAGGGGAAAGGTATAAAGGCGCCATACTCCAATCAGTTATAACAGGAGAAATTTTGTGTTAATGAGAAAAGATAAAGACAGCTGAAACAGGATAGACAGAGGATATAACTATAATGATTTAAATTGAGATGAAATAAATAAAATAGAATTAAGAGAGTGAAAAGAGGGGAGAAGCTATATAGAAAATGGAGAATGGTAATAAGATATGGAACAGTATATAAAAGTGAGCATGAACTTGAATTTATGTGTGTACAAAGAGATGTAACCTGGATCAAGCTGCTTTCAAAAAAGATGTTTTATGTTTTTATGTTATGTGTTTTTGTTTGTACATGTTTGTTTTTAAAAAATCAATAAAATTTTGGAAAAAAAATGTGAGAGCTTCCTGATAGTCTTGACCATGTTTTGTCCATAAAACCTTTAAAGGGCCTGTCACATAGGCCGACGGATGCAAAACGTATGTAAAAAGGACACAGCGGATGAGAAAATATTCCATCCATTGTTATCCGCTCTCAAAAGTGCCCCGAATTTGCATAAGCAGAGCGGACAACAACAGAAAGGAACGGACAGGGGGAGGACATAGCCAGGATGTAAAGCGGATGCTCCATGGAAGCCTAGCGGATGGAAGCAGATGGAAGCAGATGGCACATCCGCAGGGTTTCCAGGGGAGCACAGCGAAGCGGACGCACAGCGGAAGGAACAGATGCAGAGCGGATGCCGAACGGATACAGCGGATGCATCACGGAAGCCTAGCAGATGCAAAGTGTTCACTGCGCATGCAGGGAGGATGCATTGCATCAGCCCCGCGGATATAAAGGGATGCAGCTCGCAAGCAGGTCACCATTCAGAGGAAAGACCTGCTGCCAGACACAGCTTCAGCCAGCCAACAACCATGGGGAAGAAGAGGAAGCCTGTGCCTACTCCTGCCAGCCCTGGCAAGAAGGACAGGGCTAACATCCCACTCCCTGGTCCTGACTCTGCTTCTGCTGGGGCTTCTGCTGCTCGGGCTGATTCTTCTGGTGCTGGGGCTTCTGCTGGCGCTGCTCCTGGTGCTGGTGCTTCTGCTGGTGCTTACTCTGCTGGTGCTGCTTCTGGTGCTGGTGCTTCTGCTGGTGCTTACTCTGCTGGTGCTGCTCCTGGTCCTGCTGGTGCTGCTGGTGCTCCTGGTCCTGCTGGTACTGCTGGTGCTTACACTGCTGCTGGTGCTCCTGGTGCTACTGGTACTGCTGGTGCTGCTGGTGCTCCTGGTGCTGCTGGTGTTGCTGGTGCTGCTGGTACTGCTGGTGCTGCTGGTACTGCTGGTGCTGCTTTTGCTACTACTGTTGTTGTTGCTGCTGCTGCTGCTGCTGGTGTGGTGGAGCAGCGCCTAGAACCTCGAAGCCCCTCTGATGAGGGCCCAGATGGCCCTGCCAGAGGGAGGAAGAGGCATACGCGAGAACGGGAGAGGAGGCAATACTCCATCGAAGAGGAACATGAGGATGAGGTGCTCGAATGGCTGAGGGAGAATGAGTACCTATGGCGGAAGGGAAAAAGGCTCTATCGAGACACCAAGAGGAAGCAGGCTGCTTGGAGAGAGAAGGCAGACAGCCTGGGCTACGCTTTGGAGGTCCTCCTCAGGTGGTGGAAGCACAGGCACACCTGATATGGGAAGCTGCACCTCAAGAAATCTGGCCAGGCCACAGTCAAGCTCACTGACCGGGAGACCTACATGATGGTCAAGTGCAGCTTCTTGGATGGTGAGATCCGCCACCGAGGAGCAGCCCCTCTGACAACCCTCTCTCTCAGGCAGCCCACAGAAAGCCAGTCCTCTTCTGGCCAAGAGTCAGCTCCTGTGTCAAGGCAGGTATCTGTGGAGCGTCCTACGACGGAGACCCCCCCAACAGCTGCACTCCCCGTGGTGGAACGCGGAGGACCCCTTGACGCAGTGGGAGCAAGGAGAGGGCACTTCCACCAGAGACCAACCCACATCCACCCCCAGCTCCACCTCCACAGAAAGCAGGCAGACAGCCAGACCGGGGGGGGGGGGCTGAGCCACACTGTCCTGCTGGAGATCAGGGACACCATCAAAAGCAGCATAGATCTCCTCTCTCAGCTGGTACACACCGACATACCATCCTCAAACCGCAAGCTCTTCCTCACCTACGTCAACCAGACCCTCATGGACATGTCCGAATCACAGTACCAGGTGATAAAGGACAGGATCACCAGTCTTCTGCACAACCTTCCAGGCCCAGCTGAATCTGCTCTGACCCAGTCCAGGTCTGCTCCTCCAACCCAGGTGATGTCACAGCCCTTGCAAGGCTTTCCATAGGCCCTCACCTACCAAGGCTATGGCTACCAGGAGTTCCAGCAGCACAGGCAGCCCTTCCCAGTCCAGGCACAGGTTTATCGTATGCTACTGGTGCCACCGATGCCACCAATGCCACCCACGCCACAGATGCCACCCACACCACAGATGCCATCCACAGCACAGATGCCAGTGACGCTTCACCTCACTCACCTGCAGACCAGACAGCCCCACTACACTTCTCCTTCCTCCAGCCCACAGCCAAGCCCGGCCTCAGAACATCTGTCATCGGTCTTGGGACTGAGACCCCATGTCCTGGAGGAAGGGGCTCTCAACATCACAGGACTGAGCCAGCTCTCTGAGAACTTCCTCCACACACCATTCCCTGTTGTCCTCTCGGGGACAGGCACCCCAATGGTGCCTCAGACCAGCACTCCAGCAGCAGCCACCTCCACAGCACCTGGACCCTTCAACCCTGAGACTATGGGCATGCCTCAGAGTGACTAAGAAGAGTGCCAGAGACTGGGTTTCTACCTGTTGACTTTATCTTTGCTTGGGACACTTTAGGGATGGGCAGGGATACCTGTGGGATGGGCAGGGATACCTGTTGGATGGGTAATAGCTGTGAGATGGGTTAAGATAGCAATGGGATGGGCAGGGATACCTGTGGGAGGGGTAATAGCTGTGGGATAGATAAACCTCCAGTGCAAGCATATCTTTGCTTGGGACACTTTACTTGGGTCATTTAGCTTTTACAGTTTGTTATTAATAAAGGTTATCTTTGCTTCACACACTTAGTTCAGTTCTTTTAGTAAATAAAGTCTTGGTGGAAACTTTTAGAAATGGTTTAAGCCTTTGCATGCTTGTGGGATGGGTAAGGATAGCAATGGGATGGGCAGGGATACCTGTGGGAGGGGTAATAACTGTGGGATGGGTAATAGTTGTGGGATGGGTAATAGTTGTGGGATAGATAAGCCTCCAGTGCAAGCATAGTGGGATTGTATGGTCCACCCTCCCAGCTGCCACACCTATGGCCCTTTATTATCAATAACAATTTAATCATTCATCAACACATTTCAACATAAACACAACTCTTTATTAAATGCCCTGTTCATTGTAGGGCCACTCAACATACATGGCCCAATCTCATCAGTGTGATGAGACAGGCTGAAGGAAGCATCCATTAAGCATCTACCATCCTGTCTTGCCACTCCACTGCTCCAGCTGGGGAGTTGCACCAGTGTTTCAGGAGGTTGCGCTGCTTCTTCCCTTCACGTGAAGCTCTGTTGGGGCCTTGCACATCCACAGTGTCTATCAGGTTTACCCCTTGCCTCCATTCCCCAGGCTCCAGGTCCCCATTGCCTTGTTGATGGTCCACAAGCCTGTACTACAACACTGGGTAGCGGGTGCGCATGAGATTGTGCAGGATGCAGCAAGCTTCCACGATGTTCCTCATGGTCTCTGTGCGATGCTGCATGTTGGTGAGAAGTACCTGGAACCTGTTGGCCAGGATGCCAAAGGCGTTCTCCACCACCCGCCTTGCCCTGGACAGCCTGTAGCTGAAGATCCTCTCTTCACGGGTGAGGCATCTGGAAATGTAGGGCTTCATGAGGTAGGTTATGAGGGAGAAAGCGTCATCACCCACGATGAAGTAGGGCACATCTTGTGTGTCGTTGGGCAGGGGGTCTGGATCTGGGAAGCCCATGATGGGGTTGTGTTCCAGCCCATCCTTGAGGTCACTGGCATTGTATACTTGGGCATCTGAAGCTGACCCGTTGCCTGAAGCATCGATGTACATGAACCTGTAGTCAGCATCGACCATGGCGAAGAGGATGATGCTGAAGAACCCTTGTAGTTGTGATAAGTGGACCCTAACTTGGCTGGAGCATTGCAGGCCACGTGCTTCCCATCTATGGCTCCAACGGTGTGGGGGAAGTTCCACTTCTGATACCACTGCTCTGCAACTTTCTTCCAGCCTTCTTCAGTGGAGGGGCACTGGAGGAGCTTCTCCAGGTATTCTTCGATGATGGCCTGCACCACTTCTCTGAACATAATGCTGATGGTGTTGTGTGGCACCCTCCAGGCGTACTGCATGTTCCTGTACGTGGTCCCGGAGGCCAGGTGGTGCAGAGTCAGTGCCACCTTGAGTCCAGGGTCCAGGCTGGGCCGGAAGTTGGTGTTTGCCTTGGTCAACCTGGGTCTCAGCCGCTCCACAACTTCATCAAACACTTCTTGGACGCCTCCTTTTCCTTGCGTAGAACAGGTGAAAGAGCCTGTAGAGGGCTTCTCACTGTTGTAGAATGATGGCAGCTACCAAAAGGAGTGTGCGACGAACCATGGTGGAGATGACTGGATGCTGTGGAAGAGCAAGAGCAAGAGCAAGACTGAAGGGGTCTGCACCCCAGAGCTGCTGGACTGAAATTGAGGTCCAGGTGATTTCCTCCCCCTTTTTATAAGAGATATAGGTTTTCCGCTAGGTGTCCTTCTGCATCCTCTAGACATCCTCCAGACATCCTAAATATCCGAGATACGTCCCCTATCCGAACATTTTTTCTGTTTTAATGCTTTATATGCAAGCTGCATCCGCTTACATCCTTTCTATGTCCATGCTACTAATGCTGCACGGACGTTCCACATCCATTTTGCTTCCTCCCTCTTTCCATTTTCCACTGGAGCGGATGTGAGTTGCACGGATGCACAGCGCATGCCGAGCGGATACAGCAGACGTGTAACGGATGTAGAACGTTTTTTCCCCGTATGTGTCACGGATGTAGAACGGATGCTGCGGAAAGTTCATCCGCTCAAAAAGTTTTGTGCAGCTCAAAACTTTTTGAGCGGA
>BLBF01000002.1:48585094-48615690 GCA_015471245.1 Laticauda colubrina
ATTGATACACAGTTGCAAACACATAAATGATACATAGTTACAACATCCTAGAATTTTAGAAAGCAAAAGGATTAAAATATCAATATTATAGTGACAGTTGGACCTCTGTGTGTGTATCAAACAGAAAATTACAAATGAGCCATACATAGGATATCACACAATACTTACCATCATCCCATGAGATTTACAAATGTGAGAAATTCATTTAAGTGACCTCAGAGTAAAATCTGAATCCAACTGTCTACTACATCATATTAGCTCTTGCTATTTTAACTATGTACATTATTTTGAATATAAAAGCTGATTATTTGCACAGTCAGAAAGATACAAGGAAAAATATAAAATGTAAGCAGAAGTCAACTGATTGAGGGAGCATATTTAGACCATAAAATTATTTCTAGTAAACTACTGAATAATTAGAACAAAATGAAAAGTTTAGCCCTGAGTTCCTGTGAGGATAGTATGTAGTTAAGATTGAAGCATGTAATTATGTCAATGTGATTAAATTTGCTTAAGAGCTTGGCCATTATATGCATGAGTACTCTTTTCTTGTGGGAACTAGTATAATATACTAAATGAAGTTGTGGCAGTTTGCATTTCCATTTTTTCTTTTCTTTTTGCAGAAAATAGTTAATACAAATTACATTACATACCTGTAATGTATGTTTTATTGATTTCATTTGATTAAAGGTCTTATTGCCTCCCATGACTTATTTCTCCTTCTAATTTTGATCTTTCATAATCATACCTCTTCAGCCCTTATTCTTAACACTGGTACACCACAAGGTTGCATGTTGAGTCCCTTACTCTAACTCTTTATGTGCATGACTGCATTCCCACTCACGCTAGTAATATTATTGTTAAATTTGCAGATGATACAACAGTGGTGGGACTCCTCTCCGGGAGGGGGATGAGTCTGCCTATCGAGATGAGGTGGACCAGTTGTTTTCATGATGTGGAGACAATAACTTGGTCTTCAACACCAATAAGACCAAAGAGTCTATAGCGGACCATAGAAGGAACAGATCAGACATCCAGCCCTTGCTTATCAATGGAGACCGAGTGGAGCAAATGGCCAGTTTTAAGTTTGTGGCATTACCATAAAAGAGGACCTGACCTGGAGTCCTCACATTGTCGCATTGGTCAAAAGGGCCCAGCAGAGATTATACTACCTGAGACTTCTCAGAAAAAAACTGAATGAAAAACTGCTAGTGACCTTCTACCCCTGTACCACAGAGAACATTTTAACTTACTGCACTTCTATATGGTTTGCCAATTGCACAGTGGCAGATAGGACAGCACTCCAGAGGATTAACATCATTGCCCAAAAGATCATTGGTTGCCCTCTCCCCTCTTTGGAAGAGCTTTATAGCTCCCGCTGCCTTAAGAAAGTTCAAAACATTCTCAAAGATCAATCTCATCCTGTGCACCTTTTTTTTTAAACTGTTACCATCTGGCAGTTGGTACAGAATAAAAAAACAAGAACAAATAGGCTGAAAAACAGCTTCTATCCCAGGGCAGTTGCTCTGTCGAATTCTACTGTATAGTGCAGAGTTGGTGCAGTGTCAGGGGGGTTTCAATTCAGTGCGTGGAGTATGAAGAATGTGTGTTTGTGTTTATTTTCATAGTCATGATGTGCACTGAAAATTGTGTTTGATTTCATTGTATGAGGTGCAATGACAATAAACTAAACTAAATTAAACTTTGCTGCCACAACAATAAATGAAATAGTCCCCTGTATGCTTGATTTATATCTGATTAAACTTTCATGGAATTGGATTATATTTTTACTGACTTATAGTTAGGCACCAGAATTAGAAATGGAAGAAGAATCAGTCCAGCCCCTCATTAGAGGAACCACAATTGGGAATCCCACAATTCTGTGACATTTTATCATTTTACATTTTTGAACCTCCCATCTACCTAAAGCCCATGTCACACTGGCCAACGGATGCAAAAAGGACACAACAGATGAGAAAAATGTTACATCCGTTGTTATCCGCGCTCAGAAGGGGCGAAAATTTTCATAACCGGAGCGGATAACACGGACGCGGGGAGGACGCAGGGAGGATACAAAGCGGATGCGGAACGGAAGCCCAGCGAATGGAAGCGGATGGGAGTGGATGGCGCATCTGCTAGGCTTCCGGGGGAGCGCAGCAAAGCGGACGCGGAACGGATACAGCGGATGCACAGCGGACGCCAAATGGATGAAGCAGATGCACAGCGGAAGCCTAGCGGATGCACAGCGGAAGTGGAATGGATGCCGTGTGTTAATTGCGCATGCGGTGGGGATGCGTTGCGTAAGCCCCCCGGATATAAAGGGAAGCAGCTCACACGTGGCCAGCATTCCGAGGAAAGACCTGCTGCTGGACACTTCGAGTTCCTTGCCTGCCCTGCCTGCATGCCTGCTTGCCAGCCTTGTTGCCAGCCTGCCTTCCAGACAGCCTTGGTGCCTGCCTGCCTGCCTGCCTGCCTGCCTTCCTGCCAGGCTTCCAGCCAGCCTTCCTGCAAGGTTTCCTGCCAGCCTACCATCCAGCCTTCCTGCAAGGCTTCCTGCCAGCTTACCATCCAGGCTTCCTGCAAGGCTTCCTGCCAGCCTACCATCCAGGCTTCCTGCCAGCCTACCTGCCAGGCTTCCTGCCAGGCTTTCTGCCAGCCTACCTGCCAGGCTTCCTGCCAGCCTTCGTGCCAGGCTTCCTGCCAGGCTTCCTGCCAGCCTTCGTGCCTGCCAGCCTCCCTGCCAGCCAGCAACCCCACAACCATGTGGAGGAAGCGAAAGCTTCAGCAGCCTACCGCCATCCCTGGCAAGAGGGACAGGGCCAACCTCCCGCCCCCTGCCCCTGACTCTGCTTCTGCTGGGGCTTCTGCTGAAACTGCTCCTGGGGTTGGTGCTTCTGCTGGTTGAAGCTGCTCCTGGTCCTGCTCATCCTGCTCGTGCTCCTGGACTTGCTCGTCCTGCTCGTGCTCCTGGTCTTGCTCGTCCTGCTCGTCCTGCTTGTGTTCCTGGTCCTGCTCGTGCTTCTGGACTTGCTGGCCCTGCTGGTGCTTACTCTACTGCTGCTGATCCTGGTCCTGCTGGTCCTGCTGCTGCTGCTGATGATGATCCTGCTGCTGGTGCTGCTGGTGCTGGTGCTGCTGCTGCTGATGATCCTACTGCTGCTGCTGCTACTGATGATGATGATAATGATGATGATGATTATTATTATTATTATGATCCTGCTGGTGATGATGATGATGATTCTGCTGGTGATGATGATGATGATGATGATGATGATGATGATCCTGCTGCTGCTGCTGCTGCTGCTGCTGGTGTGGAGGAGCAGCCCCAACTACCTGGGAGCCCCTCTCATGAGGGCCCATCTGGTCCTGCCAAAGGGAGGAAGAGGCGTGCGCGACAACGGGAGAGGAGGCAATACTATATTGAGGAGGCGCACGAGGATGAGGTGCTGGAGTGGCTGAAAGAGAACGACTATCTGTGGCGGAAGGGACACCGGCTGTACAGGGACACCAAAAGGAAGCAGGCTGCTTGGAGAGAGAGGGCAGAGAGTATGGGTTACACTTCGGAGGTGCTCCTTGGCTGGTGGAAACATATGCACACCTGGTACGGGAAGCTGCACCTGAAGAAATCTGGCCAGGCCACTGTGAAGCTGACAGACAGAGAGACCTACGTCATGGCCAGGTGCAGCTTCCTGGAGGGTGAGATCCGTCACCGAGGAGCACCAGCAGCCCCTCTCACTACCCTCTCTCTCAGGCAGCCTGTTGACAGCCAGGCCTCTTCCAGCCGAGAGTCAGTCCCTGTCTCCAGGCAGGTTTCGGTGGAGCATGCCACGCCGGAGAACCCGCGGACAAGTGTGGTGAGTGTGGTGGAGTGCGTAGAAGACTCCCTGGTGCGGTGGGAGAAAGGAGACATCGAGTCCACCACAGTCCTAGCCGCATCCACCCCCCCAGCTCCGCCTCCGCAGAAAGGCTGAGAGCCGGACAGCAGGAGGGGCAGAGCCACACTGTACTGCTGGAGATCAGGGACACCATCCTCACCAGCATAGATCTCCTCTCTCAGCTAGTTCACACCGACTCCTCCTCCTCCAACCACAAGCCCTTCCTCACCTATGTCAAGCAGACCCTCAAGGAAATGGCGGATCCACAGTACCAGGTGGTGAAGGACCGCATTACGGAGCTGCTTCACAACCCTCCAGATCCAGAGGAACCTGCTCCCACCCAGTCCAGGTCTGCTCCTCCACCCCAAGTGATGTACCTCCCATTCCAAGGCTTCCCACAGCCCCTCACCTACCAGGGCTACGGCTACCAGGAGGTCCAGCAGCACAGGCAGCAGCCCTTCCCAGTGCAGGCACAGAGTCATCGAGCGACACCGTTGCCACCGGTTCCACTGATGCCACTGATGCCACCCACGACAATGATGCCACCCACGACAGTCCTCACCCAGCTGCAGAGCAGACAGCCCCACTACACTGCTCCTTCCTCCACCACACAGCCAAGCCCGGCCTCAGTACATCTGTCATCAGTACTGGGGCTGACACCCCATGGCATGGAGGAAGGATCTCTCAGCATCATGGGGCTGAGCCAGCTGTCCAACACCTTTCTCAACACACCGTCCCCTGTTGTCCTCTTGGGGCCAGGCACTCCAGCACCACCCACCACCACAGCACCTCAACCCTTCACCCCTGAGACTGAGCAAACCTCCGAGTGACAAAGAAGAGTGCCAGAGACTGGATAGCTGGCTATCTGTGGACTTTTTTTGGACACTTGACTTGGCTCATTTTTTTTCAGTTTGTTGTTCAATAAAGTTTATCTTTGATTCACACACTTGCTTCATTTCTTTTTTTGAGTAAAATCTTGGTGGAAACTTTTAGAAATGGTTTAAGCCTTTTCATGCTTGTGGGATGGGTTAAGATAGCATTGGGATGGGCAGGGATACCTTTGGGATGGGTTAAGATAGCTTTGGGATGGGCAGGGATACCTATGGGATGGGTGATAGCTGTGGGATAGATAAAACTCCAGTGCAAGCATCGTGGGACTGGATGGTCCACCCTCCCAGGTGCCACACCTATGGCCCTTTATTATCAATAACAATGTAAGCATTGATCCACACATGGCAACACAAACACAACTCTTTATTAAACGCCCTGTTCATTTTAGGCCCATACATGGCCCAATCTCATCAGTGTGATGAGACAGGCTGAAGGAAGCATCCATTAAGCATCTACCATCCTGTCTTGCCACTCCACTGCTCCAGATGGGGAGTTGCACCAGTGTCTCAGGAGGTTGCGCTGCTTCTTCCCTTCCCGTGAGGCTCTGTTGGGGCCTTGCACATCCCGAGTGTCGATCAGGTTTCGCCCTTGCCTCCATTCCCCAGGCTCCATGTCCCCATTGCCTTGTGGACGGTCCACAAGCCTATTCTGCAAGATTGGGTAGTGGGTGCGCATGAGATTCTGCAGGATGCAGTAAGCTTCCATGATCCTCCTCACGGTCTCTGGGCGATGCTGCATGGTGATGAGAAGTACCTGGAACCTGTTGGCCAGGATGCCAAAGGCATTCTCCACCACCCGCCTTGCCCTGGACAGCCTGTAGTTGAAGATCCTGTCTTCACAGGTGAGGTATCTTGAAGTGTAGGGCTTCATGAGGTAGGTTCTGAGGGAGAAGGCGTCATCCCCCACGATGAAGTAGGGCACATCTTGCGTGTCGTTGGGCAGGGGGTCTGGATCTGGGAAGCCCACGATGAGGTTGCCTTCCAGCCCCTCCTTGAGTTGACTGGAGTTGTATACCTGGCCATCTGAAGATGAGCTGTACCCTGAAGCATCGATGTACATGAACTTGTAGTCAGCATCGACCATGGCAAAGAGGATGATGCTGAAGAAGCCCTTGTAGTTGAAATAAGTGGACCCCGACTTGGCTGGTGCTTTGCAGGCCATGTGCTTGCCATCGATGGCTCCAACGGTGTGTGGGAAGTTTCACCTCTGATACCACTGGTCTGCAACTTTCTTCCATCCTTCTTCAGTGGAGGGGCACTGGAGGAGCTCCTCCAGGTATTCTTCGATGATGACCTGCACCACTTCTCTGACCACAATGCTGATGGTGTTGTGTGGCACCCTCCAGCCATACTGCATGCTTTTGTAGGTGGTCTCTGAGGCCAGGTGGCGCAGAGTGAGTGCCACCTTGAGCCCAGGTTCCAGGCTGGGCGGGAAGTTGGTGTTTGCCTTGCTCAACCTGGGTGTCAGGCGCTGCACAACTTCGTCAAACATGGCTGGAGACATCCTCATGAAGTTCTGGAAGGCCCGAGTGTTCCTGAGCTCCACCATCAGCTTGTTGTACAGACCGTACTCTGCTCTTCTGGCGATCCATCTTCGTACCTAGATGCTTCTTGGCCACCTCTTTTTCTTCCTGTAGTAGAGTTCACAGAGCCTGTAGATGGCTTCGTACTGTTGCAGAAGGATGGTGGCTGCCAAAAGGACTGTGTTACGATCCACGGTGGACATGACTGGATGCTGTGGAAAAGGAAGAGTCAGATGAAGGCAGCAGAGATCTGCTCAGGTGGGCTGCTGGTATGAAAGTGAGTTGCAGACGAGTTGCTCCCCCTTTATACAGGCAGTGAAAGTGTCCCTTTGCATCCTCTAGGCATCCTCTAGGCATCCTTAATATCCGAGATAGATCCCCTGTGCGAACGTTTTTTCCGTTTTAAACGCTTTGTTTCCGTTCTGCATCCGTTCTGCATCCGTTCTGCATCTGTTCCACGTCCGTTCTACTTCCTCCCTGTGTCTGGGTGGATGCGCGTTGCACGGATGCACAGCGGATGCGTAGCGGATGCGTAGCGGATGCGTAGCGGATGCGTAACGGACGAACTGGATACATTTTCCATGCAAAAGTTTTGGGCAGCCCAAAACTTTTGGAGCAGATGAAACGTCAATAAACGGATGCTGGACGGATAGAGAGGAAGCAAAACAGAGGCAGTGAGTACATTGCATTTTCGAATGGATGGCAAGGTTTTTTGTCCATTTTGCATCCTCTTTGTATCCATTGGTTCAGTGTGACATGGGCTTAAGATAAAAAGAGCAAAGACAGGAGACATTTCTTAGGGCACTGCTGTTATGTAATGCTGTCCCTTTGAATATTAAGCTTGTCCCTTTCCAAAAACATTAGGTCTCAAATTGCTTTAGAACCATCAGTATTTGATGATTGTCATCCTAATGCATTTGATAATGAGTTTGTGGTTGTACTGTATTATTGTGATGAGATTAAAACAGTGATGATGTTTGTTAGCATTGGCTGGTTTGTTTAGTTATGATGCTGTTATTTTTTTTAGAAATAACTACGAAATTATATTTGCTATGTTGCTTCATGGGCATTTTAATTTTCATTTTAAGTTGCTAAGAGTCTGTGCAAAATTGGCAATTATGCGTGTGTGTGTGTGTGTGTGTGTGTGAATTAATGCCAGCATGAAATTGTGAGCATTCTGGTCTCCCCTGAATGGAGGATAAATACTGAAAATCCAGCTAGTACTAATTTCTTTTATCTCCAAAATTCCTCAACTGAATGTGCACAGTTGTACATAGTTTTTAAAGTCATAACATAATTCCATTTACAAACTATAAACCTTTTAAATCAATGGGTCAGAGCTCCTTCCCCCAAAAAGTTCTCTTTCCCATCTACCCTGCTTCTAGCTTCAGTAAAACACTCATTCATACAGTTGCTATGGAAATTAGCAATTTATTCAAGGCCAAAAAATAATGCCAGACAAGGGATGCAATCCTAAATAGAGACTCTGAAAAATGCTTGCTTGAAGGGTTTTCTTAAACAAGAGCATGGAGAAGATTGGTCTAAATTTAGTCTAGAGTTCTATGATCAAGGTCAGAGTTGTCAGCCAGTGCAAAGGTCATAATTTCATGAGCAAAATTTACAAATGGGAGTCACCCAACAACCAGAGAGCAGAACAAAGGATCATGTGTCAGGCTGCCTCTTAAATCAGGTTGATGCCAGCTGCCACAAATCAAGAGATTTATCTCTTAGGTTGGTGTCCTGTATGGCAAAGGTGCTGGCGAAACCCAGAGATGTCAAGCAGATGATCTGGTCTGCCCTGAACCGATAGCTCCGAGCACACTACGCACCAGTGGTCTCAAATTTAATCAAAAGGCATGAGTTCTAGAAGAGGGACCAGAAGGAAGATGTAACCATAGCAGATTTTGTGGCAGTTTTGAGACACATTGGAGGAGCCTGTGAGTTCCAAAACTTGGATGAGGCAATGAGAGACTGTGTAGTCCTTGGCCTGAAAGACTCTACCCTTCAGAGCAAACTACTGAATAGGCCGAAAATAACTGTGGCCAAGGCCATTGCTGAAGCAACCACCACCGAAGCAGCAAAGAAATCAGCAGCCACCATGCAGCAAATGAACGTAGTTCCAGACCTGCCAACCCAAACCAGGGAGAAGAAGGCAGAGGGAGGAAAGAAACAGCCCACAGCAACAACCCACCATAAGGACATCGAAACCCAGAGTGACACCAAAGATGACGATGAAGATGTCCATAAACTCTATTCAGATAGAAAATGGCATGAAAAGAGGAGAAATCGGTGGGAATTTCAATGTGTAAGTTGCAGAGGCAATCACCCACGGTCTGAATGCAGGTTCCTTGACGCAATATGCCGGGCTTGTAACAAAAGGGGGCACATTGAAAGGGTGTGCCACAATAAAAAGAGCTATAGTCCAAAAAGACGCGGCAGCAGCCCCCCTCCCCCAGACACGATGACAGACAAGCCAGCAACAGATGGAACCGCAATAAGAGAACCGGTGACAGGGAAGAAACGCATCAGACAGTCACCATCGACAATGCCAGGGCGGAAAGCGGAAAGAAGGTTCGGATAGAGGTGAGCATCAAGGGGAGACCCCGCGAGGTGGAAGTCGACTCAGGGTCGTTCTTATCGATGGTATCCTGGAATAACATCCGGCGCCTAATTCCGAACATTAAGCAGAGAGAACTAAAGAAACAAAAACTAGTGCTAAAAGACTATCAGGGAATCGAATCCCAGTGGTTGGCCTTGGACATTTTTTAGTTGAATTTAAACACCACACCAAAGTCTTGCCTCTGACTATTGTCGACTGTGACCACCCTAGCCTGTTAGGGATCGAATGGTTTGTGCCTCTGGGAATTGGGATGACCGGGATCAACTGCATCGCTACAACCAACTGGGAGGAGAACCTATTCCAAGAATTCCAAGATGTATTCGACGGGACTCTAGGCAAGTACCAGGGGACCCCAATTTCATTTAGCCTAAACCCGAAAATAGCCCCCATTTGTTTAAAGGCCAGACACGTCCCATTCGCGCTAAAACCAAAAATTGACAAGCAACTGAATAAAGTAATAGCGCAAGGGGTTTTAGAACCAATTGACCATGCCAGGTGGGAAACCCCTATCATCACACCAGTGAAGCCAGATGGGTCAGTACGCATCTGTGGGGACGATAAGGCAGCCCTGAACCATGTGCTCCAACAAAGCGCATACCCAGTGCCAGTAATGCAACATTTATTGCACTCGCTTGGGGGAGGAAAAATATTCACAAAACTCGACCTAGTTCAGGCCTATCAACAGCTACCCGTTGATCCCATAACAGCAGAGGCACAGACTATAGTAACACATAGAGGGGCATTCAAATGTAACCGCCTCCAATTCGGTGTCAGTGTTGCCCCAGGCATGTTCCAAAGCCTCATGGAACGACTACTAAACGGAATCAATGGTGTCGTCCCATACTTTGACGATGTACTGGTCTCAGCAAAAAATGTCAACCAGCTAGAGACCAGGTTAAGAGAAGTCTTAATACGATTTAGGAAATCAGGCCTCAAAGTAAAGAAGAAAAAATGTGAACTGGCCACTAACTGGGTCGAATTTTTGGGCTATTTAATCGATGAGCAAGGCATTCACCCCACTGAAAAAAAAGTGAAGGCTATTAAAGACATTCCCAGACCCTAGGATCTCCAGGCGTTCCTAGGCCTCATAAATTTTTACAACGTGTTCCTGCCCCATAAGGCGACAATAGAAGAACCCCTACACTGACTCCTAGATAAAAAAAACCGCTTGGACATGAGGCCACCAGGAACAGAAGGCCTTCCAAGGTATCAAAGACCTATTAACGTCAGACACCGTTCTCATCCAGTTTAGCAATACCCTGCCTCTGATGGTCACCTGTGATGCCTCGCCTTTTGGGGTCGGTGCCATCCTGAGTCACCAACTTCCAGATGGCAGAGAGGCACCAGTTGCCTTTTACTCAAAGACGCTCTCTAAGGCGGAACGCAATTACAGCCAACTTGATTGGGAAGCCCTTGCAATTGTCGCCAGAGTCAAATGATTCCATGGGTACCTTTACGGTAGACCCTTTTCTATCGTAACCAATCACAAGCCTCTTCTGGGAATTCTAGTGGGCAACAAGCCAACCCTGAACATTCTGTCACCTAGAATGACGAGGTGATCTGAATTCCTCACTGCCTATTCCTACACGCTGCTCCACCGACCCGGCAAAGCCATCTCACAAGCCAATGCCCTGAGCTGTTCCCCATTGCACATCACAGAGGATGACCCTGCTCCAACTACCTCCACATTTCAGCTTGAGACCTGCCCGGAGCTACCGCTGACTGCAGCCGATGTTGCGAGAGTCACAGCCAAAGACCCTTTGACAGCACGCACACTGAACTGGGTAGGTAAAGGCTGGCCAGAGGAAAAAAAAACTGAGACTTTTAAACCTTTCTGTGCCAGACAGACCGAAGTGTCTATTGAAAAGGGGCGCATCTTATGGGGTGACAGGGTGGTAATCCCGAGCAGCCTCCAAGAAGATGTCCTGGGCATGTTGCATGGGGGTCACCCGGGCATAGACAAAATGAAAGCCCTGGTCAGGAGTTACATCTGGTGGTCAGGGCTGGACAAGGACATTGAACGCTGGGTTGCAACATGCCACGATTGTCAGAAAGCAAGGCCTACCCCCCCCCCCCACAGGCACCAATAAGGGACTGGGAAATCGGTGACCTAGTCTATGCCAAGAACCTTACCAGGGACCTTCTATGGCTGCTAGCCACCATCACACAAATCACAGCTCCCTGGTCCTACCAACTAACTTTAGACGATGGAAGGGAATGGAAGCGGCACATAGACCAGCTTTGTTCCCGCAACCTTGAACAAAAAACCGCCGAACCAAAAATAATAAATTCCGACTATAAAACAACCAAGGAGGGGGGGAAGTACAAATAACAAAAAAAGGGAGAGACAAATCTCCCATAACAAGACAACAAACTCTGCAAAACGACAATCTAACCAAACAAAAAGAACACTCACATTTAGATGAACCCCAAGAAAGAAGTCCAGGAGCAGGAGAGTGAAGCGAGGCCTTCCTGCAAGGTGGCAGCCAGGCCAGTTCAACCAACCTGGTCAAACCGGGAGGGAGTGGTGGAGCCATCTCAAACGGCCCGAGAGACTCAGGCAGGAGCAGTATGGCTGACTCACCCTTCCAGGAGGTTCCATGGAGAAGGTTGAGATAAGCTGCTATCCTGTCCAAACCGCTTGAAGACCAAAACATGACTGAGCTGCACAGGTCAACTAGAACTAGAAAAAGGCCCACCTACCTGCGCGACTACGTCACCCACATTGGACTAAACTAAGGGGGGAGGGGTGTTCTGTATGGAACTTGGTAGGTTCCAAGTCCCTTGTTCTGAACCAAGCCGGGAAGCCACCAAGCAGCGGAAAGAATTAAACAAGTGTAATTGGCCACAAGCCGACAGGCAAGCCGCTATATAAAGGGCTGCCATGGCTTGGGCTATGTTCCGTATCTTTTGCCTAGCGAGTTAAATAAAAGAGTTGTTCTTTGGAACCCAGTCTCACGCGCTTCTTTCCGGATGGAACACTGTCATTTTATCTTCTTCTTTTTATAATTTTATCTTCTAAGTCAGGGATTTCCCAAACTCTGGATTGCAATCCACTACCAGGCTAAGGCGCCTTTTGGAACTGGCCAACACAAGTGGCAGGAAAGTGTACCCGTGCAGTTCCATTTGTGCCAGTCATGAGTGTTTGCATGCACAACTCCATTTGCCACACATGGAGTTGTTCACACAAGCGCCTGCTGCTCATACAGACCCATCCCCTTTCCCCCTCCCAGAAAGGCTGGGGACTGCTGTTCTAAGTTGTATCCATGAGGAATATTGTGCAGGAGACTGGCATTTTATTTGCAGGTCAATTTTCTATTTAATCATTTTTAATTTAAAAAGTGTTAAAAAGTTAAGTCAGTTGGGAAAGGGAGCTAAATGGGCATCATGGGGAGTACCATGGCCTGGTATGGACTACTCCCATAATTACCATATTTCGGCAAAGCAAAACTCTTATCATTTGGAGAAAGAAATGACAGCTGTTCCTTAGCATTCTGGCTTCTTCCCAAAGGGTTTTCTTTAGTTGTGACCTCTCCTCACAACATATTACTCATCTATCTGGACCATAGAAAAAATACTTGGTCACAGCTGGAAGCAATATGTGTCTTCTAATGTTTACTCTGCATGAATGTAAACAATGTTTAATAGGTCAGTAAATTGTCACTTATTATCTGCCATCAAGCCGATGTTGACTCTTTAGCAACCATTGCTGCAACAAAAAATGACATGAAATCTTCTGATTAATCTATTCAAATGATTAAGCTATTATGAGAACTGCTAGGAAATTGCAGGCCAATGACACCAAAGGTCAGACAAATATATTGTAATATGTGAGCTTCCATTTAATTTAACACCAAAAGATTGATGCTGCAGCAGTTCAAGACCAAGAGTTCATTTTGCTTTTGGTATCATTTAAATAATACTGAAAGTAGAAAATGCTATGAAGTTGAAACATGGCTTAATAAACTTTAATCAAAGACTCCAAAAAACAGAAAGATGACTCACTGATTATTTTTGAGTTATGTTGGTAATGATTCCTCTCTTTATCTTTAAGTGTCTTGAAGTGGTGGTGAAGTTTTCTAGCATGTTTTGTATTTGTACATTCATTATTATTTCTCAAAAATCCACCGAAGCTAGCTCTTCAGAAATGCTTTAGATTGCAATTTTCGAAGATGCAGCTTCTGTACATTTAGCGCAGTCCTGTCAAACTGGCGGCCTGTGGGCCAGATACATTATGTGCAGGCAATGCTCACCCTGGCTCTGTCATTTTCATAACTATTCTTTCATTATGGGTACTTCTGTATTTTTTCATCTTTTTGCGTATAATAGAATAGCCTTGCTGCAGTTAGTGTTAGTAACTTATCATTGTATGTTATAATACTATAGTTACTAGTACTCCATGAGAACCTATCTCCTTGATGATGACTTCTGCCCTAAGGAATTATATATTTTGGGGATGCATATTGTTCACATTCTTTTGCATTTCCACAAATTCTTTAAAAAATGTTATTCCTTTAGTTCTTAGGCCACAGGCTGGTTAGGCCCCATTCTTGTTTTTTTTTTTGTTCTGTCTTCTCTGATAAGTTGTATTCTAGCTACATAATTTTCCTTTAAATTTATTTAAAATGTAATTGTAGCTGCAGCTATGATGCTATGAAATCAGGTTCCTCAACATTGAAGAGTATCGCAGGAAAAATAATTGTCTTCACCATCCTTTGTGATATATCACAGCATCTGAATATCTTTTCCAAAGCCTTCATTGCTACTTTGTCATTCTGTGGTGTATTTCCTGACTGCTAGGTCCTTTATTATTCATGGTTGAGCCTTAAAAGTAGAAGGCATCCATCATTTCATTATATTCATTGCCAGTTCTACACCTGGTTGCTATATGTGCTGTCATTAGTTGAGTCTTTTTGTTTCATTTAAACATTTCATTTTACAGCTCCTATATTTAGTGAGGAGGAAAGATTCTAGAATTAAAATAGCTGGAAAGGTGAAGATTAATTACCACCAAATTACAGTGGATGGTCCAAATGCCTTACTTATTTCCATAAGTAGATCCTAAAATGATCAGAATCACAACAGCATCCATTCCTGTTGCATACATTAAACAAAACATAACAGAATGTTTTTTAAATAGAATAAATTTGATTTTCCCAGTAGATGCATGAAAACTGGTATGACACCAAGCATCAAATGGAGTCCTGTTGACTACACACTTTAGGCCAAGCATATAGATAAATAAAGAATAAACAAGAAATAAATGTTGTTAAGAACTATGTAGAAAAGCTTCTGTATTTCTTAATTCACAGGTCAGCCAAAACCAACTTCAACCATGCTGTTTCACTTAAGATACCCTATTAACACCCATCTAATTCTTTGGAAAAGACTGAACTAATGGAATATTTTTTTAAAAAAAGGTAATGGCAAACCACTTCTGTAACACTAAACTAAAACTGTATGGATGGATGCATGCACTCACCAGGAATAGAATGCAATGTGAAAATATTGTTAGATTTTTCTGCTATTTTCTCCAGGAGCTACAAAATTCGGCATAAAGCACTAGAATTTGGATTTCTATCTCTCACACCTTTTTATAGTGGAAATGTCTGGAATAGTCCTGAGAATATAAAATGGCTACAAATATGGATAATTATCATAAGATACGATAGCTGGAAGAACTGCTCTATATTGAAGGCACAGGCTGCACTAAATCCTTCGCACTTTAGACCAGCATGTAGAGAAATAAAATGGAACACAAAGTAGAGTATACATATTATAAAATAGACAGCAAAAGGAAATTGATCAATCTACAGTACTTTGCACCAAAAACACAGCTAATAAATAATTATATTCCTACAGTGAAGAACACTGCATTGCTATGTAAAAATGCCTTATTAAATATATTTAATTTTACTAAATATAGCTTCTAAAATTCTGGGTGGGGAGAACATACCTATGCTATCTTTAAAATAATATCTCTGTGAGGTTCTTTGCTGCTGTTAGGTAAATATGTCATCTGTAAACAAATTTAGCTGGAAGTCCAGTTATGTTCTTGTCATTTGAAAATAAAATAAAAAAATAATTCATGTTTCTTTTTTTTTCCATTGGAAATAAACAATGCTAAACAATTGCTTTGTTGCACAGAGTTTAGTGACATTTAGAACTGTTCTAGCTGGTTTCATACTTCAACTTTATAAACAGGTTTGTTTGGTTCTGCATTTAAATTTCTCTGCTTTATTTTAGAAGTCTGGCAGAAATTATTACAAGAAACAAGGAAATATCTTAATGGATTCACTGCTTTCATTCTTTATTCATTTGTTTTGTGAAGTACAAATATCAATTTGAAGTTTTACAGGAAAAATATATAATGTATATCCAATATAAATTCAATTCCCCACATCACTAAAATATTGAATTTAGGGAAGCAGAGATGTCTTCTGAAATATTTCCTGCTTCCTTATTTGATTTCCCAGTGTTCAGTCAAAGAATATTTGCAGTGAGTGGAAAATGTTTTTCACTGAAACTTAAGGCCCTGTCCAACTGCACTTACGGATGCAAAGAGGATGTAAAATGTTAAAAAAAGCTTGCCATCCGTTGGAAAACGCTATGCATCCATTGTGTACTCATTGCATATGTGTTTCATATGCTCTATCCATCGAGCATCCGTCCACTGCAATTTCATCCGCACAAGAAGTTTTGAGTTGCACAAAACTTTGTGAACGGATGAGCTTTCTGCCGTGTATGATGTAAATCTGCAACATATGAGCAACAAACGTTCTATGTCCGTTTATCATCCGTTAAATGTCTGCTGTATCCTCTCTGCATCCTCTGGGCATCCTCGTAACTCACATCCGCTGTAGCTGAAAATGGAAAGAGGGAGGAAACAAAAGGTACACGGAACGTCTACACAGCGTTAGTAGCACGGAAATAGAAAGGATGCACAGTGAACGGTTTGCATCCAATATACATCCGTGCGGCATCCCCTTTCTTTCCTTTAGGTGTACGTGATGCATCCGCTTCATCCACTATGCGTCCACTTCAAAATTATCCCCCGGAACCCCTTCGGAGGTGTCATCCGCTTCCATCCGCTAGGCTTCCTATGAACATCTGTTTAACATCCACGCTACATACTACCCATGTCCATTCTTTTCCGTGCTTTTCTGTTCTGTTTATGCAAATTTTCACCACTTTTTGGAGCTGATGACAATGGATGGAGCCACCCCCAAAATTTTGCTCATCCGCTGTGTCCTTTATGTATATGTTTTGCGTCCATCGTCCAGTGGGACCCGGCCTTTACAGTGTATTCAAACTGTTGCCATCTCCTCTTATCTATATGTTACTTTGCTAACTCCCACTCATAACATTTTATAACTTGCTTGCAGATGGATAAGATGAAATCAATTTTCGTAACATTTTTGAAAAAGCAGCAAGATGAAAAAAATGACGAGAGGACTTATTTAATTTGAGCATAATGTAGTCCATTTCCCATTATCCGATAAATCCTTGTCCTTTTGTTATTCAAATTTTGCTTCACCCATATGAAGTCATACTTGTGTAGAAGCCTAAATATTCTAAAAAAAAAAAAAGGCAGTAATTATACAACTAATAATATCATTTGGAACAATCCATATCCCCCATATTCCTTTCAGATATGAAATTTTTTCGATCTCTAGTATTTCTACTGTGTCATCCAGCAATATTTTTAGTAGAAACATATTATTGTTATTATTATGGGGTCGTGCTAACAGATAATGAGTGGAATTCATTATAATGAGTGGAGTTCATTATAGTTAATTATTAGACAGTACTCATTATAGTTAATTATTAGACAGTACTCACTGATTACATGTCAGTTATCATTTTAGGCTAATTGGGCAAACTATCTAAACTTCCCCACTTGTACTTCTGGAAGTGTGCAAATAGGCCTTTGGTTCAGAATCTCATATTTAAAGTGCCTGGTGGAACATAGGAAGTCACCATGGCAACAAATAGGCATGTATGTGAAATAAAAGAAATTAAAAGCACAGCTATATAATTATAACATATTAATATTGAAAATAGAAACACAAACTTTATGTACCTAATATACATAAATAATTATATTTTCTATTTAGGTGACATGAACGAAGCAAGCTAGAACTAAGGAGAGATTTCCTGACAATCAGAACAATTAATCAGTGGAACGACTTACCTCCAGAGACTGTGAATGTTCCAACACTGGAAGTTTTTAAGAAGAGATTGGATAACCATTTGTCTGAAATGCTTAGGGTTTATTACATGAGCCAGGGGTTGGACTAGATCATTTTTCTCAAGCTTCAAAATTAGAATGAAACTGAAAAACATCTCAAGTGAAAATGAACTGTGTAAGGGTGGGCAGAATGATTTTTTTTGTCACAGTATCTGCCCTTTGAAATGAAATCTGGCCTTCAGCCTGTTTTTGAAGGAGCCTTGAAAACTTGATTGTTCCCCCCCCAGATCATGAATTATAGGGACTGATGCATATTTCTTTCTAATAGTTGTTGTTTTTTTCTTATTGCTAGTGATGTTTACTAGTGTTTTAACTAGTATTCATGCTATTCATAGTCACAATAGAGTTTATTATAAAAATAATAAAATGAAATGAAATTGCATAATGCAATTTGTTCTCTTCCTTATCCATGACTTGTCTCTAAATCTACTCCAGAAATTTGGAAGCCACAAAAAGTTTCATATCTATTTTATTTTAACAAATATCTGAAAAGGTAATAAAGAAAAAAGGAGCAAAAAAGAAATGGAAACATGATTTGCAAGTGTATAAGTACTCCAATTGAGATGGAGATTCGGGTTAATGCCGATGTTCCAACCAAATTCTCCATCTCATTTCAGCACTCAAAAGACAAAGTCCATCCGAGTAAAAATGTATTAGAGAAGTCATATTGGCGCATCTGGGAAAACCCAAATCTGAAATGCCGCATTTTCCCTTGCTAAATTAAAACCATATCCAGTCCCCTTACTGATGACTGTCAAGTCACACTCTCCAATCCACTCCCATTCTGAATTCCCTCCAAGTCCAGTCATTGCCCTCCAAACTCCAGTGACTTGGCCTTGAGCTCTGGAAAAAAAATGAGGCTATCCTCCCTTCTCACTTTACTTTCATTTCCACCATCACCCATCCTCCGTTGTGGGAGCCCCAAATCTGATTCAAGATGGATGTGGGGCTGACAGATGTTATATCAGTTTGACACTTTGAAACTAACATTAAATCAAAATTAAATAATTTATAAAGACATCTGATATGATAAAAATAATAAAAATGAAACATTAATAGGAATTTCCATCCGAATTGAAAGTCTTTCCTTTTTATAATTAGACAACCACTTTATCAGACAAATAAAAATATATTTTAAAACCATAAGTAAAAAGAAAGCCAAACTTTGGAAGTGATCCAAGCCTGTGTACAGAAATAGAATCCATTAATAGTTTCAAGACTTTTTTTTTTAAAAAGGGATATATTTGTCCATACCTTAATTTGTTATTCTTTTAAGAAATAAGTTAACGTGTAATTCCAATAAGAATACAACATCCTAGCAGCTGTTACCATAGTAAGAACTTTATATGCATATAAGTCTTAATGTTTAACAGAAGGACAGCTGACAAGAAAGAAAAGTTTATATTCAGAGTTGTTTTACTTTGTGATGAATGAAATCTCTGTCCAACTTTGAGGTTTATGACATTGCCATAAAGTATAGAATCATTGTCCAATCCGATTATTGCATTTCTATTATATTTTAAATTTGTCTTATCTATTTTAACAATTTTAAGCTTATTTACAAGCTATTATTGAAATATAATGTATAATGAACAAATAAATGAACAAATAAAAGGTTATATGATTAAACAAATAAATGAACAAATAAAAGGTTATATGATTAAATGGATGTAGAATATTAAACTATCTTATGAAGACAACAGTTCAGACTTGGATTACAGGATGATTTATGTTGCCATACAGCTGAATTACTTTACTGAAGGAGCTGTATTCCCAGAAAGCTTGCATAAATATCTTTAGCTGGATACAAGCAAATGTCCAATCTATAAGAGACCATTCTATTTTAAATAACATATTAAAAGTAAACTACTTTGAAACTCACCACTGATGCAGGTTTGTGTACATTGTGCTAGATTATTATTTGCTAGAATCATGGATTGTTGAAACCATAGTAAATTGAGTCACAGTGTGAACTGTAAATCAGTGTTTCTCAAACTTGGCAACTTTAAGGTACGTAGACTTCAACTCCCAGAATTCCCAAGCCAGCTGTGTTGTTGCAGTCCACACATTTTAATGCTGTCAAGTTTGAAAAATATGTAAACTATAACTTATGAACCACAGTCACTGAGTTACATGTTACATTAAGCCAACATTAAATTCTGTTAATATTATAGTGTAATGTATGAACTCTGCTGTTTGTTTCATTCTAAGAAAGATTTTTTTTTATCTATTGCCTTGAAGAACAGTATAACATCTTGGCATATTCTTACTGGCTGATTAAGCATGCCTGTGCAGAGGTGTATGGGGATGGCCTTGAAGAAGATATTCAACATCTGTTAGGTAAATCTTTCTTTTATATAAAAGGGAAATGAAAGAATCTCTATTAGGCTGTTCAAGTTTTTTATTATACCCTGCAACAATAAATTAGAATTCCAATTGTCCTTGAGTAATCTATTTTCTGACCCAGCCTCAAAGATCTGGCAGTCTGTGATCAAGCACTGTTGCCCAAAATCGTTGGTTTGCTGCATATATGGAAGAATCAGAATATATAATTCTGATAAAATCACCAGAGTTAGTTCTTCTAGATGTTTCGCTAAAAAACCAGACACTGAAAAAAACTTACATCTGACTCTATTATCTAGACTTGAACATTTTACTATAATGTAAATGGTACAACAAAACTATAGTAATTTGTATTTCA
The DNA here is from genome assembly GCA_015471245.1 of Laticauda colubrina. NCBI lineage: Eukaryota > Metazoa > Chordata > Lepidosauria > Squamata > Elapidae > Laticauda > Laticauda colubrina. The sequence continues at coordinate 48,604,955 of BLBF01000002.1, forward strand.
TTTACAAATTGTTCTGTTTAGAACTTGGTAGGCTCCAGGTTCCCTATTCTGATTGGCCGAAAAGGCCATTCGCGGATTGGCTGTTAGAGAACCAATCCAGTTAGCCCGCCAAATGGTGGGAACAGTTAAAGCGGTGTCATTGGCCACAAGCCGTGGGCAAGCAGCTACAAAGGGAGCTGCCGTGGCTTGGGCTGTTGTTCCATTACTATTGCTTAGGTAATTTAATAAAAGAGTTTATTGTTGGAACCCGGTCTCACGCAATTCTTTCCGGACAGAACACTGGCGATGAAGGTGGGATCGTCGTAGAACAGTGAGACCAAAGCACATGGCAATCTGAACCGAGAAGAGAGAGATGGCTGGTAACAATGTGCCCCCTGCACCATTCAATCCAGATGAGGAGGATTGGGAGTCATATATCGATCGCTTTCTTATGTTTTTGGAAAGCAACGAACTGCAGGAAATCTCTGACCAAAGGAAGAGGGGTGTCTTCCTTACACACTGTAGACCAGCCTTCTTTAAAATGGCGAAGGCGCTGGCTAAACCCAGAGATGTCAAACAGATGACTTGGCCTGAGCTGAACAGAATGCTCCAAGCACACTACATACCTGTGGTCTCCAACTTGATAAAAAGACACAAGTTCTACAAGAGGGACCAGAAGGAAGATGAAACTGTTGGAGATTTTGTAGCAGCCCTGAGACACATTGGAGGAGCCTGCACGTTCAAGAACATGGATGAGGCCATGAGGGACCGCATGGTCCTCGGTTTGAAGGACACTACCCTTCAGAGCAAGCTCCTGAATAGACCAAACATAACCGTGGCTGAGGCCATTGCAGAGGTAACCGCCGCTGAAGCAGCAAAGAAGTCAGCAGCCACTATGCGCCAAATGAATGCAATCCCAGATCTGCCAAACCAAGCCAGAGAGAAGAAGGCAGAGAGAGGAAAGAAACAGCCCACAGCGACAGCCCACTACGAAGATCTCGAATCCCCGAGCAATACCAAGGACAAAAATGAAGTTGTCTGTAGACTTCAATCAGACAAGAAATGGCACGAAAAGAGGAGAAACCAGCAGGAGTTTAAATGTGCGGGATGCGGGGGCAACCACCTGTGAGTTGAATGTCGGTTCCTCAACACAATCTGTAGGCCTTGTAACAAACGGGGGAACATCGAAAGGGCCTGCCACAACAAAAAGAGCTATAGTCCAAAAAGACGTGGCAGCACCCCCCCAGACATGAAGAAAGACAAGCCAGAAGCAGATGGAACCGAAACAAAAGAACCAGTGACAGAGAGGAAACGCATCAGACAGTCACCATCAGAAATGCCAGGGCAGAAAATGGGAAGAAGGTCCGGATAGAGTAAGCATCAAAGGGAAGCCCTGTGAGATGGAAGTCGACTCAGTGTCTTTCCTATCTATGGTATCCTGGAATACCATCCGGTGCCTGATCCAGGACATTAAACAAAAGGAATTCCAGAAACAAAGACTGATTTTAAAAGACTACCAGGGAAATCGAATTCCGGTAGTAGGCCTAGGACATTTCCTCGTCAAATTCAAGAACCATGCTGAAATCTTGCCTCTGATCATCATCGACCGTGATTGCCCTAGTCTGCTAGGGATCGAATGGTTCATGCCCCTGGGAATCGGGATGACCGGGATCAACTGCATTGCTGCAGCCAACTGGGAGGAGAGCCTGCTACATGAATTCCGAGATGTTTTTGATGGGACCCTAGGCAAGTACAAGGGGACCCCAATTTCATTTAGCCTAGACCCGAAAATAGCCCCCATCCATTTAAAGGCCAGACACGTCTCGTTTGCTTTAAAACCAAAAATTGATGAACAACTGAACAAATTAATAGCTCAAGGGGTTTTAGAGCCAATCGACCATGCTAGGTGGGAAATACCCATCGTTACTCCTGTGAAACCAGATGGGTCAGTGCGTATCTGCGGAGACTATAAGGCAACTCTAAACCATGCGCTCCAACAAAGTGCATACCCAGTACCAGTAGTGTAACATTTACTGTTAAATGGAAGCAAGGGAGTCGTCCCTTATTTTGACGATGTTCTGGTATCAGCAAAAACTGCCAACCAACTAGAGAACAGATTAAGAGCAGTTTTAACAAGATTTAGAGATGCAGGCCTCAAGATAAAATGAGAGAAATGTGATCTAACCACCAACCAGGTTGAATTTTTGGGCTATTTAATCAATGAACAAGGCATACACCCCACCGAAAAAAAAAAATAAAGGCAATCAAAGATGCTCCTAGACCTAGGAACTGACCTTCAAGCATTCCTAGGTCTCATAAATTTTACAATGTGTTTCTGCCCCATAAAGCAACCATAACAGAACTCCTACATCGGCTGCTAGATAAAAAAAAAAAACTACTTGGACATGGGGCCACCAGGAAGAAGCAGCATTTCTGGGTATCAAAGACCTATTAATGTCTCACACCATTTTAATCCAGTATAGCAATACCCTCCCCTTGATGGTCAACTGTGATTCATCGCCTTTTGGGATCAGTGCCATCCTGAGCCAAAAGCTACCAGACGGCAGAGAGGGACCAGTCGCCTTTTATTCAAAGACGCTTTCCAAGTCAGAACGCAATTACAGCCAACATGACAGAGAAGCCCTCGCAATCATTGCCGGAGTCAAAAGATTCCATGAGTATCTTTATGGTAGAACTTTTTCAATCATCACTGATCACAAGCCCGTTTTAGGAATCCTAGCAGGCAACAAGCCAACATTCTGTCAGCTAGAATGACGAGGTGGTCTGAATTCCTCGCTGCCTACTCCTACACACTTATTCATCACCCTGGAAAAGCCATCACAGATGCTGACGCCCTGAGCCGTTCCCCACTGCCCATCACAGAAGAGGACCCAGCTCCAACCATCTCCACACTCCAACTGGAGACCTGCCTGGACCTGCCGCTAACTGCAGCCAACGTCGCGAGACCCACCGCTAAAGACCCTTTGACAGCACGCATATTAAATTGGGTAGGTAAGGGCTGGCTGGAGGAGAACAAAACTGAGACTTTTAAGCCATTTCGCACCCGACAGACTGAACTGTCTATAGAAAAAGGTTGCATTTCATGGGGTGACAGGGTGGTTATACCAAACAGTCTCCAGGAAGATGTTCTGTGCATGTTGCACGAGGGACACCCAGGCATAGTCAAAATGAAAGCCCTGGCCAGGAGTTACATCTGGTGGCCAGGGCTGGACAAAGACATTGAACATTGGGTGGCAACATGCCATGACTGTCAAAAATCGAGGCCTACCCCCCCAAAGGCACCAATTAGAGAATGGGAAACTCCCCGGGGTCCATGGTCTAGACTACATATTGACCTTGCTCGGCTGACAAAAGCAAACACCTTCCTGATAGTTGTGGATGCCTACTCGAACTGGTTAGAAGTCATCCTTATGGCTTCCACAACCACAAAGGCAGTAATGAAACAGCTGGACAAACTTTTCGCTACACATGGGCTGCCTGATGTACTGGTGTCAGATAATGGATCCCAGTTTACAGCGTTAGCATTTGAACAGTATCTGGCTGCCCAAGGCATCCAAGATGCTTTAACAGCACCGGCCCATCCGGCTGCAAATGGCAGGGCTGAACACATGGTTCGGTACACTAAGGAGGGCCTAGATAGACTGGACAAGGGGGACATGCAAGACAAACTAAACCAACTACTAACCCTACAGCATATTACCCCTAGCAGCACAACCAACAAAAGCCCAGCAGAACTCCTAATGGGTAGGAAATTACGTTCCTACCTAGACAGACTGCACCCCACTTAAACCTGGGACAACCCCCCCGACTCCTCCAGCAAATACCAAACATTTGAAATTGGTGACCTGGTCTATGTGAGAAACCTCACCGGGGAACCGTTGCAGCTTCCAGCCATAATCACCCAAATTACAGGCCCCCAGTCTTACTGACTACTCCTAGACGATGGTTGAGAATGGAAGCGGCACATAGACCAGCTTCGTTCTCACAATCTTGAATGAAAAAACACAACAGAACCCCCAAAAATAAATATCGACCAAAAAACAACCGAGGAGGGGGGGGGAAAATACAAAATAATAAAAAAGGGAGGGATGAACTTCCCATAACAAGACCACAAACACTATAAAAAGACTAACAAATCAAAAAGAGCACTCATGGTTAGATGAACCCCAGATGAGAAGTCTGGGAACAGGAGAATGAAGCGAGGCCTTCCTGGAAGGAAACAGCCAGGCCAGCTCAACCAACCTGGTCAAACCAGGAGGAAGCAGCAGAGCCATCTCAACCAGCCCGAGAGACTCAGGCGGGAGTGGCAAGCCTAACTCACCCTTCCAGGAGGTTCCATGGAGAAGGACCAGAGAGACAGTGATCCCGTCCGAACCGCTCGAAGACCACGCCGAGACTGAGCTGCGCAAGTCAACCAGGACTTGAAAAAGCCCCACCTAACTGCGTGACTACGTGATGCATGTTGGACTAAACCAAGGGGGGAGGGGTGTTCTGTATGGAACTTGGTAGCCTCCAAGTTCCCTATTCTGATTGGACGAAAAGGCCATTCGCGGATTGGCTGTTAGAGAACCAATCCAGTTAGCCCGCCAAATGGCAGGAAAAGTTAAAGCGGTGTCATTGACCACAAGCCGCGGGCAAGCTGCTATAAAGGGGGCTGCTGCGGCTTGGGCTGTTGTTCCTTTACTATTGCTTAGCGAATTTAATAAAAGAGTTTATTGCTGGAACCTGGTCTCACACGTTTCTTTCCGGACGGAACACAAATGCAATTATTATTTCTTATTTATTAATCTCAGCCAGTTTTCTTAATGCTTATGAGAAAAATAGTTACCAAGAATTGTAATTTCAGGCTCACCTAAAATGAAAATAACAGTTATTCTACCTAACACTAATGAGTTTTTCTTAAAAACTTCTTAATGATTTTTTTTTCAATTTTCAGAAAAAACTACTCATGAGTCTTTTTAATCCACATATATTGTTGCTAACTACATAGTTTCCAGTAGAAATTAATCCCTTGTCGTGGTTTCAGATCCAACTATTTAGAACCTCAGGCAATAATGTAACAAAGAGTGATAAGTTCTTGGACAGAAACTATCAGAAAATACAGGCATGCTAGACATAAAATCCTCATGTCTTATTTATACAATATTAATTATATTAAATATATTTGTGTATATATATATTAAATACACACAAACACTGTTAATTTTGCTGTTAGGTATTGAATATGAAAAATCTGGACCTTCTTACTTAAATTAAAAACATACTTATTTGCAGATACAATCTAATTCACATTTATATATTGCATGGAGAAATATCCTGTTGAGAAATCCTCCAACTGCCACTTTATTCACTCACTGAATGGTGGAAAACATTAATAAAACATAATAGGAAAATCAAAATTAGATCCATAAATAATTAATCATAATGTAGCTATTACAGTTCTTGCTATTTTAGCACATAGAATTAAATACATCAGTAATAACTTGAACATCAGTTGGGAATCCATTTTGAAACAAAATAGCCACACCTTAAGGGCCTGTCACATTGGCTGACGGATCCAAAACGTATGTAAAAAGGACACAGCGGACGAGAAAATGTTCCATCCGTTGTTATCCGCTCTCAAAAGTGCCCCAAATTTGCATAAGCAAAGCGGACAACAACGGAAAGGAACGGACGGAGGGAGGACGTAGCCAGGATGGAAAGCGGATGCTCCACGGAAGCCTAGTGGATGGAAGCGGATGGCACATCTGCAGGGCTTCCGGGGGAGCACAGCAAAGTTGACGCACAGCAGAAAGAGCAGGTGTCGAGCGGATGCCGAGTGGATAAAGCAGATGCATCACGGAAGCCTAGCGGATGCCGAGCGGATGCCTAGCGGATGCCTAGTGGATGCAGAGCGTTCACTGCACATGCAGGGAGGATGCATTGCATCAGCCCCGCGGATATAAAGGGAAGCAGCTCGCAAGCAGGTCACCATTCAGAGGAAAGACCTGCTGCCAGACAAAGCTCCAGCCAGCCAGCCAGCCAACAACCTTAGGGAAGAAGAGAAAGCCTCTGCCATCTGCTGCCAGCCCTGGCAAGAGGGACAGGGCCACCATCCCACCCCCTGGCCCTGACTCTGCTTCTGCTGGGGCTTCTGCTGGTCGGGCTGACTCTTCTGGTGCTGGAGCTTCTGCTGGTGATGCTCCTGGTGCTGGGGCTTCTGCTGGGGCTTTCTCTGCTGGCGCTGCTCCTGGTGCTGGTGCTTCTGCTGGTGCTTACTCTGCTGGTGCTGCTCCTGGGCTGCTGGTGCTGCTGGTGCTGCTGGTGCTGCTGGTGCTGCTGGTCCTGCTGGTGCTTACTCTGCTGCTGCTGATCCTGGTGCTGCTGGTGCTGCTGGTCCTGCTTTTGCTGCTACTGTTGTTGTTGCTGCTGCTGGTGGTGGTGTGTTGGAGCAGCCCCTACAACCTCGAAGCCCCTCTGATGAGGGCCCAGATGGCCCTGCCAGAGGGAGGAAGAGGCATACGTGTGAATGAGAATGGGAGAGGAGGCAGTACTCCATCGAAGAGGAACATGAGGATGAGGTGCTGGAATGGCTGAGGGAGAATGACTATCTATGGCAGAAGGGACACAGGCTCTATCGAGACACCAAAAGGAAGCAGGCTGCTTGGAGAGAGAAGGCAGAGAGCCTGGGCTACACTTCGGAGGTACTCCTCGGCTGGTGGAAGCACATGCACACCTGGTACGGGAAGCTGCACCTCAAGAAATCTGACCAGGCCACGGTCAAGCTGACGGACAGAGATGGCCAAGTGCAGCCTCTTGGAGGGTGAGATCTGCCACCGAGGAGCAGCCCTTCTGACAACCCTCTCTCTCAGGCAGCCCGCAGAAAGCCAGTCCTCTTCTGGCCAAGAGTTAGCTCCTGTGTGCAGGCAGGTATCTGTGGAGCGTGCCATGATGGAGACCCCCCCGACAGCTGCACTCCCTGTGCCGGAGCTTGTGGAGGACCCCCTGACACAGTGGGCACTTTCACCAGAGACCAACCCACATCCACCTCCAGCTCCACTTCCACAGAAAGCAGGCAGAGAGCCAGACTGGAGGGGCAGAGCCACACTGTCCTGCTGGAGATCCGGGACACCAACAGAAGCAGTGTAGATCTCCTCTCTCAGCTGGTACACACCGACGTCCCATCCTCCAACCGCAAGCCCTTCCTTACCTATCTGAACCAGACCCTCATGAACATGTCTGAATCACAGTACCAGGTGATCAAGGACAGGATCACCGGTCTTCTTCACAACCCTCCAGACCCAGCTGAACCTGCTCCCACCCAGTCCAGGTCTGCTCCTCCACCCCAGGTGATGTCACTGCCCTTCCAAGGCTTTCCACAGGCCCTCACCTACCAATACTACGGCAACCAGGAGGTCCAGCAGCACAGGCAGCCCTTCCTAGTCCAGGCACAGGTACATCGAATGCCACCAGTGCCACCGATGACACTGATGCCACCGATGACACCCATGCCACAGATGCCACCGATGCCACAGATGTCACCCACACCACAGATGCCACCCATGCCTCACCTCGCTCACCTGCAGACCGGACAGCCCCACTACACTCCTCCTTCCTCCACCCCACAGCCAACCCCGGCCTCAGAACATCTGTCATCGGTATTGGGGCTGACACCCCATGTCCTGGAGGAAGGGGCTCTCAACATCACAGGACTGAGCCAGCTCTCTGAGAGCTTCCTCCACACACCATCCCCTGTTGTTCTCTCGGGGCCAGGCACCCCAATGACGCCTCAGACCAGCACTCCAGCCACTGCCACCTCCACAGCACCTGGACCCTTCACCCCTGAGACTGGGCATGCCTCAGAGTGACTAAGAAGAGTGCCAGAGACTGGGTTGCTACCTGATGACTTTATCTTTGCTTGGGACACTTGGGTCATTTTCTTTTACAGTTTGTTATTAATAAAGATTATCTTTGCTTCACTTATTTTATTACTTCACTTGCTTCATTTATTTTATTAAATAAAATCTTGGTGGAAAATTTTAGAAATGCTTTAAGCCTTTGCATGCTTGTGGGATGGATAAGGATAGCAGTGGGATGGGCAGGGATACCTTTGGGATGAGTAATAGCTGTGGGATGGGCGGGGATACCTTTGGGATAGGTAATAGCTGTGGGATGGGCAGGGATACCTTTGGGATGGGTAATAGCTGTGGGATGGGCAGGGATACCTTTGGAATGGGTAATAGCTGTGGGGTGGGTTAGGATACCTGTGGGATGGGTAAGGATAGCAGTGGGATAGATAAGCCTTGAGTGCAAGCATAGTGGGACTGTATGGTCCACTCTCCCAGGTCCCACACCTTTGGCCCTTTATTATCAATAACAATTTAATCATTCATCAACACATGTCAACATAAAAACAACTCTTTATTAAATGCCCTGTTCATTGTAGGGTCACTCAACATACATGGCCCAATCTCATCAGTGTGATGAAACAGGCTGAAGGAAGCATCCATTAAGCATCTATCATCTTGTCTTGCCACTCCACTGCTCCAGCTGGGGAGTTGCACCAGTGTTTCAGGAGGTTGCGCTGCTTCTTCCCTTCATGTGAAGCTCTGTTGGGGCATGGAACATCCTCAGTGTCTATCAGGTTTCACCCTTGCCTCCATTCCCCAGGCTCCATGTCCCCATTGCCTTGTTGGAGGTCCATGAGCCTGTTCTGCAACACTGGGTAGCAGGTGTGCATTAGATTGTGCAGGATGCAGGAAGCTTCCACGATGTTCCTCACGGTCTCTGTGCGATGCTGCATGGTGGTGAGAAGTACCTGGAACCTGTTGGCCAGGATGCCAAAGGCATTCTCCACCACCCGCCTTACCCTGGACAGCCTGTAGTTGAAGATCCTCTCTTCACGGGTGAGGCATCTGGAAGTGTAGGGCTTCATGAGGTAGGTTCTAAGGGAGAAGGCGTCATCCCCCACGATGAAGTAGGGCACATCTTGTGTATCGTTGGGCAGGGGGTCTGGATCTGGGAAGCCCATGATGAGGTTGCATTCCAGCCCCTCTTTGAGGTGACTGGCATTGTATACTTGGGCATCAGAAGATGACCCGTTGCCTGAAGCATCGATGTACATGAACTTGTAGTCAGCATCGACCATGGCGAAGAGGATGATGCTGAAGAAGCCCTTGCAGTTGAAATAAGTGGACCCCAACTTGGCTGGAGCTTTGCAGGCCACGTGCTTCCCATCTGTGGCTCCAACAGTGTGGGGGAAGTTCCACTTCTGATACCACTGCTCTGCAGCTTTCTTCCATCCTTCTTCAGTGGAGGGGCACTGCAGGAGCTCCTCCAGGTATTCTTCGATTATGGCCTGCACCACTTCTCTGACCACAATGCTGATGGTGTTGTGTGGCACCTTCCAGGCGTACTGCATGCTCCTGTACATGGTCCTGGAGGCCAGATGGCACAGAGTCAGTGCCACCTTCAGCCCTGCGTCCAGGCTGGGCTGGAAGTTGGCCTTGGTCAACCTGGGTCTCAGCCGCTCCACAACTTCATCAAACATGGCTGGCAGCATCCTCATGAAGTTCTGGAATGTACAAGGGTCTTCGTTCCTCAGCTCCACCATCAGCTTGTTATACAGTCCGTACTTGGCTCTTCTCGTGATCTATCTTCAGACCCAAACACTTCTTGGAGCCTGTAGAGGGTTTCGCACTGTTGTAGAACGATGCCGGCTACCAAAAGGAGTGTGCGATGATCCATGGTGGAGATGACTGGATGCTGTGGAAGAGCAAGAGCAAGATGAAGGCTGAAGAGGTCTGCACAGCATGGCTGCTGGACTGAAAGTGAGATCCAGGTGATTTCTCCCCCTTTTTATAAGAAATATAGGTTTTCCACTAAGTGTCCTTCCACATACTCCAGGCATCCTCCAGGCATCGTAAATATCCGAGATACGTCCCCTATGTTAAGCCTGGGTTCCCCAACCAGGGTTAGGTAGACAAGCTAAACAGAATGTGCAGCGTTAGTCAGATAGGCACACAAATAAATGAGTGAGCTAAGCTTGTATGTTTATTAACATACAGTAAAAATAACAGATACGCTTGTGCTATCAAGAATATAGTTTATTCCAGTATAAGTTTATGGCATAGTCAAATAACAGTCCAATAGTCATGTATCATGTAGTCAGTCCATTCAGGGATATTCAGTTAGCAAAGTCCATGTAGAATATCCTATGTCAGTTCACTTACAAATCAGTCCTTTGTTGTCTCTCCCGTTCGAGCAATGCAGTCTTGATTCCAAGCAGTAATCAGGGATCATCAAAGCCAGAGTAAGCAAGCTGTAGACTTGCTACTTTTATAGTGTTTTCATAACCACTCCTTTAATTACTATTCCACAGTTAAAGCTGCAGACACTTTAACATACACCAACTATGATACATAGTTATTATTTCACCTAAACCAGTTAGGGTAAACAATGTTATCCCTAACATTCTCCCCTTTTAGGTTAAATAATAACTATGAATCATTTACATCTTTAAATTATATTTTTCACAACTTTCTTTAAACTTAGTTGCTCCTTGAGCTTTTGTAAATTGGTCTGCAATGTTTTCTTCTGTCATGCAGTATTCCAATTTTATTAGTCCATTTTTCACTGATTCTCTTACATTTAAATATCTTAAGTCAGTATGTTTTGATATAGTTTTTACAGCAATACTAGTAGCTAACTTTATAGCTGCTTGGTTATCCTCGTACACAATAATGGAATCTTTTACA
>BLBF01000002.1:48615700-48645726 GCA_015471245.1 Laticauda colubrina
TCATAACCACTCCTTTAATTACTATTCCACAGTTAAAGCTGCAGACATTTTAACATACACCGACTATGATTCATAGTTATTATTTCACCTAAACCAGTTAGGGTAAACAATGTTATCCCTAACACCCTATATGAATTTTTTTTCCATTTTAATGCTTTTTATGCGAGCTGCATCCAGTTCCACGTCCGTGCTACTAACGCTGCGTGTCCGTTCCATGTCCCTTTCGTTTCCTCCCTGTGTCCGTTTTCTGCTGGAGCGGATGTGAGTTGCGCAGATGCACAGCGGATGCCTAGCGGATATAGCGGACGCATAATGGATGACGACTGATGTATAACGGATGTTCCCCATATGCGTAGCAGATGTAGAACAGACACGTTGGATACTTTATCCGCTCAAAAATTTTTGTGCAGCTCAAAACTTTTTGAACGGATGAAATCACAGTAGACGGATGCTGGACGGATAGAGAGTATGAAAAACGGACGCAGTGAGTACAGAACGGAAGCATCACGTTAACCAATGGATGGCAAGTGTTTCTCTCCATTTTACATCCTCTTTCCATCCGTTGTTGCAGTGTGACATGGGCTTAAGTCAACAGCTATAAGTATAAACATAGTTATGAATACATGAAAGGGCTACATATAAGAAAAATAAAAAGAAACAATAGGACAGGGACGGTAGGCACGTTGGTGCACTTATACATGCCCCCTACAGACCTCTTAGGAAAGAGATGAGGTCAATAGTAGACAGTCTAAGGTAAAAGTTTTTGGGGTTTGGGGAAGAAACCACAGAGTCAGGTAGAGTATTCGAGACATTGATCACTCAGTGATCAGGTAGAGTATTCGAGACATTGATCACTCAGTTGCTGAAGTCGTATTTCCTGCAATCAAGTTTGGTGCAGTTTACCTTGAGTTTGTATATATGGTTGAAGCTGAAGTTTTCATCGACAGGTTTTCAAGTCTTGAAGATCTGCTGAAAAGAAATGGATAAAATTAGTGGTAAATCTAATAGATTTCTATTACATTAGATTACATTTTGATTGAGCATTACTTTTAATGTCTTAACGTATAGCAATTCCGCAATTGATCCAATATTTAGGAATTATGATTGATTGTGAAGAAATTGTGAAGAAAATGAGATTTCTTTTTTAGAAATTTGGAAACAGAAGATGGACAAAGCTCTGATATTTCTAAAGTACAATCTTTATTGTTTAATAAAGAAATGTCTGGTGCTCAATGATTAGATAATTACAATATACACGAATTCTTGGTTGAATTTTTAAATTTTGTTCAGTCTGATTGTTCTTCCATTGTTACAAGATGTATATATAAGATGTGTTCCAAATTGCATCAGATTTTGCTTTCAGTTGAATAAATGCTTGTGTTCTGAAATACAGTACAGTTGTACTTTTAGAAAATATAGCTACTATTTTCACCTGTGTAGTTAAAAAAAGAAAAGAAGGGCCATGCAATATAAAAGTGTGTCCAGACTTATGAAGAGATGAATTTGACAAGGAAAAATTGACAATGAAAAACAAAGGAAGAAATTACTTCAAAAATAGAAGACTAGGTCTTTATTAAGAAGGTATTTTTCAGTTACTTGCTTTATCGATCAGGAAGTGAAAAATATAAGGCTTACAGACTGCTTTTATTTCAAGAAGCAGATCTACCACATAACCTTTGAAACCCCAGAAATTGGCAGCTTCACTAAATTGTAAGAGTGATCAGATTTTTCTGACTCGTATTTCATTTTTATATAAGAACTAAATTGCCATCAGGAGGGTCAAGAACACCTTTCCTGCATTAACTGTACAAAGTTTTCTGCAAAACATCTCAAGAGCTGGAAATGAGGACTGAAGAAGGCACTTTTTGATACATCTTTCTGCAGAATGTTCCAAGGGCTTCAAACATTTTAGCAAAGGGTTCTCTGCCCTATTGCTGGGTGGGTGTGGCCATGGTGGGCGTGGCCTAGTCAGCTTTCTGCACCATGGCACGGGGTGCATTTTTGCCATCCCCAGGCTCCGGAGGCTTTTGTTGAGCCTCCAGGGGGGTGCAAATGGCCTCCCCAGGGTCCAGAGCAGTGGTGGGATTCAAATTTTTTTATTACCAGTTCTGTGGGTGTGGTTTGGTGGACATGGCAGGGGAAGGATACTGTAAAATCTCCAGTCAGAGGTGGTATTTGCTGGTTCTCTGAAGTACAAAATTTCTGCTACTGGTTCTCCAGAACCTACTGAATACCACCTCTGGTCCAGAGGCTCTCTGAAAACCAGAAGCGGGGCCATCTCCGGCCTTCCCGAACTTCTGGGAGGCCCATTTTTTGCCCTCCCTGAGTCTCCAGGCATGCATTAACCTGCATCCAAATGGGCAACGTGAGGACGCCTGGGAGGGGAAGAATGAGTAGGACCAGCCAGGAATTGGATTTTGGGGTTCTCCAAACTGTACAGCATCTTAGTTAGGGACTCTCCTGAACCCCTGCGAATCCCGAACAGCCTATTTGTTCCTTTCTTTCCTACATATGCAGGCAACTTAAATGCAATTTTTATGCATAATTACATAGTCCAGAAATATTTGAGACAAATAATAGATTTATCATGTGACTTGTTTAAATCATCATGCTATTTTGGAGAGAGAGATTACAATATAAAAGGAAACTCTAATAAATAATAATCTAGAAAGGAATGAAAAACTTACAGTTTAAATATCCTAAAGTTGACTGATAGCTTGTAATTTGGTTGCAAATTTCTGCCTGAATATTTTACCTGTTTACATAACAATTGGCTTCAATCATATTGTCTTCTGATTTCACTTATGTCCATAGAATTTTTGAAATGAAATTGGGTCCAAATCAGAAATACATTTGGCAGTTTGATTGATTTTCTGCCAGACTTGGAGCTTTCCCTGGAACTGGGAAAAGATTGAGGATTAATGTATTTTATGGTTTAGAACTGGGATGTTTGGTGGCAGTGGGGAAAGGAAGTGGCAGTAATTTTATTTTAGTAAATGCTCGGTTTAATTCAATACTAACAGCACCTATCATAATAACCGATTATAATCTCCATTTTGTGGCCGATTTACATGTCAATCTCATGGATGAATTACCTAGCCTGATTTCTATTTCTTATTCTTGTTCTTCCCCCTCCTTCCCCTAATGCTTTATTTATTCCTGATAAAAGAGTTCTGAAGATCTTAATAGCTGCACTTTCCTTTGTGTCTTAGTACTGATATTAGGTACATTATGGGAATAAAATACAATCACTGAAGAAACATTTTTCATTCAAAGCAAATGATGATTACATTGACTCCGGTTACATTGTTAGTAGCTTATTATTATTATTATTGGCTTTATTGTCAGAGTACAACAGTTATACAATGAGATTGGCTGAGCATCCCTTTGTGCACCCCAATTCCAACACAACTCACAGTGAGGACAGAAGCTCTGTTTTTATAGCAGTAACAGTTGGGTCTGTACATATGCTGTACCTGTAGGACCTGTATATTATCTCTTCAGATGCTATACCATAGAATATTTCCCAAACATTCTTTAAGCCAACTTTCTCTCTCCTGAAATCAGTGGACTATATTTCCTGCTATTATTTTCTGTAGAGCATGACAGCAAGAACTAATGAGAACTGGATTCCAACAATAACTTCCAGAGGTTAATATTTATTTTGGGCTTACTGTTTTAATGACTGAGCCAAATGTAGAGAATGTTGGCAATTAAGTATAGCTAAAACAATCTTCTGTCTAGTTGTGAGAGCTGCTGATATACCCTCACTCAATCCAACACTCAATCAATCCAGTAAATTTATGAAGCAATTTGATTCAAATGTCCTCCTGGCTTTTCATTTACTGTTCTGCAGAATGAGAGATGCTCTTTACAATAATTATATGTGCATGCATACTTTTGGGACTCTCAGCTATCAAAGTATTCAAGGCATTAAAAATGAAGTCCAGTAAGAAACAGTTAAAGGAATGGAATATGTTTAGCTTTGAGAACAGAAAATTGACTACAGGTAATCCTTGATTTACAACAGTTCATTTAGTGACTGTTTAAAGTCACAACAGCACTGAAAAAGTGACATGACCATTTTTCACACTTACAATCACTGCAGCATCCCCATGGTCACATGATCAAAATTGAGATGCTTGGAAAGTGGTTCATACTTATGAAGGTTGCAGTCTCCTGGGATCATGTGATCAGTTTTTGTGGCCTTTTTTACAAGCCAAGTTAAGTGAATCTGAACAAGCCAAGTTAAGTGAATTGGGAATCCAGATTCACTTATCATATGACTAACTTAACAAATGCAATGATTTGCTTAACAACTGTGAAAAGAAAAGTTGTAAAATGGGGCAAAATTCATGTAACAACTGTCTAGCTTAGCAATCTAAATTTTGGGCTCAATTGTGGTCATATCTTAAGGACTACCTGCATTTATTTTATTAAATTTATTTGCTAACCATCTCACAGTTCAGGCAGTGACATGCATTTCCTGATAAAAGCACCCTTTGTTCTTCTGATATCTCCTCTGGCACATGCAGTGAAAGTTATGGTGCTCAACTTCTGAACCTTGTACCAGCATTTTCAAATAGATTTCCTTTTGTTCATTAGAAGAAGGAGTAAAGCACCTTTGGAAAGATGTTTTGCTCAAAACAGAATCAAAGGGAAACACTCTTTTGATAATTTGCATAACTCGAGCTTGATCAATGTGTCTTGTGTGGGAAGCTGCAAAGGGATCAAAGGAAGAAAACTGCTTGATTAAACAAAACTTTATTTGAATCATTTTGGATTTAATCCTCTGACTGAGTTAAACTAATTGGTTTAAATAGCCTACAGAGGCAACTTAGATGGAATGAAAGTCATTCAATGAAACATTTTGTATCTTATACAAAAAATAAATTTTTCACAAAGTTGTCTAAATCTAAGGTAGCCTAAGAATTATTTTAGTTATGTTTGGAAGTTACAGAATAGATTATCATTAAAGATGAGTCTTGAAGCATGAAAGTAATCAATAAGTAATGTTACTACCTTAGCAAAAACTTTCTTTCTTCCTCTTTAATAATAAAGAACTTTTACATATTATTAATTAAGCTTATACTGTCATTTGCATTTTGTTTAATATTTCCTATTGTACTTACAATGTGTATAGTAAGAAACAATTATATTGTAGGATTTTTTTCCCATGTCCTTCTTAAACAAGTTCATTCCAACTCCAATGTCTTTTTGGAATCAGTGTTATAGAAATGAAAGGAAACATGATTTGCAAAATAAATTACCTTCATTTTCTGCAGAATGAGAATTTTTTGGTGAGTTTCTCACAGCTAGCTTGTTAAGTATGATACAATATCTTACAAAATGCAACTAGAGTACTACAGGAAATTGTGTCTCTGTCCTTTATGTAATGTGTTCCTAAGGTTCATAAACTCTACTATCCCACAAGGAAGTTTACATAAATTAACTCAGTGAAAAAGACCCAAAAATATTTACTTGTGATATGCATTCTTGATAGTATCATCTCATAAAATTGTAAAAACAGTGTTGGAACTGATCAAATTCTGACCGGTGCATTTTTTTTCTTTGATAGTGGTCAATTTTTCAGAGTCTATAAAACCATATGTTAGGATTCCGGCAGTTGTTCCAATTAAATCATGAGCCTTGAGCTCTTTACCTGCTGTTGAATTCACTATATAGTTTTATCTAGGCATTACAAGGGTAACAATTCTGTGTTTTATTTTCAAATGTGCCCCATCTTGAACTTTACTACAACACAGGGTGTGGGTGTTGTCACTTAGCAAATCAGTATAGCCCTACAGCCCATCTTATACCTCAATTACTGTTCTTTGGTCATGGCTTGAAAAAAAATTGCAAATGAAAAATCAGTTTTTTTTTAAAAAAATATTGATGCATAGAGCACAACTGCTATATTAGAGAAATATATTAAAATTTGAAACATATTTAAATATGGAATTCTGTTTAGAGGTTGATTCCATCAATCTTGGGTCTGACCAAGATATTATCCCTTATATTGCTAATTCTTATTTCTGTCCTATCAGTATGCAAAGAATACAATATTGTGGTTTATAGGAACACTCCTAAGCACTTCAACAAGCATTTATGTATGCTTTGCTTGTGTCATTAGCTGTTTCTAAATTCCAAGTCAGTATAACATTGTGAATCATCATTACTGTACCATCAAAACTCTTCCAACAGCAAATAGGGACATGATATAGTAGATTTGAAGATAACACAATTAACATTGTATTTGATGGGATTTTACAGATCTAACCTGGAGTACCCCAAGCATATTCTTATTTCATATGGCATAACAGAATATAGCAGAATATAACAGAATATGTAAAAATTCACAAAACAGCATATAAAATGTGTATCAAAATATAAAACACCAGAAGAATGAATTATTTTAAAATCACAAGGTATGAGTGATAAATAAAATGATTAATAGAATTAAATTATGCATGAGCAGTTACTGAAGTCACTCAACCTATGGCCAGATACTAGATTATTTAGCCAATGGACAGCAGTGCCCTTGAGAAGATATATTTCATGTAGAGATCCAGAGAAACTTTCTGAACAGGCGTTCCATTGCAATATAATGTAAGGTTTATGGGAATTCCCACAGCTGCAGTTACGATTATCAATCACCCATTTATATTTTCAGTATTGGCATCTGTCATTTGATCCCAGTTAAGTGCTGTCCAGATTTTCCTTGGGAGATCAAAGCCAAGGGGTGTTGTTGTTGTACTGGGTCAGACACTAAATTAAACTGATCTGGGTTAGAAATTGTCCATTCTTGGTGCCATATTATCTCAATATCAAAGTCTTCTCTGACTAATTGCTTAGTGAGTTCTAAGATTTAAGTCTGAGTGTTTGATCATGACAGTATGGGTAATAATTGCTTTGCATCATATTTTTTGCCACCCCCTTTTTAAGACTCATTATCTTCTAAAATATGGAGGTGGTTTATTGCATAATACCAGTAGCCATTTGGAAGCATCAGTTTAATAGTTCCTGATATTCACTTCATAGTGTGATTCAGCTGGGTGTCAACTGCTTTTGAGCGAGCCTTAACCATACAGGGATGCATTACTCAACCACCATATATACCAAAGCAAGAGCTAATGTCCTAAGAAATGTAGCACTTGGTCATCCAGGTGGTGCCATAAAATTTATGTAGGATATTGTTCCTAGTTTTTATTTTATCCATGGCTTTTCTTAAGTGTTCCCTATAGGTTAAGGACCAATCAAGGATCACTCCTAAATACTCTGTATTATAACTTCCACAGCTATTTCCTAAATTCCATTTTTGGTGTATAGAACTTGCCTGTTATTCATGTGAAAAAGGTTTTCTTAGTTTTGCTGATATTCAATTTTAACCTCCAGATTTCAAACTTATCAATTTCCTTTAAATCGCAATTTCCTTTTTCAGAGGTATTGAAATCTTCAGATTGTTTTATCAGCTGATATCATTAGCATCCACAAACTTTTTTGTAGCAGTGTCTGGTAATTCTGACGTATAAATATTAAAAAGTAGTGGAGCCAGCACAGAATTTTGTGGCAGACTTGAGTATATGATGTTATGCTGTATTTGTCAGTAACTATCTCTTAACTGATGGGATGCAGGAAATATTGTGTTGGCTTGGAAAGTAGTGTCTAGCGTAGAGTCATATCTTGCTTAGTATATTGTGAATGTGTTTGGAGTAAAAATGGGCTTTAAACATACCTGTAACTTTAAGGGCCAGATATGGCCAATTGATTGATGCTCACCATAAGCAGGGACTGCTGCATGTGACACAGGTATGACAAAGCCTGTTATGTATATAGTACATTTTTTTTTCTTTAAAAATATGCAGGGGTGGGATTCTATTCGCAAGAACCAATTGTTACCATTCTAAACAGTTTGGAGAACCAATTGTTAGAAGAAATTATTGGCTTAATCCTGTAAGGAAGGCAGGAAGGAAACATTCTGGTGTTGCTTACAGAAACTTCCTCTCCGTTAACCCTTTTTACATTTTTGGCAGGACTAGACTTACTGTCTCAGGAACTTCTCTAGAGTTTTTTTTCCCCTCCTTTGCTGGTACTTTGCTTGTGTGAGTGACCATTCACAGTTACAATGGCACTGAAAAAAGTGACTTATGACCATTTTTCATATTTATGACTATTGCAGCACCCCCACAGTCATGAGAGGCAAGGAGAGGATAGGAGTGCCTCGATGTGAGTGACATTTAGTTGGCCACACCCAGCCAATAACATGACCACCAAACCATGTCCACCCAGTCACATGACCACCAAGCCATGCCCACCATCTAAGCCACGCCCACAGAACCAGTTGTTGAAAATTTGAATCCCACCTCTGAAAATATGTAATACCTTCACTTGACAAAAAATATGATAGGCAACCAAGATCAATATATGTGGTCTGATCTAATAAGAACTATGGGATATGAAAGACTACAATTTGAAATGTAAGATAAACAAATTGTAAGGGGCATGAATTAATGAATGAAATGAATTAAAGAAAAGTAATGTTTGCATATCTGTGAATTTAACACAAAGGGAAATTATGATAATGAAATTAAAAGGGTATAATCAAGTAGAGTTGATTAATATGTATATGTGTATGTGTGCTGAGTCTTCATAGCTATGTAGACAAATCCTGGTAGTTTTCTTGGCAAGTTTTTCAGGATTTTTTGGTAGCAGCTAGCACTGCCTCATTCCTAGGGTGATTGGCCTAAGGTCCCCCAGCTGGCTTTATACCTAAGGTAGAACTAGAACTCATGGTCTCCTGCTGTCTAGCCTGGTGCCTTAACACATTATACCAAATTGGGTTTCTCTTGAGTTGATTAATACATTCAAGAAAATGAAGGAGTAGGTTTAATTATGGGTGAAAGAACTGTAATGCCTGTCAGAAGGTATGTAGTGACATTTTTAAATTGTGTATATGAAAATAGGAATTCAAAATAGGTCTGTCATAATTGTGTGTAAATAATTTAAAAAAACCATAAATACCACAGTAAGGAAATTAAAAATATCATTAAAATGTCACAGTAGCAGACAATAAAGGAACACCTTATTAAATGTTCTTCCAAGAATAAAAATGTCTTCGCTTTTCATCAATAGGACAATAAACCAGGCACTAGGTATAATGCCTCACTTTTTAGGCAATACCAAGTTGCACAGTCAATACATATCTGTGATTGTTTTTTTAAGGGAAGAGCAAAATAAGTAAATAGAAAGGTAATCTGATTTGCTTCAATGGAGTTGATTAATCTATACAAGAAAGTAAAAGTGTAGGCTTAAATATAAGTGCAATGGCTACAATGGGTGTTGTACAGAATGAATAGGCATAATCTAGTTCCTGTGTAGATCAAAGCAAGAATTTGTACATGATGAAAATTGTATGTTTTATTCCAATGATGAAAAATAGATGGTATACATATAAAGTTGCAAAAAATAGAGTGAATTAGCAAAGAAAATTTAAGAATTAAAACATTAAAGGATAATGGAGAGTAATTTTAAGGGAACTTTTTAAAAATGGAAATAGTTGAAGAATGCTAAGCAAGGTGTCTCTACCAGATGAATGAAACTGAAACTGAAACTAACATGAAATGTTCTGTGATCAAACTGAAGTGAGAAAATATTACTATTTCAAATTTACATGGGAATGATAATGAGTTTATGAAAAGTGGAACTGAAATAACTGGCTAAATATTAATATACAAAATAAAGGGTATAGAAAAGAAAGCCACCAAAACTGAAAATATTGATAAATGGTAAATTGCAGGTGGTATATCTGGAGAAAATTCTGATTAAAATGGCAGAAATGAGCAAAAGTTCACTAATATAGATGTGCTATTCAGTAGGTCATTGAGAATGCATGGGTATGACAATACCATTTGATACACTAGAAAAAGCAGGGAAAGTTTCCATATCTTGATAAAATATTACTAAAGAATTTTTAAAGAATGGAATAATTTCTAGTTGTGCAAAGAACACTGTTAGTTGTATGTGGTCTGTTGGGAGAAATTCTTCATCACCATCATCATCATAGTTGGAAGGAACCTTGGAGGTCTTCTAGTCGAATCCCTTCTCAAGCAGGAGACCTTGTACATTCCAGGCAAATGAATGTCCAGTTTCTTCTTAAGAGCTTCCATTGATTGTTCTGTCAGGAAATTTCTCTTTTGTTCTAGGTTGCTTCTCTCCTTGGCTAGTTTCCATCCATTGTTTCTTATATTGCCTTTTGGTACTTTGGAAAATAAGTTGACCTCCTCTTCCTTGTGGCAGCTGGGCAGATATTGGAACATTGCTGTCATGTCATCCCTTCAAATTGAAATTTTGATGTTGAATGTGTGAAAGTGGCTTTTCAAAAACTCTGCTTCATTTTACTTTATTACAGTGAAATGTGATTTGGGTATGTCAGAGAAACAAAAGTAAATACAGTGGGAATAAATTATTAAAATTCTTGTATAGGGCAAATATAGAATAGAATAAAAATGAATAGATGTTGAATGCATTGAACAAGCTAGAGAGCAAGTGACGATATGAAAAAGTAAGATGGGTTAGTCCTAAAGAGAGAATGACTAAAGAGTGAACTGCAAACTATAAGAAAAAAAGAATAAATTGGTTGTGGGAAATATTTAGAAAGTTGTGGTTGGATAATGTTGATATCTTTACAAACAGAGTTTGTAAAGAAACTTAAAGGCAATGTACAGAGCTACGTTTAAGGCTGTGGTAGAAGCAATAATAGTTTGGAAGAATAAAGAAAAGAGGCAAAATAAATGGTGATATAATTTATGTTTCCTTTTATTTTTCTTACATCATTTTTTTGGTTTATTATTTCTTACTCTTTTTCTGCAAATTGTGTAACTTTGTTGGTTCATAATGGAATGGTGTAGGAGGCATCACCACTTGGACTGTCAAAACATCATTAAAGGTAATTAAAATGTAGTAGTTGTTGAATAACATGTGTATTTGTCCTTTCAATCCATATTGTGCTCTCTGATTGTTGGGATGCTTTTGCTGTGATTTTTTGCACAATTATGAAAGAAAATGTATGACATAAATGAGAATGAATTTGATGTAGTTGATAGAAACTGGGAGACTGAGTTCTAGTCCTGCTTTAGATATGAAAACTGGCTGGATGACTTTGGGACTGTTACCCTCTTTAAACTCAACCTCAGGTTGTTATTCTGGGGAAAATAGAAGTGGGAAGAAGTATCACCTTCTTGATCTACTTATAAAATAATAAAGGAAAGGAAAGAAAGAGAGTGAGAGAGAGAGAGGGTGTGTGTGTGTGAGAGAGAGAGAGAGAGAGAGAAAGGAAGGAAAGAGAAAGAAAAAGAAAGCTGACCAGAACCATATTGATTTCAATGAAAAAATGTAAAAAATGTAGCAGCATTATTCTCTTTCAGATTAGCAAGATGTAAAACTAATTGGATTACTTTGACCATCTGGTCTCAACACTGCTTGATTTATGAATATGTGCCAATAGTCACTTAATGAGCTATGTTGATGTGATTACTGATATTCTCTAACTGCCAGCTAATGTGACTAGGCTGACACTGGCGCTGAAATATTACTGCGGAGTTTGATTGTTGAGGGTTAAGACTCACATAATTATAATTTTATCTAGGGAGTTTTATCCAGCAAGCAAATATTACACCCCCCCCAAAAAAAAGAGTACAAGGACTGGCATTGTTCAATAAGTGTATATGTGTTGATAAAGAAATTGTAAACACTGATAGTTCAAACAGGCTCTAGCTTATTATCATTACAATACCTTTGATTGGAACTTGCAGAATTCTTTTATGTTGCGTAAATGTTGCGCCAGCTTAACATAATGCTGATATTGTACAATAGTATCCTATTTTATAGGCAGCTCTTAGGTTTCCTGGCAGATTACACAAGAATATTGCATTTTATTTTATTTGTTTTTATTTATTGAACTAATTTATGCTCTCTTTGATTTTTTCCCCTTCAGGCAGCTGGTAGAAGCATTCCAAGATTTATTTCTTTAGGTTAATTGTACAATGATATGGGGCTAAAGGTCACAGATGACTAAGAACAAAAAAATGGAAAAAAAAAACTCAAATAGACTGAAATTAAGTAAGAATAAATTAGAGGAGGCAGAGAAAAGTAACGCTGCTGATGGCTATTTTAGTGCTATTTTGGCAAAACAGGAGAGCCAACAAGGTACAGTCCAGCATAATTATTACAATGAACTGAAAAATATTGACCTACTGTGAAAAAAAATATGCAGTACTGCATATAGGTTTCCCTTTACAAAATATTTCAGAGTTCTGAACTGTTTGTAAAGTGAACAAATGCTAGCAAGAAAAAATGCAAGCAAGAAAAGAGCAGTAATATGAACATGCTACCTTGACAGGGTTATAGTTCACTGGGTGAAGTTTCTGGATGATCAACAAATTACCAAAACATGAAGCATTGCAGGAAAGTTCCCACTGCTAGAGTTGTAGCTGTTATAGCATCAAAACTAATAGAAATCTTCCTATGCCCCAAGGATTATTTAAGCTACTGTTGATGGGACTGCATCCAAAAGTATCCCCTTTGTATTCCTTTCAAATACAAAACCATTCAGAAGCAAAGACATTACCCTAACTATGTAATATCATCAGTGCTGTAGTGTTACTGATGAAGTTACCTAGTTAGGATATTGAAACATCCGCAAAAAAACAAGCAAGCTCAGAGAGCAGCAAGGATCCCTCTGATCAGCAATATTTTAGAGAACAGTTCCTTGGGATATTAATTAATAAACTTAAGCCCCTGTCACACTGCACCAATGGATGCAAAGAGGATGTAAAACAGACAAAAAATCTTGCCATCCGTTGGTTAATGCGATGTACTCACTGCCTCCGTTTTGCTTCCTCTCTATCCGTCCAGCATCCGTTTATGGACATTTCATCCACTCAGAAAGCTTTGAGCTGCTCAAAACTTTTATGTGGAAAATGTATCCAATTTGTCTGTTCTGCATCTGCTACGCATCCGCTACGCATCTGTTCTGCATCTGTTATGCATCCGCTATATCCGCTAGGAATCCGTTCATATCCGCGCAACTCGCATCCACTCGGACACAGGGAGGAAGTGGAACGGACACGGAACGGATGCAGAACAGATACAGAACAGATGCAGCACGGAAAGAAAACGTTTAAAACGGAAAAAACGTTCGCAGAGGGGACCTATCTCGGATATTAAGGATGTCTAGAGGATGCCTAGAGGATGCCTAGAGGATGCAAAGGGACAGCTATACTGCCTATAAAAAGGGGGAGCAACTCATCTGCATCTCACTTTCAGACAAGCAGCCCAGCTGTGCAGACCTCTGCAGCCTTCATGTGACTCTTCCTCTTCCACAGCATCCAGTCATGTCAACCGTGGATCGTAACAAGTCCTTTTGGCAGCCACCATCCTTCTGCAACAGTGCGAAGCCATCTACAGGCTCTGTGAACTCTACTACGGGAAGAAAAGGAGGCGGCCAAGAAGCGTCTGAGTCCGAAGATGGATAGGGAGAAGAGCAGAGTACGGACTGTACAACAAGCTGATGGTGGAGCTCAGGAACGAAGACACTCGGGCATTCCAGAACTTCATGAGGATGCCTCCAGCCATGTTTGATGAAGTTGTGCAGCAGCTGACACCCAGGTTGACCAAGGCAAACACCAACTTCTGTCCCAGCCTGGACCCTGGGCTCAAGGTGGCACTCACTCTGAGCCACCTGGCCTCAGGGACCACCTACAGGAGCATGGAGTACGGATGGAGGGTGCCACACAACACCATCAGCATTGTGGTCAGAGAAGTGGTGCAGGCCATCATCGAAGAATACCTGCAGGAGCTCCTCCAGTGCCCCTCCACTGATGAAGGCTGGAAGAAAGTTGCAGAGCAGTGGTATCAGAGGTGGAACTTCCCACACACCGTTGGAGCCATAGATGGCAAGCACGTGGCCTGCAAAGTACCACCCAAGTCGGGGTCCACTTATTTCAACTACAAGAGCTTCTTCAGCATCGTCCTCTTTGCCATGGTCGATGCTGACTACAAGTTCACGTACATCGATGCTTCAGGCAGTGGCTCATGTTCAGATGCCCAGGTATACAACGCCAATGACCTCAAGGAGGGGCTGGAAGGCAACCTCATCATGGGCTTTCCAGATCTAGACCCCCTGCCCAACGACACGCAAGATGTGCCCTACTTCATCGTGGGGGATGATGCCTTCTCCCTCACAACCTACCTCATGAAGCCCTACACTTCCAGACTCCTCACTCGTGAAGAGAGGATCTTCAACTACAGGCTGTCCAGGGCAAGGCGGGTGGTGGAGAACGCCTTTGGCATCCTGGCCAACAGATTCCAGGTACTTCTCACCATCATGCAGCATCGCCCAGAGACCGTGAGGAACATCGTGGAAGCTTGCTGCATCCTGCACAATCTCATGCGCACCCGCTACCCAGTCTTGCAGAACAGGCTCGTGGACCTCCAGCAAGGCAATGGGGACATGGAGCCTGGGGAATGGAGGCAAGGGCGAAACCTGATAGACACTCAGGATGTGAAAGGCTCCAACAGAGCCTCATGTGAAGGGAAGAAGCAGCGCAACCTCCTGAGACACTGGTGCAACTCCCCAGCTGGAGCAGTGGAGTGGCAAGACAGGATGATAGTTTAATGGGTCCTTCCTTCAGCCTGTCTCATCACACAGATGAGATTGGGCCATGTATGTTGGGTGGACCTACAATGAACAGGGCGTTTAATAAAGAGTTGTGTTTGTGTTGACATGTGTGGATGATTATTACATTATTATTGATAATAAAGGGCCATAGATATGGCACCTGGGAGGGTGGACCATACAGTCCCACTATGCTTGCACTGGAGGTTTATCTATCCCACAGCTATTACCCATACCAAAGGTATCCCTGCCCACCCCATTGCTATCTTAACCCATCCCACAAGCATGCAAAGGCTTAAACCAATTCTAAAAGTTTCCACCAAGACTTTATTACAAAAAAAGAAATGAAGCAAGTGTGTGAATCAAAGATAAACTTTATTGAACAACAAGCTGTAAAAAAAAAATGACTCAAGTCAAGTGTCCAAATAAAGTCCACAGTTAGCCAGCTACCCAATCTCTGGCACTCTTATTGGTCACTCAGAGGTGTGCCCAGTCTCAGGGGTGAAGGGTCCAGGTGCTGTGGAGGTGGGTGGTGCTGGAGTGCTGGTCTGTATCATCATTGGGGTGCCTGGCCCTGAGAAGACAACAGGGGACGGTGTTTTGAGGAAGCTCTCAGACAGCTGGCTCAGACCCGTGATGCTGAGAGGTCCTTCCTCCATGCCATGGGGTGTCAGCCCCAGTACCGAGGACAGATGTACTGAGGCCGGGCTTGGCTGTGGGGTGGAGGAAGAGTAGTGTAGTGGGGCTGTCTGGTCTGCAGCTGGGTGAGGACTGCTGTGGGTGGCATCGCTGTCATCGGTGGCATCATTGTCGTGGGTGGCATCGGTGGCATCAGTGGAACTGGTGGCAACGGTGTCGTCCGATGACTCTGTTCCTGGACTGGGAAGAGCTGCTGCCTGTGCTGCTGGACCTCCTGGTAGCTGTAGCCCTGGTAGGTGAGGGGCTGTGGGAAGCCTTGGAATGGGAGGGACATCACCTGTGGTGGAGGTGGAGGAGCAGACCTGGACTGGGTGGGAGCAGGTTCCTCTGGATCTGGAGGGTTGTGAAGCAGCTCGGTGATCCGGTCCTTCACCACCTGGTACTGGGGTTCCTCCATGTTCTTGAGGGTCTGGTTGACATAGGTGAGGAAGGGCTTGTGGTTGGAGGATGAGGAGTCGGTGCTGACCAGCTGAGAGAGGAGATCTATGCTGGTGCGGATGGTGTCCCTGATCTCCAGCAGGACAGTGTGGCTCTGCCCCTCCTGCTGTCTGGCTCTCTGCCTTTCTGCGCAGGCAGAGCTGAGGGGGGTGGATGCAGCTACAACTGTGGTGGACTCGATGTCTCCTTTCTCCCACTGCACCAGGGAGTCCTCCACGTGCTCCACCACGGGTTACAACAGCTGTCCGCGGGTTCTCCGGCGTGGTACACTCCACAGAAACCTGCCTGGAGACAGGGACTGACTCTTGGCTGGAAGAGGACTGGGTCTCAGCAGGCTGCCGGAGAGAGAGGGTTGTGAGAGGGGCTCCTGGTGCTCCTCAGTGGCAGATCTCACCCTCCAGGAAGCTGCACCTGGCCATGATGTAGGTCTCTCTGTCTGTCAGCTTCACAGTGGCCTGGCCAGATTTCTTCAGGTGCAGCTTCCCGTACCAGGTGTGCATGTGCTTCCACCAGCCGAGGAGCACCTCCGAAGTGTAACCCATACTCTCCGCCCTCTCTCTCTAAGCAGCCTGCTTCCTTTTGGTGTCCCTGTACAGCTGGTGTCCCTTCCGCCACAGATAGTCATTCTCTCTCAGCCACTCCAGCACCTCATCCTCGTGTTCCTCCTCGATGAAGTATTGCCTCCTCTCCCGTCCCCGCGTACGCCTCTTCCTCCCTTTGGCAGGACCAGATGGACCTTCATCAGAGGGGCTCCCAGGTGGTAGGGGCTGCTCCTCCACACCACCAGCAGCAGCAGCACCAGCAGGATCATCATCATCATCATCAGCAGCAGCAGCAGCAGCAGCAGCAGGATCATAATCATCATCATCATCAGCAGCAGCAGCAGCAGCAGCAGCAGGATCATCATCATCATCATCGTCATCATCATCAGCAGCAGCAGTAGGATCAGCAGGACCAGGATCAGCAGCAGCAGATTAAGCACCAGGAGCCCCACCAGCACCAGGAGTCCCAGCAGCACCAGCAGCACCAGCAAGACCAGGAGCACGAGCAGGACCAGGAGCACGAGCAGGATGAGCAAGACCAGGAGCACAAGCAGGACGAGCAGTACGAGCAAGTCCAGGAGCACGAGCAGGACGAGCAGGACCAGCAGGACCAGCAGGACCAGAAGCAGCTTCAGCAGAGTACGCAGCAGCAGAAGCACCACCGCCAGGAGCAGCTTCAGCAGAAACTCCAGCACCAGAAGAGCAAGCCCCAGCAGCAGAAGCCCCAGCAGAAGCAGAGTCAGGGACAGGGGGTGGGAGGGTGGCCCTGTCCCTCTTGCCAGGGATGGCGGCAGGTTGCTGAGACTTTCGCTTCTTCCCCATGGTTGTGGGGTTGCTGGCTGGCAGGGATGCTGGCAGGCATCAAGGCTGGCAGGGAGGCTGGAAGGCAGGCTAGCAGCAAGGCTGGCAGGCAGACAGAGAGCAAGGCTGGCAGGGAGGCTGGCCAGGAGGCTTGGAGGCAGGCTGGCAGGAAGGCTGGCAGCAAGGCTTGCAGGCAGGCATGCAGGCAGGGCAGGCAAGGACTTGATGTATCCGGCAGCAGGTCTTTCCTCCGAATGCTGGCCACGTGCGAGCTGCTTCCCTTTATATCCGCGTGGCTTACGCAATGCATCCCCCCGCATGCGCAATTAACGCTCGACATCCGTTAGGCTTCCGCTGTGCATCCGCTAGGCTTCCGCTCTGCATCCACTTCATCCGCTGTGCATCCGCTGTTCATCCGCTTCATCCGCTCGGCATCCACTCTGCATCCGCTCTTTCCGTTCCGCATCTGCTTTGCTGAGGCCCCCCGGAAGCCCAGCAGATGTGCCATCTGCTCTCATCTGCTTCCATCCGCTAGGCTTCCGCTCTGCATCTGTTTTCCATTCACCCTGCATCCTCCCCCTGTCCGTGTTATCTGCTCCGGTTATGCAAATTTTTGCCCCTTTTGAGAGCGGATAACAATGGATGGAACATTTTGCTCGTCCGTTGTGTCCGTTTTGCATCCGTTGGGCTGTGTGACAGGGCCTTTAACTAATTAAATTGTAAGTCTCAGGCCATCCAATCCATTTGCTTTAGACTTTCATTCAGGTATGTGGTAAGTCACTCTTAAGCATTAATAATTGACATTCCAGGTTAGGAATACAGTCATACAGTTTATTGGGTTTTAAGACTGGCTGTCATGGAAATAACATTCTGGGATTTCTCAATGCAGATAGACCAATTCTTCATTTGATAGACCAGTGGTCAATTTCTTTGTACAGTGAAGCAAGGATTGAAAAAAGATAAATATAACATGGTAGACTTAGGGAAGGAATAGATATTGTGGTCCAAATATGTGGTGGACTTGTATGGAACCTTTCGTGAACTTTGAATGTGTTAAATTTCAACAAAATTTTAGCAGATGCTAACAGTTTTTACTGCACTAATGTATGATTAAACCAGACTCCAGCACAGTCCTATTTGATGTATTAAATTGTTCTCAGATTTGTCAAAAATAATGAAGAAAAGTGGGATCATGAATAAAGAAATGATTACATCATTAATCTTTCTTTAATTTTTTATTTCCCATTCAGAGCTTGCTAAATCCAATGAAGAAATTTTCTCAGAATTAGATTTTATTTGTTTAAATCTGAATTGATATTGCACTGACTACATTTCACATTGATCAGGAAATACCATCTAGCAACTGAAAGTTAAATATCCATAAATAATAGTAGAGAGAATACCTTTTCCTAGTGCAACAGCTGTACCATTTTTTCCTCCTGTGGATTTATTTTCTGGAACATACAAGACAGTAAGAGATAGTATTTTTACTTAAATTCA
Source organism: Laticauda colubrina (assembly GCA_015471245.1). Classification (NCBI taxonomy): domain Eukaryota; kingdom Metazoa; phylum Chordata; class Lepidosauria; order Squamata; family Elapidae; genus Laticauda; species Laticauda colubrina. Next base: position 48,634,355 of record BLBF01000002.1, read on the forward strand.
TAGAGATACAGTCTTGTGGTTCCTGAGAGAGTGTGCCAAAAGTTATACAGGTAGCTCTTGATTTACAAACTGTTGTTAGCAAACACTTGAAGTTACGACAGCCTTGGAAAGGGTACTTTAGAGCCGACAAAGCACTTCCAGCCTTCATAAAACATTGTGCCTCCCTGTCACATGATCTTGGTACATGACAACCTGTTTACACTTATGAGCAGTTGCCAAGTGCTTCATGATCATGTGATCATGATTTGCAATCTTTGATTTCTCCAAAAAGTCAATGGGTGGAAAGCAGGAAATTTTGCTGAGGACACTTTCTTGTTTCTGAGGTTGTTTGAAAGAGTTGCTTGCCAAGGGGAGTGGAACTCCTTCAGCACAGTACAAAAAAAAAAAAAATGGAACTCTGATTCTAATGATTTGAGCTCAATTTCTGCTCTCTGTGGAAGGAGTTCCTTTCTATACATGGAGGAGAATTAAACTCCTTCAGTAAGGTGGAGAAATGGAGCTCTGCTCCTGCACTCCACTATATGTGTTCCTTTCTGCATGCAAAGGAGAGACTATATCCTTGTCAGGCTTTTCTTTCAGTCAATCCATAGAGATAAAAGGGAGTCAAAATCCAAGCAGACCACAGAGAGGCAGAGAGATAAGATAATCAATGTGGCAGGTAGTTGAAGGGGAAGCCCTGAGAGGCTTTGCACAGGCTCTGTATGTGGATCTCATCTTCCTCATGGGTTGAAAGTCTTGCTGGGATTTTGGGAGGACAATTTTCATCTTCTGACTTGATAATTTAAATGTTAGTTTGATAAACTGTTAAATGCCTAGAACTGGAATTTCATATTCATTTTTATCATTGGTGCTTTGAACTCCACAAAATTGTGTTGGCTAGTCAATACTAAATTGAGTTCAGTGGGTGAAATATATGTGGATAATAAATTTTTGAATAAAATTATGTTCTAAGTTCCGTGTTTCTCCAACAATACGGCCTCAACCGTATTGATTGACCGTATTGATTGACCGTATTGATTGACTGTATTGAGGCCCAGCATGATTTCTAGGCATGAGGTGAAATTAAGCCCCATCCCCAAAATTTAGGCCTATTTAAACCATGCGTTTCCCCACCATTTCTCACATCGTTCATTAGAACTACACGAGGTGAAGAGAAATGGGGGGAAAGGGAGGGGGTGGGTGGGGAGAAAACTTGCCTTTAGGAGTGCCCTGCAGGTAGCCTAGGCTAGAATACCCCAATCTACTGATAGAACATCAGCTGATAGAAGCTCCCCGAAGGCAGAGTCCCTAGCCGCTTCAGGGCGTGGCGTGGCTGCCCATGTCCCTTTCCTCTAGGCAGTCTCTTTGGGGCAATGGAAGCTCCCCAAGTGCAGTCACCAGCCACTTTGATCGGCCAGTAGAAGTGGCCTTGCGCCAAGGGGAGAGTGTGTGTGTGCTCGCCCCACAGCTGTTTCTACCGGCCGATCGAAGTGGCTGGTGACGGCACTTGGGGAGCTTCCATTGCCCAAAAGAGACTGCCTAATGGTGAGGGGACATGGGCAGCCATGCCATGCCCTGAAGCAGCTGGGGACTCTGCCTTTGGGAAGCTTTTGTCGGCCAATAGAAACGGCCTCGCGGTGAGGTATGTGCATATGGGCCACTCTAGGTGAGGGAGGAAATTAAGTCACCTCTGAAAAGACGGCCTAGCTGTTTTTTTTGGGGTATAAATAAAATAAGGCCCGGCCTTATTTTGTGAGAAACATGGTATTTTTCAAGTATCATTTAAAATAGACAACAGTAATTAGATTTGTTTCATTATAAATTATTGTAGTACTTATTTATAATTATTAAATACTTTACATTTTAGAATTCTTCAAATTTTTGACTAAAAAGTTGCAGATTAGGATATACCACTCCTTCAAATAGGAGTGACAAAACAAATTATAGAAGATTTCCTGTGATTTATTTATTCATACGTCAGAGACAAGAAAGTGTCCTCAGCAAATTTTCCTGCTGGGTTACCCATTGACTTTTTGGAGAAATCAAAGTTTGCAAATCATGATTGCATGATCATGAAGCACTTTGCAACTGGTCATAAGTGCAAACAGGTTGTCATGCACCAAGATCATGGTGTAACTAGTATTTATGTATTAAATATTTATTAAACATTTGAACTAGAAATACAGGGCTGCTCTCTTCCAAAGAAGCAAGAAAAAAAACTGATAGCTTGTTCTTGCTTTTGGAATTTTGGCTTATTTGTGAGATCAAAACCTAGAATTCTGGGTTTGACTTTATACTAAGCAAATCATACTTTGCTTAGTTGTTTACAATTATATACATGCTAGCATTCATTGCATTTGACAATTATTATTGCTGTGGCCTATGCAAGTATTATAAAGGTGAAGACTTTCCCTGTCTACTCATTTCTTACCTTAAAAGGGGGGGGGGGGATAGGCTTGTTTTAGTTTCAAAGCTGAGGGAGCCAGCATTGTCAGAAGATATTTCCATGGTCATGTGGCCAGCATGACTATAATGTGGCACATGGAATATTATTACCTTCCCACCTAAGTGGTATCTATTCATCTATTCTCATTTGCATGTTTTGAACAACTAGGTGGGCTGGAGCAAGTAACCGGAGCTCACAACCTTTAGATCTCAAAGCCAGGCTGCCAGCTTTCCAGGTGACAAGCTCAGCATCTTTAACCGCTGAACCACCGTGCCCCTTAGGTACAAGCACAATAACTATCTTTATTTTATCAATTTAAAATATTTCCTAAATATATTTTTCTAATGAGGGAGAATCTGTTAATTAATATTAAATAAAACCTAACCTACATAATTGAGGCTAAATGAAGTAGAGGGTTGGGAGAACTGGAGGGAAAAAGGCATGCTGTTTACATTTATGTATTCTAATATAATTTTAAAAATGACAATAAGAAGTGAAACATAGAAGAGATGTAGACAGAAAGGAAGTAGGAAGTGAATACAAAATTACAAGGACGGATAAGAATTAATATGAACGACCATTTTGATATGAATCAAATTGACATACAAAAGTTATTAAAAAAAATTAAATGTAGCTGATCAGATGCTCAATGATTAGGTCATAGATATGAGCAAATACCAACCTTCCCCAAAATAATTTGATTGACAAGACTTATTAAATAGTTCCATAAATTAGAAGGAAAGTTTTCTCTGTTGATGAGTACATTCCCCTCATTCTGTAGGTGGAAAAGTGAAAACTGAATAATACATCATCACAAAAATCCTGTCTGAATTTCTCTACTCTCTGAAGTGTTATATCACTAATAACCTTTAGAAAGATTCAAAATTCAGTTTTGAGAATTTGAGAGAAAATAGTTTTTCTTGGAAAGTCTGAAAACTTTACATTTGACTAAATATTGATGCAGAATTCTGATAAATATGTAAACTTTGAAAGCTATCACTGAGACATAATTTTATATATAACTGCTTAAAATGTATGTATCTCATCTACTTCTCCCTTTAGAATATAGAATATTTTTAGCTGCATTGCTTAAAAATAGATGTAGCCTGAAAACACAATATAATTAATAGAATTGCAATAAGAGATTAGGTAACTCCTATAATTTGTTTAGATGGAAATTCAATTATCATTTTCCCATAACGATATTAAAAGTAAATCTACTTGTTTTTTCCTGTTATTTTCTGCTGAGGGCATTTTTGGATACATTAATTAGAATGATTAATTTGCATATTTAATTGTGTATTGGCCTAGAGCATAAAAAGCTTCTGTGTCCATTAAATTACATGATAATTGAAAGATCTGCTTTTGGCAATTTATCAATATTTGTCCTATTAGGCAGCAATGTTGGTTCTAATAAATTTGGAATAAACATTTGTGGAGCTATCTTTAAATAGTTTTAACCTTCAGGTTTAATGTATGTACTTTTCAAAATTAATGCCTGCAGCTGCTTAGTGCTTGGTGAGCAAAGCATAATGAAACACTCACTACCCATCCCTAAAATTATTTGATTGACAAGACTTGTTGAGCATAACTATTTTATCATACAGCTGCAATATAAATTAACATATAACCCTAAATTACCTAGTTCAACAAGTCATTAAAATTTAACTTTGTGTGCTGCTGGCTCTGTCATTAAGAAGTATGCCCCTAGAAAATTTCTTGAAATTGCTTTTATGTACCTCCTGTTCAGACAACAATCAAAACTGATGATTCAAATCTCTATAAAGTGAATTACTCAAGAAATCAAATTCATTCTGATACATACAACTTTTTGTAACAATTAAATTCATGTAACTTTTTGAAGAATCACTACAATTGTCTTTTTTTTTTTTAACAGTATACATTTTAGGAAGTTGAAAGATTTTGTCCATACCTAGTAATTTTTTACAATGATTTTAATTGTTTAATCTAAATTAAATTTCAGATAGAATTGATAGTCTAGTCATAAAAGCTTTAAACAAACAACTTATTTAAAAGAACAGTGGATAACTTCTGTCAGCTTGAGAGACATATTATGATTTGTGATGTGTCAAGGTCATGCTCCCAAAAAGGTAGAATGAAGAACCATTATGTCTGTTGTTAGTCTCTGTAAGACTTTAAGCATCCATTTGGCCCTTTAACTCAATTCTAAATATGCCAAAAAGAATTAAACTCTGTCCTTCACCAGTCAAGGGGCATGCATGCACAAATGGTTATTGCCAAGTCACACAGTTTATACCTCAGTAGTGGGAGATAAATGCTGATGTTATTTTGTTATATATTGTCATATACCATTAGGAATCTTATCAATTAATCTAACAAATAATTATCTCTATAATAAATTTTGTACAATTATATTATGTCTGTGATAAAACATTATTGTGAGCTTCCAAATTTAAATGTGGTAGTACTGATTAATATGCAAATGCAAAAGGCTAAATTAGAAACAACAGTCCAGGTTTTTGTTGATAATACTAAAATAACTGTATCCCCTTGCATGCTATGGAAAGACCATCTTTAATTGCTCACAGGCATAGTAACCAGGATGAGGTTACAAGACTGCCTTTTGTTGCTTTTACTGCAACAAAAATGTATGCAGTGGGTACTGTTTGAGTCATTTTAGAGCTGACCCTAAGCACCTTTTTCATTTTCAAATTATTCTTTTTCTCAAGCATATATATTTTTTGGATTTATCTCTTTGAGCTTCATAGGTTCCTTTTGACACTAAAGAAATGGAATTTCTTATCACTGATAGCTGTCATAAATCTTTGTTAAAGTACATGGTTATATTCTTTTTATAAATGAAATGCTGAAAAAAATCCCATCTTACTTACAGATTTTCATGTCAACTTTAATATTCATTTCAGCTAATCTTTATTCCAGTTGTTCATTTTACATCATTTTTTTAAATGTCTGCTTTCAATACGAAACATATGGAATCGCTTCTATGCCATTCAAGCTTTTCGGATGAATGATATTGTCAAATTATTCCTTCTTTATTTATTCCTACCTATTTGCTGTTTGCTTACTGACTTCTTCTAGGGCAATGGTGGCTAATCTTTTTGGCGAGTGCTGAAACAGGAATGTGCGTGGCAGAAACCAGAAGAGCCATGTATGGGAGCACTAGAAACCAGAGCCAGAAGCATGTGTGTCGGCCACCTGGTCTTCCGGTTTCTAATGCACATGCATGCACAAAGACCAGCTGGCCATAACAGAAACATTATTACTTTCCTGCATAGCAATATCCCATCAAGTATACTATTGCCAAGAAAAGTTCCCCCAATACTTTTTGATATTTACCATCCTACGTGTGATCTTGCCAGCCATTCATATACTTGCTTACAAGACTGCTTGTGTGCATGGAGCATCAAGATCTGGGACTTCGACATTTTTAACTCGGGATCAGGTGACACCACCCTAGTCTGCACTTGGAGGTTCTCCTGGACTTGTGACTCCTGTCACAGACAAGATTATCTCTGAAAAGATAAGGAGAAGGAACAGATGAAAAAGACAATAGCTCCAAGTCTGGAAAAGGGGAAGAAGGAAGAGAATATCTGACTAAAGATTCCTGTCTTTCATATGCACAGATATTTTTATTGATGTTATTTCAGGTGTTGATACAAAGTGATTTTTTTTCCCATTTTGATCAAGGACTACATATCCTAAAGGGTGATCTATTAGCTTTAACCAAGGTTGTTCAAACTTGGCAAGTTTTAGACTTGTGGATTTCAACTCCCAGAATTCCTGAGCTAACATGACTGGAGGAGGAAGTCTGGGAGTTGAAGTCCAGAAGTCTTAAACTCTGTGGCTGGAAGCTGTGTGAGCAACAAGATTTAGGGCAGCACAATTTCCAGTCAGATCCAGGAGGGAAAAGCAAAGAAACTATGTGGATGTGACTGAGATTTATACTTCAAATGGTTTCTCATGTATCTTTTCACCTTTTCTTCAGTTCAGTCTTTACCTTTTTTCAGAAGAGAAGTGTGAAAGAGACGGAGTTCTTGTGAATTTGACTCCAGCTTTCTCTATCTAAGCTTCGGTGTATGGAAGTTGCAATATTTCTGAACAATTAGATCATCTTTAAAGTGGCATCAGCAGAATAATGTACATTTGCTTATCATATACAAAAAAAAAATCTGAGTTATTGCTGTGAAAAGGAATCTATGAAGCCATCAATCTAACTTTATATTAAAAAAAAAAAATGTGAATAGAATGCTATTTTTTTTTCTTTTTTGAACCCCAGGAGTAGGATTGAAGCAAAAATTTCAGCTTAAAGTAAAACAGATGGTCAATAAACTTTGCAGGGTTTCACTGCTAGATATAGAAATATCACTTCTATTATACTGTATAAAATACAACACAACTGAACTAGAAAATAATCAACTTGGTTGATAAAATAGATGACACTCAGAAAAAAAAAGATCCAGAACTGAAGCTGAAACAATAAAAAGAGCCTATAGAAAATACTATTAATGGGACTAATCCCAGATTGGAATGTTCACCAGGTTTGGTAAAATCTATATAAGTACTTTCCTCCTTTGCACAGATATTATGGCCATCCAAGATGAGACAGAATTTCCTCTGAAATTCCCAGTACTGATTCTTGATCTTTTAAACATTTTGAGAGTTCTTTGATACTTCTTAGGCAGTAGATGATAAGAAGATAAGAAGATAAATTAAAATAACACCTCAGATTTGATTTTTTTTCAAGGGTGTCAGGCTTAGAACTGACATAGCTTTATACACCTTCTATAGGTAGTGTAGACCTCCTGTCTCTGATCATCTCTTGTGGGATACTTTTGACATGTTCTCGGTAGAACTAAGTGATGTCACAGTTGTAACTTGATGACCAATCCTCTATTTGATCATTAACTATAGTAATTGTGTAGTTTCAGTTTCCAGGAAGAACTTGCTTTCATGTTTTGTGAGCGCCATTATTTTCTACAAAGGAGAACAATGACCTTTACTGGCTGGTTCACACTATCATGTTACCAGCATATCTCTTAATATCATACATGTTTTAAAACATTTTAGCATATTTATACTTTGTAGGAGGATGCTGTTATATGTTTTAATTTTCATTTCTTTTGCAACTACAGACAATCCCCTCCTTATGAACACCTTACATTCCAGGAGGTTGTCCATAAATCAGTTTTGTTTGTAAGTCCAATCAAAATTTAAAAATATGCACATCACAATTCTTGTCTTGCATAAATGACACTTATGCCTAATTTCAGACATAATTAATTTATAGTCAATACACAAAGGAAGACCACTGCAAACTAAACACCAAGAGATCAATGAACACAACAGAATGAGCTAGCATTCAAAGTGGTGTGTGGGAGGTGAGCCTCTCAACACACAAAAGTGCTGTCAAGTGTACATGTGCAGCATGCCATGAACAAATCCTTTCCTTCCTTCTCCCACATTTTTCTAGGACCCTCTAGGTTGGAGACAGGTTTCACTTTGGTGAAAGTTTCTAAGTAGAAGACGGTCTGTAAAAATATCCCAACTTAAAATAAAATTTCTGGAAAAGCCACAATTTAGACTATTATTCAGTTAATTCATTTCTCTAACTTTTTCTAATTAGCCTTTACAATGAAGTATAAAAACCATTCTGTATTATCATTTCTACAGTTTATTAATCTGTACTCCAGACCATGGTATCTCTAGTACATTCAGGCACAAAATCAGATCAGTCGGCTCTTGTTCTTATCTAGATAGTTTCTGCATGGAGGTTGATTGCATTCTTTATTTTTTAAACTGAAGATGTGTAATTTCTCAATGAGTCACAAAAGTATATACAATTAATATGACTTGCAATTGACCAGTACTGACTTTTAAATAATGATTCACTATTAGCTGATACATTTCATCAATGTTAATTGAATGTCAGAATTATCCAGGGCATGGCATCGCATCTCTCTCTAGAAATTCTAGCCCACTAAGTTCAGAAATTTGCTGCAGAACTAAGGGCTTAATACATTTATTTCACTACTGATACCCAAAGATCTTTAATAATGATTAGCAACTGCAGAATACAAAACAGAAATCAAACTACATTTATAACAGACCTGGTGTTTTAATTCTAATTTATTTATCACACGCTTATGTGATAATGGATTTCTAACTATTCCTTTCTTACTATTGGCTATGGAAGATAGCTGCAAATATTTTGAAAATGCCTCTTTTTGGTCTCATACTTCCAGCTTTGCCAGCTTCAGCCCTCACACTACTTTTTCTACAACTTTAGGGGATGATCTGTTGTATAGTGATTACATAAGATACCATCTATGATGTTTTCCTAATTTAATTTATATTTTTGGAACTCTTGGGTGCTTAAATACATCCTATTTCAGATTTAAATGCATGCTATTTCACAATACTTTATCAGACTAACTCATTCAGTCAGAGATGAGATGACATATTCAGGTAAAGCAAAATGTGTATAACTTCTGACTTACCCCTTCTGTCTTTAGAGTTGACTACTTTTGTTCTGTATAACTTAGTAGAGTCAAAGTGGTATAACCTGATTGGCCAGAAAGGCCAGTAGTGGATTGGTTCATTCAGAACCAATCCAAAGAGCTGCTTAAAGGCGGCAAAGTTAAATGGCTACCATCGGCTACAAGCCGGCAGGCAAGCCTGTATAAAAGGGCTGCCGTGGCTTTAGCCAAACCGTTCCGCTACTGTTTGCTTGTTGTAAATAAAGAACCTGTTTACTGGAACCCGGCCTACCGCGCGTTTTTCCAGACTGAACACTGGCGACAAAGGCGGGATAGTCCTAAAACGCAAGACCGAGCACGTGGCAAAGAAATCCAGGCTAGAAGTGATGGCCGGGAGTAACACGCCGCCTGCGCCCTTCAATCCCAACGAAGAGGATTGGAAATCATACATAGACCGTTTCCTGATGTTCTTAGAGAGCAACGAGATGGAGGAAATATCGGATCAGTGGAAGAGGGCTGTCTTCCTAACGCATTGTCGGCCAACCTTGTTCAAGATGGTCAAGGCATTGGCGAAGCCCAGAGACGTGAAACAGATGACCTGGTCTGAGCTTCACCGAATGCTAAAGGCTCACTACGTGCCGGTGGTGTCAAATCAGAAACGGAAGACGATGATGATGAGGTCACCACCTGTACGCCAACAAAAAAAGGTGCAAAAAAAGAAATTGGCAGGAATGCGCTGGCTGCGGGGGAAAACACCCTCGAGCCGAGTGCAGGTTCCTTGATGCCATATGTTGGGCTTGCAAGAAAAGGGGACACATCGAGAAAGTCTGTAGGAATTGCAAAAAAAACAGTCCTAGCAGATGCAGTAATTCCCCACTAAGAACTGAACTGAGGCAAGCCGACAGAAAATGGGAGCGCAGCAAAGGAACCAGCAACCAAGAAAAGACCCATCAAACTGTCACTATCGGAAGTGCCCAGATGGAAAGCGGGAGAAAAGTCAAAATCGTTGTAAAAATTGAAGGAAGCCCTTGCGAGATGGAATTCAACTCAGGATCCTTCCTGTCAATGGTGTCTTGGAACACAATAGACGACTAGTTCCAAATATTAAATTAAAAGAACTCCAGAAACAAAAATTAATTTTAAAGGACTATCAAGGAAACAAAATCCCTGTGGTAGGTCTTGGACATTTCTTAGTAACATACAAGCAGCATGTTGAAGTCCTACCACTAACCATAGTCGACCAGGACCGTCCCAGTCTCCTGGGCATCGAATGGTTGCACCATTGGGCATCGGAATGACCAGAGTGAGCCGAGTAGCCCCAACCGATTGGGAGGAAAACCTGATACATGAGTTCCAGGACGTCTTAGATGGCACTCCAGGCAGGTACTGGGGGACCCCAATTTCCTTTAGTTTAGATCCCCAGATAGCACCCAGAAGGTTAAAAGCCAGACGAGTCCCCTTTGTGTTAAAAGCCAAAATAGATGAACAATTAAACAAATTAATCGCGCAAGGGGTCATAGAACCAATTGACCACACTAGATGGGAGACACCAATAGTAACACCTGTAAAACCTGACGGGTCAGTACGCATCTGCAGAGACTACAAGGCTACCCTGAACCATGCATTGCAGCAAAGCGCATACCCAGTGCCAGTCATGCAGCACTTATTGCACTTGCTTGGAGGAGAAAATTTTTTTGCCAAGCTCGATTTAGCCCAAGCATATCAACAACTTCCAGTTGACCTAATAACGGCTGAGGCACAGACAATAGTAACTCACATAGGGGCATAGTAAGCGTTGCCAAGGCGTCTTCCAAAGCCTCATGGAACGCTTATTAAATGGAATTAAAGGGGTTGTTCCATACTTTGATGACGTCCTAATTTCAGCCAAAAACACAACCCAATTAGAAACAAGGCTAAGAGAAGTGCTAACAAAATTTAGAGAATCTGGCCTGAAAGTTAAAAAGGAAAAATGCTGCCTAATGACTGATCATGTTGAATTTTTGGGGTATTTAATTGACGGAGAGGGTATACACCCTACAGAAAAAAAAAAGTTAAGGCTATTAAAGACGCATCACAACCAAAAAATAAAACTGAATTGCAAGCATTTTTGGGTCTAATAAACTTCTATAATGTATTCCTCCCCCACAGCAACGATAGCAGAACCATTATATCATTTACTGGATAAGAAAACTAGTTGGACTTGGGTTCATAAAGAACAAAAAGCATTCCAAGGCATAAAAAACTTATTAACCTCAGACACCGTTCTTATTCAGTTTAGTAACACACTTCCATTGATGGTCACCTGTGACGCCTCATCATTCGGAGTCGGTGCTATCCTGAGCCACCAATTGCCCGACGGAAGAGAGGCACCCTTCGCCTTTTACTCAAAAACACTTCCCAAAGCGGAACGCAACTGTTAGGGATAACATTGTTTACCCTAACTGGTTTAGGTAAAATAATAACTATGA